>CM053275.1:11244759-11314796 GCA_028583415.1 Protea cynaroides | reverse complement strand
ACATTTGATCAGATTCGTTGGATGTTAATGCCGGGAAAAAACAATAAGGGTTTCCAAATTTTATGTCGATTGGATAAGAGAATCACAAAATATCATGGCTTGAAAATTTTGCAACTTGAAAAAACAAAATCACATTTTTATTCTTAATGGAATACCAAACTTATTTTTCATTCTAAAATGTATTATGCATAGTAATTAATTATCACACAACATTTTATTTTTGATAAAAACCAATTTTCAAAAATGTTGTTTGATAAATAGATAAAAAGAAAAAAGAAAATGATACCAAAAAGTGCCTAAGGTATAACATTAAAGTGATTTGTAAGGATGTCCTTGTGAGTTGAAGAGTGATCGGCACCTTATCCAAATGAAGTTTTGATCCAAGTCTTCTGCAACTTTCATATGAGTAGATCCTTCGTTCTCTTATGCTGTGGGTGTCAGAGAGGATATTTACAAACTGAAGCTGTAGGGCCTCTGAATCGAGTATTTATAATACTATCCCAAACCGATTCAGCCCACAATGAATTGAGTTTGGTTTGATTTACTTTTGAACCGTGACAAATCTGATTAAATCGGTCAAACCAGTAATACAGACTCTCACTAATTAACCAGTCCAGTAATTAATTATACCCACACAAAAGCTAACTTCTTATAGGGAATTAGTGACAGGTGTCATGCCAAAGCTCGGTTGGTTTTACAAGGTTTCGACATGTACCAACAAAAGTCTTTTTTGTCCAATTCATAGTGGATTAGATCTATTCCAGACCCATTTGTAGTATTCTATCAATAAAATATGAAAATACAAGATTACATCTGATGTACCGCACACATGTAGTACCTCGTAGGGAGTACAACTCTTGTCCAATGTAGCTACAGTACAGAGTGAACAACGATTGAAACAATAACTCTTGCACAAAGAAGGAAGAACGCGATCTTCCCCATCACACTCTAGGGTTCAAAACCTTAATCCTCACTCAAAGTAAAAGAGGAGGAGACTGCAAGATTGCATGTAATTAATCCTCCCCCTTTTCCCCACCTCATTTATTTATAGATTGGTAGTGTTGTATTGCCCTGGAATCTCTAAACTGTAAAATTGATAAAAGAGGTATGATCCCATTGGGTGATCTAGATAATTATTCTTAAGAGATAACTAAAGACACAATCAAGTGAATATAACTCCTCAAATCTTTAATCTTCATGCATTGCGAACAGCACATGTCTCAAAGTTTGAATGTGAGGATGAATTTTCATTCAAGCAACGATATTTCTGCAAACAGGTGGTGTATTAGACGGAGTATTCAATTTTTTTTAATCCAACATTTTCATGTGTTTTCATTACATTTTTTTTTTTCTGAGCTTATACATTTGTGATCCTTAATTTGAGTGATAAAGCGAAAATTTCATCCTCTCATACATCATAGTATGCTTGGAGATCATAGTCAAGCAGTGATATAGATTCAATTTGT
The DNA here is from genome assembly GCA_028583415.1 of Protea cynaroides. Taxonomy (NCBI): domain Eukaryota; kingdom Viridiplantae; phylum Streptophyta; class Magnoliopsida; order Proteales; family Proteaceae; genus Protea; species Protea cynaroides. The sequence continues at coordinate 11,313,330 of CM053275.1, read as the reverse complement.
TTTTTTCAAACTTGAGCAAAGCAAGTTGATCTGTACGTCTCATATATATCCATGATAATATCCAAAATATGAACATGAAAACTACAAGCTGAGGAAGTGTCATGAGAATCAAATTTTGGTTGTTGTATCAAAGCTGAAGTGTAATAAAATATATTTTTTAGCCATGTTTATGATGAACCTATTTGCTTGACCTGACATTGTAGCGGAACACCGCGTAGGACCAGCCGTAAGAGTGAGCGTGACAATTACTCCATCCGTGGAACATCGCTTCACTATGCATCAACTTGTCTCTTTTACCCGTTTTTTCTCTTTCTCCTTCTCTATGGTCAAAAGAAAGCAGAAAATTAATTGATATATATTTAACCTATAAAAATGAGCATGACTATTATTTCGGCCGTGAAACATGCATCTCATTTTGCATCAACTTGTGTTACCATCTTATATCTTTCTCCTTTTCCGTAGTCAAAAAGAAGGAAGAAAATTAAACAAAGACATAGAACCCAATTTTTCTCCACTCCCATCTCTTGATTGCGAAATTTCCCATTGGAAATTAATGAAATGAGACTATATAGAGAGTCGTTTTTGGCCAAGCAATGAACTACTCAAACACCATGTCAAGACAAATGACCTCAAAATTCTAAAGTTTAAACGGGAATTCAAGCTAAGGGGTCCATCCACCAACACCACACAAATGCCATGGGAAGACAAATGACCACAAAATTCTGAAGGTTAGAAAAGAATTCAAGTTAAGGGATCCATCTAGAAGGCACCATCAATGGGGCATTTGACATCGATCCTCGATCTTTAAATGAGATGGAAACCATAATATGTAGAAAGGTATATTTGGTATTTGAGGAGAGGGTGGGAGGGTTTTGTACGATCTGTTAGACACCAAAGCCGAGTGTCAATAGTCATTGATATTGACCTAGGGTCAATAAGAATATCCCCAATAAATATAAGAGGGTAAAAACAAAAAAAAAAAAAAACAAAAAAAAATCTCGTCTTAGGGCAAAGGCCAAGACTTCGGGGCATGCCTGGCACCACCTCGATCGGCAGTGCTTGGTGAACGGTAGATGCCCGAATAATAGTGAATTGAAGTGTCAAAGACGCCTCTCGAACTTATAGAGTAGAATCAACCAACCTCGCTTGAATATCTCAGCCAGCCTTAACCCTACGGGTTAAGCGTGGGGCTAGGTCTATACTTTATGAAAAAAATAATGAGTCATTCTCTACTCTTGCGGAGTTTAAGGATTGTATACAAGGTAGTCAACAAGCAAACCCCACCTAGCTGATCTACGAGCACCCTCGCCGTTCCAAAGGTGAATTAGGGACTCATTAGACTAGGCTAGCTTCACTCTTTTAGAGCCTTTCCTCAGTCATCTTTCTTTGAGTCTCCTTCTACCTTATCTCTGCACTCCTAACAGAGTCAAGGCAACCGTGCTTGTAGATCAGCTTGAACACCGGAAAAGAGTGCTCGTATCCTTTGGCACCAATTCCTCTAACAATTTCTTGGAACACAAGAATAAGTTCAAAAAGATCGCCAGTTGAATCTTCTCTCTTGTTCTTGTTCCCTCCATCAGCAATTCACCATGGCACACTATTACACTGGAGTCATACTTTTCAATGAAAGTATAGCTATCTATAATTGAAAATCTTATTAAAAAAAAAAAAGGATATTCTTATTGGATTTGCCTCCTCTGTAGCAAGGGGGTTGCTACAAGGGAGGCAGTGCTCAGATGAATGATACATAGGCTCCTCTCTATCTAATGGTGAATGGTCATTTAAAGCAACGTATGACGAGTGCAACGAGAAGCAGTGAAGCAAAACCTAAGTCCTTTGCAAAACCCAATCTATCGAATATGAAATTGATTTTGTGCTTGCAGGGATTCCTGTTCCCGGTCTTAGTTCTCCACCTCGTCCTTTGAAAAACCTAATTTTTCCACTAATTTGATCTCTCAAAATTGTTCATGAACATGAAATACAATTTTTTTTTGGCTCTGTCAAAATGCTCAGGAGAACTTTTCGAGTGAAAAATAAAATAAAATAAAATAAAATAAAATAACCGGCATGCCAAATGTTATTCTATTTACAATCCGCTGTCGGAGAATAAAAAAATCAATGGAACGCTTTAAGTGAGCATATCAAATGAAACCCAAATCCCTATCTTGCAGAATTTATCAAGATACCCAATAGAAATTCCCAAAAATCTTTATACTTAAAAGAGTAAAATGGTTGAGATAGTTTATGAAGATTGGCCAACGTGAAAGTTGCCAAACCCCGTATGTACGGTTTCCATCCCCAATATATCTTTTCGGGTCCAAATAAATGTTCAATATATCATTTTTTTTATCTTTTAACAATTTGATTTATATCAAAAGGTCTCTATCAAAATTAATCAGGACCACTTGCCACCACTTGTCTTGAATCTTTTGATACTTCTCATTGCCATTAGATAATCCAAAAAAATGCAGAAGTCATTCAGCTTGCAATGGATATGAGCGTACATTTCTTCTCATGAGATAACACCATGCCAATACAAATGGGGCAACAAAACTCTACAAGTTTAAAATACAGATTTCATTGGCTACTCCTTTTGCAATTGGGGACTACAATATGATCAGCAATGCCTTTTTTTTTATTTTTTTATTGTGGCAATCTATAGTTATTACATGTTGGTTCCTTAGACTCACCAGCAAAAGTAAGGCCTCAGGTTAATATGAGGGTGGTAGATAATGAAGCGTAGCACTTCAGTACTAGGCCAAGAGTCAAGGCCAAGGACCAAAACTGTTTTTGATCAAATGTAGTTTCCTCACAACATGGTTCATATTCATACGTTTTGTTGACAAATCGATGGAACATTGGAGTGCAATTTCAAGAATTGACATTACACAATCTTGGAATTTATCTGTCCTATGACAAGGACCTTCAGTTCTATAGATAGCTTCCTCTTCAATTTCATCACCATGTTCTTCCTCGGGTAGGAGTGTTGGATCTATAATTTGCATCATCCGTATATGTAAAGCTGCCTTCACAAAGTTATGGAGATTTAAGTCATCAGTAAACATCTGATCTGTTGGTCTTTTTCCTGTGAACATCTCCAATAAAAGTATCCCATAGCTAAATACATCCCCTTCTATAGTTGCCTTTCCACCCAAGCCATATTCTGAAATTTAGAAACCTCTCTATGTTACGATGACAATAAGAGATTAATTTGCATATTTTACATGTAATTTAAGAATTTACAAGTCTGAAACATGCAAATTGTGAACACATTAACCAAAAAAAAAATTGCAACATGGTCATTTCTTCAATTTGGGATCAATGATTCTTTTGATTATGTTAATAGGAATCCAATCTAAAATCAATCCAATTAGATGCTAGGATCCAATGCAATCGTAGTATAATCAATTGCTAATTGAAATGAATACAAATAAAACCATAGTCAACTCTAATGATGTTTCATTTGTGTAATGGCTAACACCGTACAATGGAACTTGATTTAGAATCGACAACAACAACTTAGTAAAGGGCATCTATATCTATAGAATCAAAATTTAAGATATTGATAATTGAAGATAAAATTGTATAGTTCATCTGTTACCTGGAGCTGCATAGCCAATAAATCCTTTTATCCCAATGGTACTAGTTTGACTTTGGGATGAATTGTCGTTAGGTTCTAAGAGTAGCCTTGCCAAACCAAAATCGCTAAGATGTGCAGTCATTTCACTATCAAGGAGAACATTACTTGGTTTCAAGTCACAATGAACAATTGACACATAACAATGATTATGAAGGTAATCCAATGCAGAAGCCACATCAATTGCGATGTTTAACCTTTGAAGAAGGTTCAAATTCCTTGAATGACTATATGCCTCCAACGGCAGATGCAACCAATCATCTAGACTCCCATTGGGCATGAACTCATAAACAAGGGCTTTGAAATCTTTGCCTTTTGAATCAAGACTTGAACAAGAAGTCAAAATTTTGACAAGATTTTGATGCCGAATGTTTCTTAATATTTCACATTCAGCCATAAAACTCTTGTACGCTCTTGGATTTTGAAGGTCCAATACTTTGACTGCAATAATTGTTTCATCTTGATTGATGATCCCTTTATATACAGAGCCAAAACTACCGGAACCAATGAAATTAGCTGAAGAAAATCCTCCAGTAGCTTGCGAAAGCTCTTTGTAAGAAATCTTTAAAAGATGATCACCGATTAATGGTATGGAAGCAGGTTTACTTTTTGTTTTTCTTATCCAATAAAGAGTAAGAAACGAAGATATCAAAAGAAAACCAAGAACCGTACTGATAATGGCCATTACAATTTTGAAAATGTGAGACTTTTCTAGTTTTGGAGAACCATGGTTTGTGCATGCGAACAATTGTAACGCCGCAATTCCCCCACAAAGCTTGTCATTTCCATCAATGAAAATTGCACTTGCATTTGCAAAGATTCCTTTTCTTGGTACCTCGCCCTCCAGATTGTTGAAGGACAAATTCAAATAACGCAATGAAAGGTTCTCAATATCTTTTGGAATTTCGCCTGATAAGTTGTTGCTTGAGAGATCTAAATCTTGAAGCCCCTTCAGAAGATTCAAAGATTGGGGAATAGTTCCTTTAAAGAAATTACCCCACATATAAAGATACTCCAAACTATTACAGTCACTGATGGAGAAGGGGATTTCTCCAGACAATCTATTTTTGGATATATCTAATGCAGTAAGACTCTTCAAGTTACTAACTTCTACTGGTAGGGACCCAACCAGAGAATTATAAGATAAGTTGAGGGATATTGATAAGGAAGAAATGGAAAACAGTTGTTTAGGTATTGGGCCTTGGAGGTTGTTTTTTTCAAGGGCAAGGTACTGTAACTGTTGACAGTTCCCGAGGCTAGAAGGAATACTTGAATTCAAGATATTGGCTTCCAAATGGAGTTCAAACAACAAAGTGAGATTCCCTATAGAGGATGGTATCTGTCCTGAAAGTCTATTTCCACCCAAATCCATTATTTGAAGCTTCGAAAGTTTTCCTATGCCCGATGGAATATTACCTTCAAGAAAATTGTTCTCAATGCCCAAAACAGTCATGCCCACAAGATTCTCAATTCCTGCAGGAATGGTTCCAGATATTTGATTCTCTCCTAATGTTAGTCTTGAGAGTTGTGATGAAAGATTGGCTTTAAAGTTGGGAAGCGAGCCCTTAAAACCATTAAGTTCAAGGCCCAACCCTTCCAGATTTGTACAATTAAGTAAGGAATTTACAAAATCGAAATCATTGGCTTCCTCTGTTCCACATTGATTATCATCCATATAAAATATTCGAAGCTTTTGTAGATTCCCCAAGTTGTTAGGGACTGGTCCAACAAAACTGTTATTACTGAGATCAATTTTTTCGAGTGTGGAAATATTGGAGATGGAATTCGGAATGCTCCCTGAGAAAAGGTTCCCTCCAATTTCCAATATTTGGAGATTTGGAAGGGTGAGGGCTATGTCTCGTGGAAGGTTCCCATATAGTTGGTTTTCTGCAAATACAATAATTGAAAGACATGAGAGATTGTATATCGAGAGAGGCAACATACCAGATAGCTGGTTCGCACCAAGTGATAGAAACTCTAAGTTTGTTAGCTGACTAACGGAATCTGGAATCCTCCCCTGCAATCTATTCCAAATGATAGAAAGAATTTGGAGGGAGGACATGTTCCCAAAAGAAGCTGGTATTTCTCCTGTTAAGCTATTATAATTAATAGAAACTCTCTCCAACTTTGACAAAGATGTAAATTCAACCGGAATCTTCCCGACGAGATTGTTATTGGAGAAGCGAACTTCTCTCAAAAGAGTGCAGTTGCCCAAATTGGTAGGAAGTTCTCCTTCGAGAGCGTTGTTTTCAAGAACAATGACCTGTAGACGAATCAGATTACCGATCTCTTGGGGGATCTTTCCATGGATGCTATTGTTTGCAATGTTGAGCAAATGAAGAAAACTAAGATTTCCTATGGAAGGAGATATGTTCCCTCCCAAAAGCTTCCCCCTTAAATTCAAGATGATAACTCGTTGATGACGTTGGCCACATGTGACTCCTACCCAATTACAGAAATGGATGGAATCGTTCCAAGAAGTTAATGCTCCGTGCGGATCAGCAATTCCTTTCTTAAACTCGAGCAAAGAAAGCCGATCTGTCTCATTCCCTAAAATCCTTTTACAGGTGACGAATTCTAGCCTTAATGAGCACCCAAATGCGAGAATAAAAACTAGAAACTGAATTGCCATTAGAATCAAATTTTGAAATGATAAATGCAGAAACCATGCAATTTTGAGTTGCAGTATGTAGCTATTCTATAATGCCTTTGAGACAAGAATTTAAAGGATAGTGCCTAACAACAACGATAATATTCCACCAATACTATACTTTAGAAGTCAAGTCTTTCCACTTAATTTGTTGTTCATCATTATTTATGATGAACCATTAGATAGCCTTAAAAGAAAAAAATTTATAAAGGATAGTGCTAAACAACAATTATAACATTCAAGAAAAACTAGACCTTATAAGAAGTCTAAGTCTTTCCACTATAACTTGACCATTATTTATGGTGAGCCATGAGATACGCTTCATTGGAAATCAATGTCTTCTCCTCTTTGATTGACCAATGAATTTATAGACTATGTCGACATGAAACACTAGTTGCCAAGTGCATGCGATAAATCACTAATTAATGTGAGACTAAATAATTGCAGGTTTTGGTAATAAATAGACTATATGTTTTACAATGATGGCTTTGAGTCTATAATATTTGTGTAAGCCCTCAATTTTGTTTGGCTGTAATTTTTTTTTTTTTTTTTTTTTTTTTTTTGTGGTTATCATTATAAAATTTAAGGTAATTTACTCATACCACCCCTAGAATCCAAACTTACTATGCAGCAACCTATAAGTTGACGATATTTACTTATGCTACCCCCTAAACCTCTGTGGACCGTTTTACCCTTATTACATTTACCAATAAAAAGATCAAAAATTCATTTTTACCCTTTTGAAAAGAGAAAAAGTGAAAAAAAAAAAAAGGAACCTACATCTTCTCCAACCCTCCTTGGCACTTCTTCGTCAGATTCTGCCATCGCATTGATCTCTCATCAGACTCTTGCATTCGGTAATCAAGAAAACACGAGGTTTCTTCTTTATTAATCATCTTTGCTTTGTTCTTACCAACGCGAACTGCAATTGTTTAAACCCTATCGATCGGCTCATCTTCTTTCCCTGTCAAAACTCGAAAACGGAATTTTCATCGGAAAAGATCTGCAACTGACCATTTCATCAGTTTCGTCGCAGATGGAGTGAAAGAAAAGAAAAGAGAAAGACGCAGAGGAGAGGGTTTCGAGCAGAAATAGGGTTAGGTAACAATGATGTTTCAATCTGAATCTGAAATTCTATAATGATTGGTGTTTTTGATCCTGGTGGCAATGCAATCAGCGGTGACTGGAAGCTCCGACTTCGTTCTTCTATGTGACATATCAATGCAGCAACAAATTTTATCTTCTCCGATTGCAGTATACCGATGAGATTCATATTCCCCTTCTGCAGCGATTTGTTTCGTTCTCCCATTATCGATCATCTTTCGATGACAGTAATATGAGGATTTCCTTGTAGTATGTGGCACTGATGTCTGATTGATTCAAAACTGTTCATCGCAAATTTCAATTTGAGTATTTTAGTTCGCATCAATTCAGAATAGAGAGTTTGTTCCTCAATCAATGAGATTTGATTTTTTATAATTGGTGGTCACAAATCTGTAATCGGCAAAGCAAGAAGAAAGAAGCTAGGGGGGAAGAGGAAATAGCAGAAATGAGAGAGAAAGGGAGTTCGTGAAAACAGAGGAGAAGGTTCTAGGGTTTCATTTTTTTTTTCTAAATCTAAAGGTGAGATCTGAGGGACGAAGAGAAAAAAAGTTTGGCGCTGATCGATTATCTCGGCAAGAATAGAAGAGGAAAAAAGGAGATGCAGCAGAAGCAGCTGCTACTAGAAAGAAGAGTGGAGAGAGGCGATTGTCTGTGGAAAAATGGGAAGGAATAGTTTGAGAGAGTGAATGTCAACTGTAAGGAGAAGAAAGAGGAAGAAGAAAGAAAAACTTTCAGTCGAGGCAATGGTTCCTTGCTTCTCCGATTAAGTTCGGCTAGTCAAGGGATTCAGTTTATTTTTTTTTTTTATCAAAGGCATCGGATCATCTAGCGGAAAGATTCGAACCTTGCTCACGTGGGAGAGCTGTTAGGGGTTTTAAAAAATCCAGGCATATGGTCAGATTGCAAAAGTGTAGGGACACTCTCCTCCTTCTCTAGATTATTCTTCTCCATTTTCGTTTGAGATATGAGTTTTTTTGTTTTTATTTTTATTTTTTTTAGGTAAAAATATGAAATGGAATAAATAAGTAAAGATAAAAATCCTATTTTAATCTTTTCACCATACCCATAAGGGTATTTTAGACATTAAAATTTTTTAACCTTAATGACATCATCATTTCTGGGTCTTAGTGTAACAAGATTTGAACAATAGGGGTAGTATGAGTAAATATCATCAATTTATAGATTGTTGCGTAGTAAATTTGGATTCCAGAGGTAGTATGAGTAAATTACCCTAGAATTTATTTTATTCGAAAGAGATTAATACAGAATTTGTTTTATAGGATATTTAAACACTTATTTTGTGAGTGTTTTTCTAGTGAACATATCCAACAAGGGCATTCCCTAACCAAACACAGTTCCTGCATTAGGGTGATGGTATTGGAATCCCTCTCAATGTTAATGTCGATCAACAATAGTGACAATCATAATAGAATTGTCCCTGCTGCTAATAATTCTTTTGTTAGATGAGATGGTTCTTAGAGACGAAGATATTGATGACGAGAGGATCTTGCCTTGATTAACTAAATGTAGCTTTATAACATTAAAAAATAACATCTCCAAGTTTTCCAAGACACCGTATATGCCAACCCATCTCAAATCCATTTTCTATTGCAATTCAGATTTGCTTTCATTATTTTCCCATTTCCCCCTATTTTTGTTCCCTCCATCATCAATTCACCATGATACACTATTTTATTGTTGGATTTTATGTTGTTATTATTGGCAATTTGACTGATGTGACAGTGTTTATGAGCATTTAATCAGAAAAATAAGGAGAGAGTGTGTTAGTATAGGAGAGAGAGTGTCAGTATAATGGCAAAGATATGGCAACCTCGTATGTGTGTTCTACATCCCTTATAGTGTGTTTCAAATGGCTTGTAGCGAGTTGAATAGTATTTTACATTGAATTTGATGAGAGAGATTGTCTGTGGTAGTCCCACTGGTGATATAGGAGAAATACTGGTGTTGTGGGCATTGTCTGACGAATGAATGACATCTTTTGGAGGGTTAAATGAAGAGAGAGATTGCAAAGAGAGGAAACTGGAGAGAGAAATGTGGGTGGGACCCACTGTGCCTAGGTGGCATGCCACCATGGCAGCCAGCCAGGCTGAGGGCAGTAGCATCACAGTGGCAGCCAGCCACATGGGCAGACCAAGGCCACATCAGCACCATGGCATGCCACAGCCGTATGCTAGGCAGCAGCCATGGCACACCATGTCATGCCTTGCAGCAGCAAGCTCGCAAGGCAACAAGACCCGCAGGCCCACTACTGCATGGCCATGCCCCCCTCAGCTAGCACACCCTAGTTGTTCGATGAAACGTCTTGAGAGAGAGAGTTGAAAATTTTAGAGAGAAGACCTCGCGGGAAGATGTTGCTGTTACAGGGTTTTGTTAATTTGTCAAGGGTATTTTAGTCAAGATATAAAAGCAGAGATCCATTATCAAAGGTTGGGATGGAACCACGAAATCCAAATGCAGATTTGACGGCCAAACAAAACGCTGGCTAATGTGTATCATGGAGGACGCGTTAAGATGCCATCGCTGGTCTTCTGATTGGCCGATTGCAAGTTAAATGGTGAACTATGTCTCATGGAGATAGGGCTTTAATTCGGTGCAGGGCGCATAATGTAAGGAGGTGGTGTCGATCCAGATCTTGCGGTCGTGATTGAAGCCGATCACTCCTGACACAACTTATTCAGATCCAACGGATCCTGTCAAATCCCGCTTTTTTAATGAAGAACTAATGGTTTTTAAAGAGATTCCCTTGAGTGCCAATCAGAACTCGACAGCGCAGGCTGTATTGTCCACGCGGGTGCTGATTCCGTGCAGCGCGGTGCATGATTATGATTAAAAAGATCTTTTTAGAATAACTCATTGGGTGAACTTCAAATCGCCATATCTCCTTCATCTTAGCTCGGAATCTGACGATTCAACTTGCAGTTTTTATATTTTCGGATGCTCTATTTATTAGGCAGTATTGAGAGTCGTAAAAATGTAGAGAAAAATTTAAAAATAGCGTTTTGAAGGCAAACAAAAGGTTTTTTAGGGTTTCGTACCCTGTGGGAGTGATTAATCACCAACTACCTCTTCTCTGTGCATTAATGAAGTGTTAAATCCCTGTGAGAGGTTAGTAGAACTTTTATCTTTATATTTATGGTGATTATAGGTTATGTAGAAGAGATTGAAAACCAGTGAATGAGGTGTGGTCTGTGAATTGATCTCTATCATCATTGAAGGTTGTTAAAGAGTTCCTGAGAGCAGTGTGAAGCTTTAGAGAAATTATCTGTCATTTGAAAGCATTTTTTGTGAAAATTTTCAATTCCCTATCTGTTTAATTATGCTTTCAATATATTGTATGCTAGTGTAGGTGAAAATTGTTGAATGTCTAATTAGTGAGGGAAAAATTGCAAGGCATTATTATGAGCCTAAAAAAATTGTTATTTGTTTTCCGTGGGTGCGGGTTAAGTATAGTATGTGCAGTGGGTGCTGAACACTGACTGTTAAGCCTGAATCTTGGCATTGTTTGCCCTCTCAATTTTATACTAAAAAAATCTAGGGTTAGTATCATTGTCTGTAAGAGAGTAAAAGCTGAGTATTGAGTAAATACGGAGTTTGTTGGGCATTACTCCGTGGATTAACCATCACACAGTGTGGTGGTGAACCACGTAATATCTCTGTGTTCCTTGTTTTGCTTTGCTTTCTGATATATTTTGGAGTGCATGGAATGGCTTGTAGGGTGGGTATGCAAATCTGGTAGACTTTGTCATTGAGTGGTAGCGAGGTAGAATTACATGCGCTTGTGAGTGTGTGAACAATTAGGTCTCCATCGGCTCTGAACAATAGTGAAATAATTAGGAAGAATTTTCAGACACTGATTCACCCCCCCCTAAGTGTCATATCAAGTTCATCATTTACTAATGTCATACTTTTGAATGAAATTGTAACTACCTACAATTGAAAAGCTTACTAAATAAAGGGATATTAATTCTTATTGGATCCAGCTCATTTGTAGCATGGGCGGTCGCTATAGGGGAGGTAGTGAAGCTTGGATGAATGACACATAGCCTCCTTTTTATCTAATGGTGAATATCGTTCGATGCAACACATGACAAGTGCAACGAGAAGCAGTGAAGTAAAATCTAAGTCCTCTGCAAAATCCAATTTGTCAACTATGAAATTGATTTTGTGTTCACGAGATTCTTATTCGTTGTCTTCATTCTCCTTCTACTTTGTAAAACCTAATTTTTCCACTAATTTGATTTCTAAAAGTTGTTAGTCGATCGTGAAATACATTTTTTTGTTTTGGGTATGTCAAATGCTCTATGATAACCTTTTGAATGAGCCAAAAAAGAAGAAAGATCGGCATGTCTGCTAATGTTATTCTATTATCAACCTGCTCTTGGAGAATAAAAAAAATTAAAGGCTTGGGGTTTGGACAACAGGTGCTCTCCCCTCATTGGGCTTGCGTTTTGAACACGTGCCTGTTCAATATTAGAGGCCAACAATTATTCCTATCAGAAGTCAAGTCTTTCCACTAAATTCGTAATCACCCATTATTCATGATGAAGCATGTAAGAATTTAAGAAGGAGATAGTGGCTAAACAACAATAATAACATTCCATCAAACATTAGACCTCTAAGAAGTCTCAAGTCTTTTCACTCATTACTTGGTCATTATTTATGGTGTGAGCCATGAGATATAGGCTTCATTGGAAATCAGTGGCATCTCTTCTTTGAGTGGCGAATGAATTCAGCAGACTAATTAATTGTAGATCTTGGTAACGATAGACTTTATGTTTTACAATGATGGCTTGAGTCTCTAATATTTGTGTAAACCTTCAGCCTTGTCGAAAGTGTCATAATTTTGTAGTTGTCGATAGACTTTATGTTTTACAATGATGGCTTTCATTATTTTCCCATTTTCCACTGTTTCGGTTCCCTCCATCGCCAATTCACCATGACACACTATTTTACTACAGTCATAGTCTTGAATGAAATTATAACTACCTTCTTTAAAGTTGGTTCGTAATTTGAATTAGATACTTTGATCAATGAAATATTAGAATTTCCATCATGACTATCCCATGAAAAATCATCACACCCTTATCTTGATACATCTGTACATAATTTGTAATTTTCAATCCATAAACGGGAATTAAGTGATTTAGGTGTCGTTAGAAAGCTCTCTCTGAGTACTATCCAATATTATAAATATAGAAACTATTTCAACCAAAAATATATTAAAAATTCATATGAAAGTAAGTCCTAGAAAGTTAAAAATGGAATTTTATACAAAAGTATTCGCAAAATGGATGGGTTTTAGTTTTAGAAAATTTCTAACATCCCAATTTTGGAAAGATAAAATGTGAGGAATTTATATGACCTTCCAGCTTCTGGGCTTCCAAAGGCTGGTTTCTCATGAGCCGAAAATGTTTGTCCAATAAGATTCCTGGGTTTGAAAATTTTGCTCTTACCTCTCATAAGCCCATTCTTGGGATTTGGGGACTTATGGCATTGGGTGCTCTACTAAGGCTCTGACTGGTTACAAAAGAAATTGAAAAGAAAAGAAATAAAACTTTTGTAATCACTATCACATAACTATGTAATTAACTCTAAATTATTCAAAATGTCGTTATCAACTTATATTTATTTTGCATCTAAATCCTTTGTATTTGAAATGTAAAATAAATTTTACATTTAATAAGTATCATAATCACTTAATATAGTAAGAAATTTAGGTAGTTTATTCAATCATGTTGTGTTAGAGCTATAAAAGTTTCCTTTTCAAATTTAAAATTTCATTTCCTTTCCTTCAATTTCCCTTGCAACCAAACTAAGCCTAAAGATTTTAAATCAAGAAATCAGATTATTATTACCTTTTGTTCAAGAGAAGCCTACTTCTGGTAGCCTAGAAGCTTAGGCCCATAAAGCTTAACCAAACAGTGCACGTAATGAAACTGGCCCAGTGTCACTGGATCAAAACCGAACAGATGGGTTAGCTCTGTGTAGTGTATTCATGAACATTATGTATATGTGGTAATATTGTTTTATACCATTGACACCAAAACTGATGCTAGGAGTGTCAAAATTAGACTAAAAAAATCTGAATGAGCCTGATTCAGCTCTTATAAAATTGAAATCGAACTTTATTGGGCTGTAATAGGACTGCATTTTGTAGCTTGGAGAAAACCGAAATCAGACTAGACCAATTGATAAGATCGAACCAAATCAACCCAATAGGCCTAAACTGAAACCAAATGACCCTAATAATGGACTGATAAGAACCCATTAAGCAAAACCTTGTACTAAAAATACATTATGAAACCAAACTAATATATTAATGGCCCGATAGAACCTATTCGTATAACTTTTTAGTTTTTACTAATTATGCATATAGGAAGCCAAGACCAAAATGATAGTGGACGGATAAGAGTCTATTCAGTCAGTCCAATAAAAAAAAAAACTTGAATTCGAACAGTGCCGAAACCAAATGTTTGTTTATGATTTGGTTCCGGGCTTAAGTGTACAGAACTAAAACTGATTCATCCTGGACCAAATCGATCGAATGGCACATTAACTTATGCATTATCATCATGTTGCTATCATAAACAAGGTTCAAGTAATCGGAATTAGAAACTGGACCAACCTCTGCCGCCTAGAAATGTAGCCGGCGATTTGACGCTTTGAATCGGGGCAGAATCATGATCAATCAGTCTATTCTAATTCAAATCGTCCAATTCAATTGATCCAATTCCTAAAACGATGGTCATAATGAAGATAAAAGGGGAGACAACCTATCAATAATAGCAAGTAATTTTTACATGGTGGTCCTAAAACTTCTTTGGATTCTTAAACTGCATTATCATCACTTTTGATATAAAATAATAATAAGTATCTCCAAAAGAATCACAAAATTTTTGGTGCCGGATTTTAGGAGCTAAAGAAATGATACTTGCAAAATTGAGGGAAATATGTTTCTTGTTTCATGTTTCAGAATTGGCCGACCAAATGGACCACTTTTTCGGTACCTTAAAAACACTTGCTTCCAATCTCCGAGCAAATCCTTCAACCTTAAATGACCATATAGAGTTGTTATTGGGTAGGTTTAGATTCTAATGTAAACAAGGTTTTCTCTTGGATTTGGTGATCAATCTCATGGATTCAGTGGTCCCAAACTTAAACATTGTTCTTGTTATTACTGATCTATTAATATTAAAACATTAGTATTTAATGGGATTTGGTGGTCCTAAACTTTGGGATTGAACCTAGAAAGTTTGTGGCACAAATCCAACTTAACAAGCTGACTTCTGCATAATTTTAATAGACTATTATAAATCTCGATCACTAATGTATGATTTACCATAGTTGTAGTCAGGATGAGAATATATATATCGATGGAGGCCGGGGACCACCGATACATTTACATGCATCCGACTGTAACTATGAGGCAATGCCGAAGGTGGGTCTCTACTATTGGGAATAGTCTTACATTGCTAATGAGATTGGAATCTTGTGATCATATATATGGAGAGTCCCTCCACTTACTAGTTCGAACTTTTGAGTTAGAAACTTGACATGATATCAGAGTTCTAGGTTCTCTCTCATATTAACCCTAAAAAGAAGGCTAAGTAACCGAAAGAGAGACACCAGATGCACAAAAGAGGGACCAATCACCTATAAGATGAACGATCACCCAAAAAGAGGGACTAGATGTCACCCAAAAAGAGGGATCAGTCACCCAAAAAAAGGGACCAGTCACCTGAAAAGTGTCATGTATTGCCACATATACTACCACATACATACACCACCTAACGGTGGGGTTAATGTGAGGGGGAGTATTGAGAATAATCCCACATTTCTAATGAGATTGGAATCTTGTGATCTTATACATGGAGAGTCCCTCCATTTACTAGTTCAAACTTTTGAATTGGAAACTTAACATTTACCTGATATCTTTTAATTTGTTTCAGTTTGAGTGTCTGTAGACACTCATTTTTGTACCTATTCTTTATTTTTTTGGTATATATTTTGTTTGTTGACATTTAATTTAAAAATGAAAATGAGAGAGGTTTGGTCAGGCCTAATTAGATTTTGAGTTCCATTTGTGAACTGTATTTTGGAGGGGATGTTGGTGCTTGGGCTATGCCAAAGCTAATTTATTGAGAGACATAAGCATTTGTGGCTTAAATCTGTTATAGGTCTTCCTATAGTTTTCTTCTATTTTGTTTAACTTTCATCATTGATGCTTAAGCTCTGTCACTTTGATGGTTAAGAAAGGGAAAAAAGATACATATAGGAGTTCAAATAAGTTCATGGCTTCAGTTCTAAAAGCCTATCCAAACAGAATTTAATTTCATTGAGTACCAACCTTATATAAAAGGGATTGATTTTCTTATTGACACCTCTTAAGGTGTTAAATGACATAACAATATATCATCATATAATTTTATAAGAACTCTTTTTATTCGTGACCTAAAAAATTTTGATAATAAGAAAGAGTCAATCAAAATAAGATTACATATCTAAATAAATCATAGAATTTCAAATACCATATAAAGAAAGATAAGGATTTTTTTTTATGGAAAAGAAAGAAAGATAATTACGAAAGAAAGTTGATCATAGATTATCAATAAGCCTAGAATTGATTCTTCCTGGGTCAATGCCCGAGCAATTAATGGGGACAGAATGCAAATTCGTTGGCAAAATGTCTATGCTGGTTCAAATCCAGCTCGGCCCAATAATTTGCCTACTTCAGATCTATTTACTTACTTTCGAAGGACATTCAAACGTCCATTTTCAAAAATACAATTGAAAAAAATAGCTCGTTTTAGTATGCTATGCTAATGTGTTGGATGATCTACATCTCCGGGTCACGTGCTGATGAGCATATTGAACCATCCATGTGGCTGAGAACCTTCACAATCCAGGGACAACGAGGCAATTATTAGGGGCGCGCTCTACCACTGCTCAATGAATAAGTGATTATAGGAGTGAAATCTTGATCTAATTCAAAAGGGGAAGCAGCAAGTCCAAAGCAATAACAAAAAAAAAGGTTTTTTTTTCTTTGCTAGGATTAAACAAAAGGATTCGCAAATAAAAGTGCTAACGCCACGACCAGTCCAGAGTTGTTGAGTAGAGTAATAATAATTAAGAACTGTGTTATGGACCCAAGGTAGTAGTAGAGTCGACAAGGAGCCTACGCCTTAGGAAGTGGAAGGTACTGAATTCAACTCTTCTTACTGCCTTAGGGCCACTCACACGGGAGTGTTAAGTGTTTTTTTTTTCCTACTATGTGTACAGATGGAATAGTTCTCATTCAACCCTAGAATGACCCGATCCATGTGGTTGTGGAGTCAATATAGGTCCACGGGATTAGTTAAACCAAAGGTCTGGATACCCATTGTTAGCAAAAAAAAAAATTAAGAACTTTGTCGTGTAAGTTCATTTACAAACAAAACTTTTCTTGAATTCACTATGGAATAAAGAAAATGATTTTTAGCTTCTTCTTTTTTCAATGGCCGAATCTCGTCTCAATCATCATTTGTCAGGACTCTTTTGGAGTAAGTTCCTTGGCTTGGACAAGGGCTTTAGTTCATGTCACTAGCTATTCCATCCGATAAGGGGCTCTTTCCACAAAACTCTAGTTAGAGATATTGTTGAAATTTATAATGTAATAAAATAACTGCCCACTAATTAATAAGGCATATAGAGGGGGCCTCACTGTTTAAGAAATAACTATAGAAATGATGAAACCCACTGTTTTTCTCTTAATATTTTTCTATTGATACCTAGTATCGATAGAATTTCTTATTTTGAGGAGAAATGTTTGAAAAAAATCATGGTTCGGAAAGGGATAAGTATTAATAATCAAGAATATAGATATATTATTGGGTAAGTCTAAATGTAATAATAATTTTTACATTTAGCTTTACCCAATGAATATATATTAAAGAGAATCATCATGGTAATCTCAATATACAAGAGATACTTTTAGTATTTCATTTGTAAATTAATGTAAAGTTGACCATGACAAGACTTTTATTACAATTTTATTTGTAATAATTAGTAAAATTTCCCTATATTATTTACACCTCTTTTTAGTTCATTTTTGTTTCATTGTAAAATGGGTGGATTAAAAAAAGGAATCGATTTTTTTTTTTTTTTAATTTGTTACAATGCAGATAAAAAAAATGTAAAATTATAGATTGGGTCTCACAAGTTAATGCCCAAGGGCTGTAAGAGAAAGAGAGTAAGTTAAGTATTTCCCTGCTTTAGCCTTTATTTTTCTTGAATAAAGGTCTTTGATGTAAAAAAATATTTTCAAAATTTTACAATAAAAATTAATCATATTATCTCCTATCCCAGCTTAACCCTAGGCTAGCGGCTTGGTCATTCCTTCCATATCGCACCAATGAGAAGGGGTGGTTAATAAAGAAGGAAGAAAAAGAAAAATATATGTATGGAGCAAGGTTTTAGAGATCGGATTGAATCAATGGATTCAGGATCGGTGAGTGCCAATTCCAGGTAAACACGGTGACACTAGCATTTATTGTGTGATTTAGTCTAAACCTGAATAATCCAAAGCTGATCCTATCCGTGCAAGACCGATCTAACTCAGGAGTGGATTGGAGATTGGGATCAGCTAAGGCTGATGATCCAATCCAAAGTATGTGCACTTCAATCATGGTATAAGGGATGCACTCACTAGTTAGATAGCATATTTATAATAACATTACGATACAGTCAAGGTATTTAATGAGATTCAATTTTCAAAACACTCTCCAATAACTCTTTTTTAAGGGTTATATTCTAATGGTTATATTCCAACGATTAAATTGCAACAGCTTATATAAGTTGTATTTTAGTTTAAATAAGAGAGAAAGATGTTTGATATTTTTGGAATTGTGTGTGTGTCAATGTAAACACCCTTATGAGTAGAGATCTTCTAATGATAAGTGAGTCACATACTTAGGTTGAGTGAATCCTCAAGAGACCTCGAATTAAGTGGTCTTTCCTAACTCTTAGGTTAAATGATCCTATGATCCTTATTACCCTATAGTGTTTCTCATTTTAAAATAAAATTAGTTTTTTTTTTATTTTGCATTTTTCTTTTGAGCCTGTATCACATTACCTCCACTAATTATGATTCAAGCAATTCATATTTTGCAACCTAAACAAAACAACTTGAATGAACAGAAATGGTTTTTTTTAATCAAAGTTTGTTGGCAGTGAACTTGATAAGAACCCTAACTTGAATGAGTCTTCAAGGTTTTAGTAAGAAGAAAAATTGGGCAGAAGAGTAGGTCACAATAAGGGTTGTCATTTATTTATTTATGCTTAAATCACAATAAGTGTTAGTGGAGAAAACGGGAATAGCCGAATTGAAGGTCTGATAACCCATCACTTAGAGGAGAAAGAAAAAAAAAACAAGATTTTAAAAAACAGAGAGTAACAGAAGTACAGAATATGTGTGTACTTCCTTTTTATACAATTAAAAAACTTCAATTTATTTCCTTTGACATATTCTTGTTCTTCATTTTGAGGATTTAGTCAAATATAATAATTACTTTCATTAAAGGAAATGTACATAAGAACCCAACAATATCAGACCAGATAATCAGATCCAAGATAACGTTGTTGGAATAGATTGATTCTTAATAAAAAGTTGATAAATTTAATATTCCTAGACAGAAAAGGTCAAATACCACGAGCCAGCTCTTATTGAATCATCATAAGAGTGTAAGGGAACCCATGCAGCTCATTTATCTTATTTTATTTTTCTCATCATAAATAACACAAGCATGCAAGCTATAAGGTTTGGCTTTCTGCTTCCTCTTCCACCATGGCTCATTATAGAATTCCAACCCATTAAAGAGCATCAGAACAAGAGACTACAATGAATAATTGATTCAAAACTAATAAACGAAGTAGGGATGCATTAATGCCCATCAACATGCATGCACATGGCCATGCTCCCTCCTTCACTTGACCCATTTAACTAATTTATTTGCTGAAGAAAAAAAATAAATAAAAAATGAAATAATCATAATAATGGAAAGCATGGAATGATACAAACAATCTCATGAGAAAAATAACAGTAAAACTAAAGCCATAAAAGAAGAAAACTACAATAGCACAAAGCCAGTTACAACAGCAACAACATGAACAAACAATGAAAACAATAACAAAGGATGTGATTATTAAGCAAGCCATTAATAATAAATAAGCTAGACAAAACCACAGGCCCTGGACACAAATGTTATTACTTCTTGTTCATAATAAATAATATTCCACCATTTTATGTTCATATATAAAACTCCAGTAGTACAAATACACCAAGCCACCCTGCTCTAATCCATCTCTCGCACATCCTTCATCGCAATTTCACCTTCGGAGAAAGAAACCAGAAGATCAATTGAACAGGCTGGGTGAATCTTAATGCTAGTTTCCTCAGCATCTGTTCTTGCATTTCTCCACGACTCTTGGTGCTGGAATCCACACAATATTATGTTAGTAAATGAATAGACGCCTTTTTAGTTCGTTGTAAATTTTTTCGCGCAGATGATATTTTACATGAAAATTTTTTCTCCACGTAAAATTTTCATAGTTTTTTAATGTCATTTTTTTGTTTTTTTACGATGGAAACTCCTATTTTGAAGGGGGGGAAATTCCTACCATTTTATATGAAAATAAATGGAGTCAAAGGAAAAAAATATGGGAAAAACCTCATTTCTTTAGCTATTTCCATGGACTATTCTATTAGTCTTCTGATTAGAAAATTCTAGTTCCAACTATAGACAGCTGCAAGTGGTAGATGTGTATAGAAAACCTTGAAACAGTTGCAGCAAGTGGTAATTTTTCCATAGAAAATGCTAGTCCATAAGTTTCAAGGGCTGATCCCTAGAGACTAGACAGTGACCTAATTAACATTATTAATCTATTATATAGTTGACAACTTAATCTCTCATATGGAATACTGTTGCATTATTAATTAATCACCCTAAATGCATATTAACTACGGAAAGTAGATGTACTGAAGCTTGCATATCAAGGTACTAACCAAGTCCAATTGCCTCTGATCCCTTCATTATACGCAAGCGCTTGCATGAATTGACAAACATCCTGGTTGAAATTCAAAGAGAATTTAGTAGGTCACCTGAATTATTACAATGAATCTAATGAAATTAAGGGTGGTTCCCATAAAATTTTCCTTCCAAAAGTTTACATTGATAGGAAGGAAAACTCCCAGATGTATAAGGAGATTGTAGATTATTCTACGAAGACAGTGAAAATTAGCTCTGATAACATTTAAAGTTTCCATCCAAAATATAAGAGTTGAAGAACTTACTCCCAAGGGACATCACCAACAAGCATCCAGTCTCCATCCTTGTCTTCATACGTGGGCACATACTCAGAACTATTCAACAGATCCATCAACTTGCTTTCATTCATGAAATCCTTCATTCCTTGTGGCCCACAGTTACCTTCATTCATGGATCAACAACAAAAGACTAACAATATAATTTCCACTTACTTAGATCACTATAAAAAGGCTTCAATAATTTCAAAACATGGGATTGATAATGAAGTACGTACCTATGGTGAAGGAACTGAACATCTTTCCTAAGGCATCAGACAGATTTTGGTAGCTCTTGTACATCTTGAGGTCCACCTTACGAAGGTAAGGTGCTCCATCCATGCTAACCTTCACAAATGCTGCACTGCCATTAACTTTCTCAGAGTCCTCTGTGTTGTTCTTTTGGACAGACAAGATGTTCTTCCGGAATGCTCGAACAGGTGGCCAACCCACCACTTGTGCCCTAAAACCAGAAAGTCACGAGTTTACTTAGATTATTCTTTTTATTTTTCTCTGCAAGTTTTCATGTCCTTTGGAGATGAAATTATTTTTTATATAAAAGTAGATTTAAATTTTTCTTTTTTTTTTCAGACAAAAGAAAAAAGTTTTAGTAATTACATTTGGTGGCTTCATCCACCATAAAACCCTTGACATGGATGGCTGGTTTTTGCTTGATGATGCATAAAAAAAATGAACCTCAGGGTTTTGAGTGGGAAGAATGAAGAAAAAGAAATTAAAATCCAAACCAAATTTCCAAATATTTTTCTCAAAAAAAAAATATATATATATATATTATCATGAAAAAGTTTAAAGGAAATAATATGATATATATACTTTATTCACCCTTACTTTCTTCATGTGATAATTTTCAAGAACAGCTGATTAAAAAAATTTTAAAAAAAGACACTAAAATTTGAAAATCTTTTAACAGTAAAAGTGTAGAATAACAACTTTGATTTACTTAAAAAAAAATAAAAATTAAAAACTTTCATGAAAAGATGAACACAAGAAAGAAGAGACATACTTGGCAGGTGGCTTGTTAATTGGACTCTTCTTCTCAGTTGAATCCAACACAGACTCCTCCGATGGAAGGTTGAGCTGCAAATCCACAGTCTCAGAGAACCCTCTCTTCCCACTATTCTTGTTTATGGAATCAACATCAGTGATGATTCCACTTCCACCTGGCAGCCCAAGACGCAGCTCTGTCTCTTCAAAATTCAAACTGTAGTCATTTCTCTCAGCCACAGCCCCTAGTATGTTGGTCATTTTCCGGCTAACTTCCATGAGGATTCCGGCTATAGAAGAAGAGGTATCTTCTCTTTCTATCTCTAACTCTCTCTATCTCTCTCTCTTTTCTTTCTCTGTCTTCTCTGCGTTGCTTTGCTCAGCTTTTGTTTGCTTGTGCGTTGTTGAGTCGTGTGGTTGGGGGAGAGACTCAGGCTCAGAGAGAATGAGATATTTTTAGTCTTTTTTTTTTTTTTTTCCTTTGAGATGGAAATGGTTTCGGAAGGAAGAAGGTATATTTGGCGCAATGTGTATTAATATAGGTGTACCACCGTCTTTCCACCGACCAGATCTTGACACGTGTAGAATTTGATGAGCTGGGTCTGTCCGGACACTTTTAGCCGTGCCAATGTGATGACATGAATGAATGATTGTGGTGGCAAGGATTGGACATCTGCGGGTCTTCTGTCGTATCCTATTCTATCTCCACTCGGGTTCGTTATATTACCAAATCGCCGACTAACCCATCCCTTTTTCAAGAATCGCCGTTTTTTTTTTTCAACTTTTATTTTTCAGCATATATTCCTAATGGAACTAATCTTATTGTTTAATCCCTAGTTAGGAAGGTCACTTCCCCTTTTTGATTTTATGAAGTTACTGTAAATGATAACTTGGTCAGTTCCCATTTTATTTGTTAATAAATATATTTTTTTCATGTTTGATTTTAAAAATATCTTCTTCTGTCACCCAACTCGTCTATTGTCACAGTCTTTCGATGATTAACTGACACCGCTGAACAACTAAAGAGGATCTAGATTCTAATTTCACCCTGGCCCCTAAAATGTTTATCATGTCCATTTTACTCTATGTCTACCTTTATGTGTTTCTATTTGATAAAATAACACAATTTATAAAAAAAAAATTAATTTTTGGTAAAGCACAATTTGTAAATTTGGTTTAAAGAAATTTTTTGTTAACTAATCATTTAGGCCAAAATTAATGCTTGGGTTTGGAATACATCACTCAGCACATACTCCTTTTAGTACCATAACCACCCAATACTATTCCAACAATTAGCAAGTTGTGACACTCAATTAGGTCATGTGAAGATCATGATTTTCAGAAATAGAATCAGTCTTTGCTAGCTTTGAACCTTTAAAAAAGAAAAACCTGATTTTTGAGGCAACCAAATCGTCTCCTGTCGACCTACCGACCTGTCACCTGCCAAGGGCGGAATTTTAGTTGGCCCTCTTCTCCATGTATTGGTAAGCTGGTTGACTGATCCCCAACCCCTTGGATCAGCAACAAGACCCTCCTGCCGCAGGAGAGGATTTGGATTCATTTTTGAATTGGATATAGGCCTGACATGGGAATCGGATCCAATCAATTTTAATTGAATTCGACTTGTAGTGGACTCAATAATGGGTGTAACTTAATAAGAGTAATATGCATCAAAACTGCAAAAGGGACCTTGTTTATGCATCAGGTAAAATGAAAATGTCAATATTACCAACAAAAAAAAAATTGAAAATGTCAATCTCACAAGTTTTGTGAGGAAGATCTCATGTTCTTTTTCTTCATAAATTTATTCTCTCTCTCTCTCTCTCTTTTTCATTTATTATTTTATCATCTTATTTGTGAATCGATGAAATTTTTCTGTTACTCCCAATGGAATAACGTGTATGATTCAATATATGATGCTAATGTATCGATCATTTTCCCATAAAATGTAATCTTTTTTGGTCATCTCTTTTATCGCAAGGCTTTTATGTTCAGACAATTAGATGGCCATGCTGCCTAACCCTTTGCAAAATTTCCTTGATATGCTATCCCAAGTGGTGGCCGGATTGTGAGAATGAAAATGGTTACTTGTGAGAGAGAGAGAGAGAGTCAAAAGCATTGAAAGGAAGTAGACCTAGATCCCATGCATAGTTGTCTTCAACAGCATTTTGGCTCAACTAATTAACATCTCTCGGATAATCAAGTAACAGCAATGAGGAATTAGATATCTTGACCAAAGCAATTGCTGAATAATAAGCAAATGTATTTATTCTTAGTCCTTATTGGGACAGAAAAGATTAAGTCTGACTAGGGTACCTCCATCAGCTGGGATTAAAAAAATAATAATAAAATATATATATATATATATATATATATATATATATATATATATATATATATATATATATATATATATATATATATATATATATATTAATTTGTTTATTTGGGAAAGGTTTTAATGGATTGCAACCCATTGAAAAATTTGAAGATGGGCATGTAAGTTTGCCACATGGTAACTTAAGTGGGATTGAAATTTAAAGATATAGGTGGGATTGAAATTTTAAAGATATATAAACCTTAAGGTCTTTGTTCAAAGGTGAGTTTTTTGTGTGACGGTCATTGAAAAATTTGAAGATGGGCATGTAAGTTTGCCACATGGTAACTTAAGTGGGAATGGGATTGAAATTTTAAAGAAATATAAACCTTAAGGTCTTTGTTCAAAGTTGAGTTTTTTGTGTGAAGGTAAAGTTATCATACTGCAATTTGGTAATCATTCAACAGGTATGCGATTAGATGAAAAAGGTAATTGTTAAATTTGATGTTGAAATTTGACTTGACAAGATTAGACTATTTCTTGACGTCCAACAATCAGAATAACCACTTTTTTCGTTTTATTTTTTATTTTAACTTAACTTTGCTCCGTATAATCTCTACCACCTAGATATACAAGTTCAATCATATAAGATTAAAATTCTTAATAATTATAATACAATATAATTGTCAAAAAGAAGGGGGGGGGGGGAGCAACAATGGTGAGCTTTCGAATATTTCTGGTCTATTAAGGAAGCTTTGGTCATTAGGAAACACCTATTGCATGCATGGATTAGCCTTAGGTATTGCAGAAGGGGAAAACATTTATAGCATTCTAATAAATGAACTTAGATTCAAAAAAACTACTCTAAATGTAGAGCTTCTTCCATTATATATATGCTTTTTATTTTTAAAATAATTATAGTAAAGATTTTTTTTATTATACAAATATGAGTGAATAATCTCTGAGCTAATAATGTAGACTATATTTCTTCATAAGTCAACATTTTATTTATTTAAAGAAAAAAAAAGAATGTAAAATGGTGAGAACATGGATCATCTTCCCCAACAAGAACACTCTAGAAGATCCATCACCGTCCATAATGAGTGATTCTCACATTCTAAGGATAAGTCCCACATTCTAACCAAAAAAAACTTCTAAAGGTAGATCCCACTCTCAATCATCAAAGAGGGGATCCGGCCACAAAGTGCATACATACCCTACGCTCTCAGTGAGATTAACATATTTGGTGTATATATTTTCAGGATGATTTGTTTTTCTAATAATAATCGCTGGAGTGATCTGGCGATTCCGGTGGAGATCGGAAAAGAATCGGCAAGAGCATTCACTGTTTGTGCCCTCTCTTTTTCACTCTCTAGCTGGCTGGAGCCTGGAGGGGGGAAGAAAGAGAAAGAGAAAGGGGTGGGACCCAGATGTTTAGGGTGTGGGACCCAGATGTTGAGGGTACTGGACAAGTCAACTGATTGGAAGCATGTGCTAAGATTCATAGGGATAGGGCCCTTCCCACCATGTGACCTTGTTGGCATGTCGCCTCCCCTCAAACCCTCTCCCATGTGCGCCGCTTCAGGGCGTCCTCTCTATTCTCCTCCCCACCCTTTTCCCTTATTACCTTTCAATAAGGACCTAACGTCCTAACTCTTTTTACCTTATTATGTAACACCTATGTAAAATTAAGTAATAATTGGGCCCCACCAAATACAAAGCATGGCTGATATTTAATTTAAAAATATTTTAAAAAATTAAAAGTATTGGGTATCGTATCGGGATCAGTCATTGTCAAAATCAATATTATCAATATATCTGATCGGGATACCTAAAACCATGAAAATGAATGAACACATGTACTCATTTAGGATTTGGGAAAAATTATCTCGATTGGGGAATTGGAATAGGAACTGTGCTAGCAGCTTCCTCGGATAGTCTCTCTTATCTCCTTGGGGCCATTCATACAGGGTCTCTCTTTCTTTTCTGCTACTTGGGGGCAAGTGGAATGGTTCTCAAACAACCCCAAATTGATCATGTTTATGTGATTGTGGGGTCAGTATGAGCCCGCAAGATTAGTCAGACCAAAGGTCTGAATTCTCGTTGTTAGCCACTAAAAAATGACTAATAATCGGTTGAATTGATTTATTATATCTCGAACCATATCGAAACCTTACTGATATACAGTCTTATGTGCTTTAACAGTCTCTCTCCTCTTTGCTCCGTGCTAACAGACCCATTGTCATCCTCTCGCACTGGCAAATGCGGGCAATAACGCTACTTAGAGAACCCAATCATCCATGCCCTTTAGGATTTTAAGATATTTCCACTAATATTTCTTGGATTTTTCCAAAAGTACCTTCTCCCCTCCCTTCCTCCCCTCCCAATTTATTTTATAATTAAAACATGGAATTTTTTTTTTAATAAAATAATCCTTTAACATGATCACAAATGCCCTTTCCTTAGAGAGAGGGTCTGTGTTGAATGCTACAGACCCCTTCTAACTTGTAACCAATGTGAACATATGAAGACACCTTCACCATCCATTTAATGGCGTCGGTGGCTTGTGTGAAGGACTAGGGGAGGACATTTAGGAGCAGGCAATAATCCCTAAAGTGAGGAATAAATTATAATTTAATCAGAATATTAAAAAATGATTAATTCTCTTTAATTATTTAATTAGGAGACATAATCAATCTCCTCTGTAGGAAGGATTATAGGTACATTTCCAAGAACTTTCCAATATCTCTATATCAACCAACTTTTTTTTTCATTTCCAAGAACTTTCCAATATCTCCATATCCGATCCGACCCGATCCCTAAATTTATGCTTGTAAGTCGTAAGTTGTAAGTTGTAACAGCTTAAACTAATTATGTTCGACATAAACTACCAATAAAATAGTTACAAATGGAAACCGTAAATCATAAATAGGATCCGAATCGTCTCCTCCCTATACTTCAGGGAGGAGAAGACGTCCCCGTTGAATGGTCGATACGTGGCTCTTGAGAAAATCCGAGCCCTACGTCTAAGCCGACACCCCCTGTCGGTTCGGCTTGTCGGCTTGGTGTCGGCTAAGACGTGGGCCTCGGATTTTTCCCAAAGTCACGTGTCAGTCATCCGACGGGGACGTCTCGCTCCTCCCTGAAGCACAGGGAGGAGACGATTTGAATCCCCATAAATAGGGGTTAGATATAATTCTGGTTTGAATTGGTAGCTTTGCAAATTGATAAACTGGTTGAACCGTGCTGGTTCTGGTTTGATCTTTTATTTTCTTTTCAAGTCCGAAGCTGCTCTTGGAATAACTACAAAATCAGGGAACTAGGTCAAGGTGCCAAAAATGAAACCGAAGATGTAACAAAATCGAATCAAATCCTTTAAACCAAAACAGTAAATAAAACTGTTTAAATCGATTATTTAGAACAGTTAAAACCGATTAAATATCTATATTTGTAGAAATAAATTTTATTTTAATGTGTTTACCAAAAAAAATTATTTTAATGTTTTCCACATGGCATACTTATAAATTATAATTCTACTTTCATATATAATTTAAATTATTTTAACATTTTCCTTGGCTTTCCCTCTACTTTGTTCCTAACTCTCTTCATCTCCCTCCCAACAACGAAACAGTTTAAAGACCGAGAAATCGAACTAATTAATAATAAGTTTTTGGTGAACATTTTGAAACCGTTTAATAAATTGTTCGATTTTGATTTTACTCATTGTACATCAAACCAAAACCAAATTGTACTGTCTTATCTCAATTTGAATCGACAAATCCAAACCCGATCTAGATTGACTGATCCGATCATGATCCCTTAAACCATGATCATTACCTTCTTATATGAAATATTCAAGCACTTAAACTCTCTTTGGAAGGTCTAACAAATCTAGAGGAGATCCCCATAGAGAGCTAAAGGAACCCACCACTGCTTATGCAATATTAGAAGGTGCAGCCCAAATAATCACTACAACCAAACAGGTCTCATGATGGTTGCCCTTTGAGAGATTGGAAAAGATCTAGACACTTGTGATTGACAGAGCTACATTCCTATGTCATTACTAATTAAACAAACATGGCCAAACCTTAAAGTAGTTAACCATTTAAGTTGTTATGGGCATAGTTTTAGGTATTAGGATCAGATCGGTAGTATCAGTTGATCCATATCGATATCGATAATACAATATCAGATGCTTATTTTATTTTAATATCTTTTAATTTAATATTGATCATGTGTTATTCTGATTCTGTCATTGATTTCGTATCAATTCGATGCTGATCCTATATCGGTTTTTAGAATGACCGGCCTCTTTTAATATTGTTAACTAAAACCATGGTATGAGACATCTTTTTTTTCTTTTTCCATTTTTTTGGTGGTAACAGACATCTTTTGAATTCAATAAGGTAAAATGTGATCCTGGACAGCTACCAGACCTACAGTGTATGTGGGGACCGGTTCAAAGGTCAAACCAATTGGACCACAAAGCTAATCAAATCAAAAGGTGGGAAGAATTTTATCATAATATTTCTTTTGCCAGGTTTGGTATGAAAATCCCTAGTAACGGTTAACTTGTCTGGCTCATGGGCCAATTGGGCAGACCGACCGGATCAATTTTGGGTCCTAAAGACAGTTTTGAGGAGGTGGTGGGCCCCATCACCACTTGATTGGTTTGATCATAAATGATGGGTATCTCACCTTTCACCTATATCTCCCATTCACTGTGGACCATTGAACATCACATGTGGATTTATGCCAAGGATTCTGGGCTTTTCCTAAGAAAATCCTCAAAAAGTTTATAAACATCAAAATTCAGACTTTTATAGAAATTGGCCGATAAATGGATGTCTATTTATGCTGCCATTGGGATTGGCTAAAGTTTTCCCAAAATCCAAACAAGATTGGACTTTATTTATAAACATCAAACCGGGTTTTAGGGTGAGATGCTTCACACCATGAACCCCGGAGTTGATCAAGAGTGGATCAGTAATATTTATGCCTTATTTTACGTGTAATTTTTTTTTTTAATGTTTATTTGCAAAAGATAAAATAAATGATTTTTAAAGGGGAGATAAAATGAATTTCGATCCTTTTTTTTACTTATTGAAAAAAAATATATATATATACATATAAAATGTTACACATAAAATTTTATGATAAAATCTTTTGCCGTTTGCAAAGATATGTAACAATCAAGATAGATAGACGTATGAACATCTACGTAACAATCAGAATAGATGTCTTAACATCAAGTTACACTGCCAAAATATTAATGGTTTCCCTTTATTCTATGGAGAGAGCTAGAAAATCTTGTGAAACAAATTAGAAAACCATATGATATAACTGCCTTCGTCTCTCCCCCATTTGGGTACTCTCTCAGAGTCTCACAGAACCAGAGAGTGTGCGACTCACTAAACGTGCATGGTGATGAATATAGGGAGGGTATTCATACGAGAAAAAGGAGCCAGCCCTTGTTATCGGACTTAGTTTCTCTCTAGTAATTATCTTGGATTATCAGCTTGTACTTTCTTTTTCCCCTATAGTGGATGAATAAATTTTGCCACCTTAGATCTTTGCAAAAAAATAAAAAAAATAAATAAATAGAAACTCTTTCTCCTCTGACCTTGTGGGGTCCCCATACATATTGATTGGAATAACATGAGAGATTTCCACAATGACAGCATGAGAATCCTTGTCCTTTAACAAAATAGAAATATGGGTAAATTACACACACTACCCTTGGATTATGAATTAATTACACATACTATCCATTAGTTTCTGATAATTAGATATACCACCTCTAATTTCTGAGACGTATAACAAAATGGTCTATTCTGTTAACGGTGCAAATTCTAAATTTTAAAATACAACTTTGCTTTCATCTTATTCTCCATTATTCTTCTTCACAATAGATAAAAATAAAAATAAAAAATAAAAAGAACAAAAGAGATCGAAGAGAGAACAGTTCTTTATACAATTCTTTGTTTTTCTTTTTTTCACTTATTGTGAATAAGAAGAATGAAGAACAAGATGAGGGCAAAATTGTCTTTTAAAATTTAGACTTAACGTCGTTAAAGGAATGGACATTTTTGTTACATGTTTCTAAAATTAGGAATGGTATGTATAATTTCATAAACTAGTGGATAATTAGTGTAATTAATCCATAGTCCAAGGATAGTACGTGTAATTTTCCCTATTAAAACAGAGATAGGTTCCAGATTGGCCACTCCTAAAACAGTATGAACCAACACCGATATCGATACTGATACCTTGAACTATAATGATAAATACTTTGATACCGTTTAATAAACAATATGTAACTATATTACCCCATTAAACACGTACCAAATCAAAACCATACCATTATATGGAAACCATACACTTTTAACACCTTATTAGTTGTTAGGTATTAGGTGTTCCTCATGCTAGCATTCCTCTTTCTTAAATGTAGAGGATTGATTAAATTTGTCATATGACCAATTTGTTGGTTCATGTCCAATCGTATTACCAACAATGTAGTATGGTCTTTTTTCCCTTGTGTTTTTTTTATTGTAAAAATAAGTCAAAACGATCCTAAATTTTCCATCGATTTTCAATTATAATGAAACATAAAGAAGTCAGATTACACTAATCTCTTTATTTTCCTTCCAAGCAAACGGAGCATAAATGCAACATAAGCCTTCTATTCTCTGCTTAGCCCTAATCCAATATTTTTCTTGTGAAAGTAAATAAGGTTGAAGGATGGATTCAAATCGTCCCCTGTCAGGATGTTGGCAGGAGACTCGACTGCGACCAGTAGATGCCTGATACGGGGATATTGGCTAAATTTGAGCCAATCAGTCAGCGCTGGTGCATAAGGTGAAAGTACTCTACCTTATCTGAACCTGGTCCGTTAGGATTCGTCCGTTCAGATTCAGTCGACATCTACTTGTCTGGCATCGACTGATCACAATCGAGTCTCCTGCCGACACCCTGAGAGGAGATGATTTGAAAAAGATAGCTGAATATAGAAATTTAATAAATAAATAAAAAGCAAAAAATATATAATTTAGTTGGGTAGTAATGTTTGGCAAGACCAATCTTGTTTGGATTTTGGGAAAACTTTAGCCAACCCCAATGGCAGCATAAAGTAGCTTTCCATTTGTCGGCCAATCTCTATAAAAGTTTGAATTCTGATGTCTACTCACTTTTTGTAGATTTTTAAGGAAAAACCCAGAATCCTTGGCATAAATCCACGTGCGATGTTCAATGGTCCCCAGTGAATGAGAGGATACATATAGGTGAAAGGTGAGACCCATCATTTACGACCAAACCAATCAGGTTGTGATGGGCCCACCATCCCCTCAAAACTGTCTTGAGACCCAAAATTGATCCGGTCAGTCTGCCCAATTGGCACATGAACCAGACAAGGTAGCCGTTACTAGGATTTTCATACCAAACCTTGCAAAAGAAATATTATGATCAAAATTCAAACCTAGAATTTAATCTCTCACCTTACTCTCTCGTGGAAAAATTCGATTTCTTGATTGGATTAGCTTTATGGTCCGCTTGGTTTGACCTCTGAACCGGTCCTCACTCGCACCATGGACCAGTCCTGGCCCAGTCCCTTGTAGCATCTTGAGTTGGCAAGGACAGCATGGTTTTTGTCATGTGTAAGTCAATCCTTGGGCTTTTTTTGATCAATTCAATCTTGTCAGGTGAATCTAACTTGGGATCGACCTTAGTTGATTCTATGCTTTTAAACCTTAATAATAATATAATAGATGGTTTTGATTTCTTAAACCCTTGTTACTATGGATAATCTCGTCAATCATCTATTCTCCAAGAACGAATTATTTGGTTTCAATGGAAGGGAAAAGGATTACGTAAACCATAACATTTGATGTATAACATTTTATATGTATAATTTTTTTTCAATATATAATTTTAATAGATAAAAAAGATGAAATTATTTTTCCCTCCCCTTAAAAATCATTAAAATTGTATTTTTTGAAAAACAAATTTTATATATATATATATATATATATATATATATATATATATATATATATATATATTATAATTTTACGTACCCAACCTACATTAAAGTGCGATAAAGTTTATAACAAGGGAGTTAGGGTGGGGTCCAGTTCCAGTAAAAGGTCTGGATTGAAATTGAAGTCTTGACATCATAAAATAATTTCTCTTAGGTAACAACATGACCGCATAGCGCAGTGGATTAGCGCGTTTGACTTCGGATCAAAAGGTCGTGGGTTCGACTCCCACTGTGGTCGTCACATCATGGATGAAAGTTGTTGGGTATAAATATTTTTGGCAATTAAGGGTATAATTGTGTTCTTGTCAAAATAGCATTGGACCCACACCAGATTCTAACCTTAAGATTAAATCATTTTTTATCAATTCTTAATTTCTATTGTTCTTACTTCTTCTTTTTTTTGGGAATGATTTCATTTTTTATTCTTGGCTTAAGTATCGAAGCGATCACATAGTTTAAAGTCGGACCTCCTTTATCTTTTTCGCCTCCAATAGGTCTTGACTTAAGCATTGGAGTAACATGGCTAAAAGTCTAACATTCTTAATTTGTTTTTGTCTATAGGTATAAAGGGTGTCAATTTTGGAATTGAACCGATAGTTTGGACTGAGTCAGTTCAAATTAACCCAAATCGAACCAGACCAAACTGTTATTGGACATGTTTTGGATTGAGGTATGGCATATCTTACCAACCTTGATCCAGTTGTCTGATCAGAACTAGCCCAAAACCGGCCAATAAAAACTAGACCAATGAGTTGAACCCGATAATGACTCGGACCAAACCATTTTAGATCAAATATTAAATCATAGCTTCACTATTTCAACCTTCTGAATGACCTTAATGGGTTTCCTAGCAGGTTTACAAACCGAACTGGTCCAAACCAGCCAGACAACAACATAATACCGAACCAACCTGTTAGTTATAGTGCAGTCCATTCAACTCGAACCTCTTAATAAATATGTTTCGATCAAATCTCATAAAACCTAACACCAATTTAGTCCGAACGAACCTATTAACACTCCTGTAATAATAGATAGATTCCACCTTAAAAGGTTTCGAGGGATTCAAGAAGCACTAGAGGCAAAGCTTGATTAAAGATAACAAAGGTGAGTTGGGATGGATCCCATTGTCATGAATCTTCCGTTATTAACCAAACAACAATATTCGAGATGTTGGGTGAAGCAGCGACAGAGTCTCATTCTCATATTTATTACATTAAAGACTTAATAACAAGGGAATCTCTACCGTCTTTCATTCCTTTTTTTTTTTTTCTTTCTAATCCACGCGGTTTCCTTTCACATTATTCCTTCATTTAGTAAAGGCAAGAGGCAAGTTTGAAAAGGATGAATTTGGAGTCTCATCAGATTATATATTTGGAGGGTCAAATTACACAGGATGACTGAATGCATTATATCATTGAATAAGATTATAACTTAGTAAAATAATCATATTTTGATCTAATAAAATCTTAAAGATTGATCAGGTTTGAGTTTATAAATTAATAATTTCATTATTTAATGTACACAGACAATGGAGGGATCTTTTCAAGGCTGCAAAATGGATTAAAAATTAAATTTTGTCTATTAACTTTAAATTATTCTTTATTTTTTTTTTATATTTAAAAACTAAATTATTACTGTCATAACTGTCTGTTTTATTTTATTTATTTTTTTTGTGTGAATAAATAAATATATTAATAGAATAACAGTACTTCGAAGTAACGAGAAATAAATTTAGATATCTAAAGGATAGAACCCAATTTTTTATAAAACTTAAGTCTTGTTTGTTTCGTTGTAAAATTTTCTAGTTTATTTATTTATTTATTCTAAATAATAATAAAACAAATTGTTTTTTCATAATTTTACATAGAAACAAACAAAACTTTAGAAAAGACACTTCCTTCATCTGATAAGCTACTTGATAAAGCTCACTTGTTAAGCGGTTAAACCTTGAATATATATAACTAATAATCATAGTTATAATGAATTTTTAAGGAAGCTACCGATGATATAATCAGTCAAAGCTTCCAATATTTACCCATTTTAGGATAATCACTCAAATCAGTTTCTATATCATCCAAGTTACGAAATGTAGAAACCAATTTCCCTCCACCCACAATGAAGAGCGAATCTCATTGTCCGAGGATTCTGGCGTTTCAATAAAACTCCTGAAATATTAGGGAGGGATGTTCATTTTTTTTTATGCTCAATGCCCATGGTGGGGTCAGGGAATGGAATTAGGTGCCCAAGAGGGTGGCCCTTCATTTGGATAAGGGGAATGAGGGGGGGAATAAAAATGCAGCCAATACCAGGTGTGGACAGCATTCACAGCCTCTCGTACTCGCCACTGTGCTAAGAGACCGACCACTAGGGAGGGTAGTTCGATCTCACTAGTGGATGGAACATTCACTGTGGGTGGAAAAAAAACTTAATCTTTAAGTCTTTCAACCATTACGTATAAATGGTCGAACCAACCACCCGGGTTTGCTAAGTCAACACAAGTCATCTTCATCTACCAGGAAAAAACAAATTGATTTGATTGGAAAATCCACAAGTTTTCTATGGGGTTAATTAAGGGGGAAAGATGGTTATCCGACACTCCAACGCCGTCCCTTGTGACCTCTGACATAGAGTAGTGATATGACTACCTTACTCGTCTTGACTACCCTTCCATTGATTTTGTGTTGGCACAAAGGCCACGCAGCCCAATCGGGTAACAAATTCTTTCCCTTTAATTAAAGAAAAAAGGGGTACTATCTTTATCTTTCTCTTTCTTGAAATTTTACTCCATTTCTCTCTCATATCTCTCTCCTCTAAATGATTAGTGTCGATTCTTTTATTATTCTTATTTTACTATTAACATATAAGATTTCAATATATTCCCTTAGTTTTTATCAAATAAAAAAAAAATGTCCCATTAGTTTTCAGATCATCCTCCTTTCTTTTGTCAGAGCCATCTATTATTGGGTTTTGTTTCTTGACATCAATTCTATAACAAGGGCAGAGATTGGAGGTGTCCAAAGTTAAAAAGTATTACTAATAAGCCATAAATAGGAGTAAGATTTCGTAGGTGGGGAAAAGTTTTGCGCCAGTCTGACTGACACCAACATCCCATGTCCATGGATTCACATCTTCTCCCGCCTGAGTTTGGGCAAGAGAGTTGACTGTCTGGATGGATGGTCGTCACCTGGCTCTCTGGTGAATCCAAACCCTTCATCCGAGCTGACACCTCTGTCGGCTCAGCTTGTCGATTGGGGTGTTGGTTCAAATGGAGGGCTTGGATTCACCTGAGAGCCAGGTGACAGTCATCCATATGAGTCACCAATTATCCTGTTCAAATTCCGATAAAAAAGGATTTCTATACCATATCCATGGGCTATTGAAACCAAACCGTTGTCAATAAGCAAAAACCCTCTATTATTATTTATTCATTATAGTCATGAATCATGATGGTGGGTTTTACCAAAAAAAAAAATATCATGATGATGGGGACTTGATGCATGGATGGATGTGCCAAAGATATGGCTTGGCCAACAAAGCAGTGTGGGAATTGGGATAGAAATAATTCTCTTTAAAAACTGACAAAGGAGCAACACGAGGATGTTATCATGGTGGATGGAGACATCAGACATAGACATCCCATCCGTTCCAAACAAAGACGAGGCAGCCTATCCCTACCGTCTGGATTGGGCCCCCAATCTGAGGCCCATTCTAGTATCAATCGCCATAAAAATAGAAAAAATACAAAAACAACACACGTTTACACTGACAGGTTGCTCCCTGCCCACCTTTATAGCTTTAATTATCCCTATGCCCGTGTGCATCTTTGAGAGTGAGGAGAGAGAATTGGCTTATGCCCTATTTGTTACTAATTGGACCTTCTTCAACAGAAATCCATTCGGGCCCAAACATATTGAGCCCAATCTTAATCAAATCTAAATTTAGGTTATCCATAGTCTCCACCCTTTCAAATCACGCAGCTATGGGTATACCTAGTGCACGAGACTCCCATCATTGCCACGGGCAGAAGTATGCAGCTTTTTTACCATTTTGCTAAGAAACTATTTCCTGATTAAAACCCGTGACCATTAGGTTGCATAAATCAACTCACCATTGTGTCATGCCCAATCTTAATGTATAATGTTAGAGCCAAAACCCAAAAAAATGATTAATAGTTGATTAAGTGTGACCAGCATAGTTTTCGTAATCGGTTTCGATTCAGCATCAGCCAATATTGATTTTTTTTTTAAATGGTATTCCTCTCGTGTCTGCAGACCATTGGTTGTACAACCGAACCGATCCGTATAATACAGTATCAACACCGTATCAGCATACCTTGAACCTTGGTGACCAGTTATTGCCATGATATAAAGATGTATACTGATAACTATAATTATCTCAATTATAGGTGTGAGTTGTCATCACTGGACTCAACTGCATCCGATGCCTTGACATTAAGGTCACGGACGGATTGTCTCCTTTCCTACCAAACAATTTAAAGGACTGAAGGGGATCCAAATCGTCTCATCCCTTAAATTCGGGAGGCGTGGCGGCGACCTCACTGGATGGTTGCCATGTGGGGGTCGGATTCATCTGACCCCTCCGTTTGAGCCGACAAGCCGAGCCGGCAAGAGAATGTCGACTCGAATAGAGGGATCGGATTCATCCGACCCCCACATGGCGACCATCCAGTGGAGTCGCCGCCACGCCTCCCGAATTTAAGGGATGAGACGATTTGAATCCGACTGAAGGTATACTAACAGTGAACCTGGATGATTTGTTAATAATGTATACTGAATTCGCAGTATATTTCCCCTAAGCTGCAAGTCACCCCCATCTGTCAAGGCCAAAACCAGAGACTGTCTTCTACTTTAGAGAGATGGGTTGCTCTAGTCAGATCATGGTTCAAGTAATTGATATTTGTATCCTTTTTAGACCTGATCTATCCTTATTCAATTATTTTTTAATATTATTATATATGATACCAGTCATATATATTAGTCACGTGTCAACTTTTCATTGGATCCTTGTAAAAATGATTGGATCGGTTTTGGATTTATATCCTTGAGTCAGACACTTAAACTCTCTCACCATGTGGTCCAAAACCATTTGAGGGTTGGAGTAGATGACACTGACGAAGATAAATGGTGGACCATTGTGTCAGTAATATTGGTAAGTATGAGTTGGGACTTTCATTTGTTTAGGTTAGGGGGGTGGCTGTGTCTGCTATTTTGTGCTTGGGAGACCAAACCAACCTAACTTTCCTTGTCAGGTATAGAGGCACCACCAACTATTCCTCATCCAGAGAACTTCCATGAGTGATGGACTTCACAATAACTTATTGAGGGGATAACCTAATTACTGACCCTACAAAGCAACAGCTTTCATCACAATACAATGTATTACAGTGACAGTAGAACCATTTTGTCCCAATCTTTGACATAAAGGGCAGGAGCCCTATATCATCAATGTCTCACCAAAAATTAGGGTTTGTTGCCCAGCTGTGTGGCCCTTATGCTGCACGAGTTCAATGAGAATGGGTGTAAGGGCATTCAAGAGGAGGAGTGGGGGTGGTCATTTTACAGTCCCTTGTGAGGGAGGGCACAATAGAACACGTGTCAAGCAACGTTCTTTTCTCTTTTAGTTTGAGCGCCACACCTACTAATCAAATAGTCTACAACTCTTCCTATTAGTTTGAACTTTTGAAATGAAAACTTTACACAAACCCCATCTCAACTAATCTTCAATCAGAACTTATGATCTGATCTGGGATATTAATGACCATTTCGGACCCATCTCACCTAATTCCTCAATCAAAGCTTGATCTGATCTTGGTTATTAATGATTAATATTTTAGACTAACTGAGCTACTAATGAATGAACAGTAACATACAAGGACAATACATCCTTTGATACTCAAAATATGTAACAATTCCTAATCACACCTGTTGTCTTCTCCCTTACCATTCAAATATTCAAATATGGATGCATGAAACAGACATAAATTCAGCCAACTAGATATATGACTACCTGAGTACTTGTCATGCCAGTCTGGTCAGTTCTGTACAATTCTACAGATATTCTTCCACTGGGCTATCCAGCTGATCTCTGACTAGCAATTCTAATTTCCTTAGACCTATCAATATCAAATGAACTGAAGTCACTGAACCACAACAAATTCCATAAAAGATTAACAAGTCTCTGGTGGGGGTCAATTGAAAATGTTTGGTCATGTAGCATCTTCATTTTCTCATGTTTTAATGGAATTTGCCATCTCCCATTCTGATTAATTTCAATTCCTGCAATTCAATTTAGAACCGACTGTGAATGCTCTTTGATCTTCATTTTTGTTCTGTAGTCAGTAAAACAGTAGAAAATCAATGAAACCTATCTTTTATACCAAGATTTAGAAATCTGAAAAAAAAAAAAAATCAGAGATTTTGGGTTTATTATAAACGTAAATATATATCAATCCAAGGAACACAAATCACAGTGGAAATAATCAATCAACCCCTTTACATCACTATCTTCCCTTATGTTGTGATCAGTGAAGCTTATATCGATTGGTAACAAACGCATATCCACAAGGTTCAACAAACGTCGACGTGTTAAGACTCTTAACCATGCATGCACATCTATCTGTTAGCAATATATAGATATCAGTTACGTACACGTTTCCTCAATAACAAACACTTCTGATTAGTGGCCTCAAATGGATAAAGCAATTATTGAGCTGGGAGAACCCATAAGATATTTGGGTGTCTCCCATAATAGACATGTTGCTGAGATGTTTAAACAACTAGAGATGTTAATGGATCGGCTACTGATACTGATCAGGTATCTTAAAATGGATATGGATGCGAATCGAATTTGTATTTTTGACTATTCATTTATATACACAGACCTTCCTCTCCAATGGATACATATTCATTATTCACGAATTCTCACTATTTATCAATTGGATACCTATTTGGATCGGATAGATATCTTCCCAATTATCCAAAAATGGATCTAGATACCCTTGACTAGATACGGATATCAATCAAAATTAGATTTTCGATTATCCATTTACATTATTAGTACAAAGAACACCATTAAGAACTTAGTTTGGAGAGTTTGGTTGGTTTAACCTAGCATGCCTACTGTTTTAAAAAAAAGATCGGATGAACCAGCCAAAAATATGCGGTCTGCTCATGGTCTGGTCTGTTTTTTAAAACTCACTAAGGAGCTCCTACAAAGAATGGAAATTAAGGAATATGTGGGACACGTTAGATCATCCATCTTTGAAATCTTATATCTATTTTTGGACATTGGAGATCTCTCATTCTATGAGACTATAGGAGGTAGAATTGGATTGAATCCCTTTACGATAGTCCCACTCCCACTCCCACCATTGCAGTTTCAGTAGGTCTTGTTAACAGTCACTTACCATTAATGGCACCCCTTAAAAGTTGGGTCAAAAGACATGTTTTCCACTCTCTACTCAAGTATGGTGGTAGGGATTCCAGAAGTTCAGGTATCAGTCATGGTTTTAGGCATCCGGTGCCATTCTATCTTTCGTTCTGTATCAATCCCGATTTGGTTTTCAGAGTGATCGATGCAGCAAACTAAAAGCATGGTGTCAATGGTTGGTTTCGACAGCTCTCGGTCAGGTTTTAATTGGCTATATATGCACATCTTAGGCCCAAGATTGAACCCGATTGATTAAATAATCGGTCCATTTATTAAATAGGCGGTTCACTTTCGGTCTTTTTATGGTCCGGTTTATTGTTGCGGCCTGGTTTAACACCTCCACCTACGAACAGAAATCGTCTCCCGCCTGGGTTTGGGTGGGAGACTGGGCGGCCTGGATGGATGGCCGCCATGTGGCACTCGGAGGGATCCGAGCCCTCCATCCTAGCCGACCGCCCAGTCGACAAACTGAGCCGACTGGGGGGTCGGCTCGGATGGAGGGCTCGGATCCCTCCGAGTGCCACATGGCGGCCATCCATCCGGGCCGCCCAGTCTCCCGCCCAAACCCAGTCAGGAGACGATGTGGATCCTCCACCTACCCACTCCTATAATCTACAAATAGGCAAAAATGCCCTCGAATGCTAAAAAAAAATGTTCTCCTAACGTTCACTCTCTCCAATTATAATCCAAGGATTAAAATTCACACGGTGCGTCTATTAATTTAGAATTCTAACCATGATCTAACGATTGATATCTCTTGAATGACAGGAGAGGGTCCGAATCGGATATCCTACATTGCATTTTCAGGAAACTCATTTCTCCTAATAGCTTCTCTCAGAAGCCTTATGTTCAAGGAAAAAAATCGTTTCCAGTCATCCAATCTGTCCAGTCGTGGACAAATGGACTGAATTTTAAAGACACGTCTCCCAATATATTGATATGCATGTTTTTTACATCTAGTTCGTTCATTTGTGTCTGAACGAATTGGACAGACTAGAGATGATCTCAATCATATGTTCAATGGATCCAAACCCGATTCTACATGACATGGCACATGCATGTCCTCATTCCCATCATCCCAGCACCATGCCATCCCCATTGGCGACAACTACGTGGGCCCCCCTCACATGGGATGCTCTCATTGTCTCATAATAGAGCGTTGGCTCCAGATCAAATCGTATCAGGACCGTCCAATCAAAGCGAGTCACCGATCTCTTCCTTCTTGGTAGTTGAGCTTGTCCAGGTCTTGTCCCCTAACGCAACAGACAACCGTCTCGAAGGTGCTGTAATGGCGATTGACAGCTTAGCTGTCTGTGTCCCCAAAAATCCAGACATTGAAGGTAAAATTGAAAAGCCACGTTCCCCCACCACCTCAATCTCTCTCTCTCTCTCTTCCTTCCTAGTTTCTCCAATCTATATATCTGATTCACCTCTGTTGCTGTACAGCACAGACCTTCTTACATCACCAATCTCATATCGAAATCACCGAACTCAGATCAGAAATTCTGGTTTACCAAGGAGATCTTGAAGAAATGGAAAGCACAGTGACATACAAGAGCGATCTCAACCTAAAGGCTACGGAGTTGAGATTAGGGTTACCGGGGGCGGATGACTCCGACAACGAGAAACCGACGACCCCTGTTGCAGTTAGGAACAACAAGCGACCTTTCTCTGAGTTGTCGGATGAATCTAAAAGCGTTTCTGATGCCAAAGATGGTGACCGCGAAACGGCACCGGTGGCCAAGTAAGTCAAACTAAACGCTAGATCTAAACTCAAAGACATTATATTTCTGATTTGTGTGTGAGAGGTTTGAATTCTGATGGGGCTGTGGATGAATGTGAACAGGGTACAAGTAGTTGGGTGGCCGCCTATCCGATCCTACAG
Source organism: Protea cynaroides (assembly GCA_028583415.1). NCBI lineage: Eukaryota > Viridiplantae > Streptophyta > Magnoliopsida > Proteales > Proteaceae > Protea > Protea cynaroides. The sequence goes on along the minus strand of CM053275.1, from coordinate 11,271,891 downwards.
GAAGAACAGTTTCCAATCTAAGAAGATTGAGACTGAAGGTGCCGGGATCTATGTGAAAGTGAGTATGGATGGAGCTCCTTATCTCAGAAAGATTGATCTCAAGCTCTACAAGGGTTACCCAGAACTCCTCAAGGCATTGGAGGAGATGTTCAAGTTCACCATAGGTAAGCTTCACATCTCTATAGATGATATATACCTATGATGCTGTTCTCTTGACCTCTATGGTTATGATAATGATCTGGCTTTTGGTTTTGCAGGTGAATACTCAGAGAGGGAAGGTTACAATGGTTCAGAGTATGAACCTACTTATGAAGATAAAGATGGTGACTGGATGTTGGTTGGAGATGTTCCATGGGATATGTTCATTTCCTCCTGCAAGAGACTCAGAATCATGAAAGGATCAGAGGCTAGAGGCTTGGATTGTGCATAAAGCTCTACAGCCAGACAAAACAAACCCACATGAGATGGGCAAAAGAGAAGATCTTGTACATCTCATATCAACACAGACATATATTTCTGCTTGGGTTCCCCAAGGCTGACCTGGATTTGGATCCTTTGATCTAGTAATAGTGCTTTCTGGAGATAGATTAAGAAGTCCCAAGAGGAAAAAGGGTAGGAAAATAGAAAACAGAAAATAGAAGAAAAAAAATTTGTTAGGTCACACTTTTTTTTATTTTGATATCAGAGTGTTTTTTTTTTTCCAACAAGGTCAGTGGCTTATTTTATTGAGCTTTTCTGATGTTCTTGTACTGTAATATCCCATCAAAAGCAGAACTACATGTAGGGATAGAGATTTGCTTCTTATGGAACTGTATAAAACAACAGAAGATTTTATATATTTATCCCAAGTTTTGGTTATTGTATTTTATTTTAAAGATAGAAATTGTGAGCTTGAAAAATAGAAGAAAATAAAATACAATACATGTGGGTTATGTTTTCATCTGATCATATTGCGTGGTTTGGTTCTGATCACCTAGAAATCATACGGTTTCATTTTGATCCATGCGATGAGCTCATATGGACTCCCTGAGAACTGATCTATTCTTCATGCTTCATCAAAATATGGATAAATGATTAAAAATATGGATTTGATTTTACAGACTGGCGTGGTTCAAGATTATTCCATTATGAAACATCAATTTATGTATCATAATGCTATGAAAATTTCAAATTAAAACTTTTTTGGTTCTAAGCAACAAATTGATTGCAGCTGCTTTGTATATATATTAGTGTGTGTTCTATTAGAAAAGATTCAATATGGTTTTGAACATGAAAATCAATTGGTTGATACAACTCCATCACTACTGCATCAGTGCAGACATATTGAACATGAAAATCATTTGGTTGATACAACTCCATCACTACTGCATCAGTGCATCACACAAGCAGAAGGGATTTCTCGCTTTGCTTCTAAGTTCTAGAATTATCAGTTTACACTTCGGACGTAGTCGGAAAATATGGGGACTAGATATCCTTTTAGTGCTAACAAACCCTCGAATCCACAAAAATTCTTGAATTCATTCATTCACAAGGAAGAAAAGTGAAACTTTTCATTAACTTCAAACTGCCTCTGAAGAGACTCAACCTCTCCTCTAAATAGGGAGATCAGATTACACAGAATGAAGTAAGAAAACCTTGAAAGATTTGGCAAATTAAAAACTAGCAAAATTATGGAAGAAATCAAATTGCACCTAAAGCTTTGAACGCCTGAAACACCTTTTAAACATGTAGTTACTGTTGAAATGCCCATGTGATTTTTCGGGATGAAATAATCTGTAAAAAACACGGATAAGGTGGGCAAAGGGGTCGGGTGCTGGGCCCCGTGACCATTCTGATGCCGCAATCAGGATCTACACAGCAACCAACAAATAAATTTGTATAAAAGAAGAAGTAGTAGGCTCAAAACACTATTACAGGAAGGAAGCTTTGTAATGGCTATCTCAAGCGAGATCTAATTAATGTCTTACCAAAAAGCTCCCTCCCTCCAACATGAGTTGTTGGGTCCAGTGTGGGTAGTAGCGTCCCAAGGACATTCATGCGTTGCTTTACTTGTGGACTGGCTAGAGTCGTGACTGAAGAGGTCTTTTCCTCATGTCCTAAGAGTGGGATGTGAATTGACATGTTTGAAATCTATATCTTTACTAGTGATATATTCGGAACTATAGGGTTCAATCGAGAAATATGGGATGAAATCATTAATGCAAACCACTTAAGTTGGTGCCAACGTAATAGATGCTACGTGCCTAGGGTAGCGTAATAAATATTGTCTGCTCTATCCACTATACAATCACAATTAATTTTGCGTGATCGACCGTAAAAGCATTAATTTTGATGAGGTCAGCATGTAATCAAGAGTTAGGCCTATCCTGTTACCGTAAGTCTCACGGTCACCCTAATTGACATAACAAGCTCCCCTTGGTTGTAGTTATACTATACGTGAGTTGACATGTCGTCTTTTCGTTCGCTGGCATTATATTGACGTGACACAATTCCATTGATTTGTGTTATTTGTACCCAATAGGTTGCGAATTTGGCCTCTGAATTAGAGGCACTTCCATTGATTTGTGTTATTTATACCCAACAGGTCGCGAATTTGGCCTCTGAATTAGAGGCAATCAACTTTGCCACACTATAGAGTTTTGGCTGCCATTTAGCTATTGAGATTATGTCTCTCATGATTCCACCGTGTCAAAAGTTATATATGGACCTAAAAAATTAGGTGGAAGATCAGTGTCTTCACATTGATCGAATTTTTGCTAATTCAACCGATCCAACAAATCATTTGAGAACTTCAGTTCATCAACTTCACATACAATGACTTGTAATATGACTTCTGATTTAGATAAATGTCCTTGAAACCATCACTTTTGTTCACTTAGGGTTAGCAATTTAATATATTTTAAGACCATATATCTACTGATAAACTCACAAGTACTCATGTCTTCTCTCACCATTTCAACTGTTCAACTGGTTCGTCTCTGGCGTCCGCCATTGTCCTACTAACGTTTACACAGTTAGTTCAGTATCACTAAGTTATCATTTCTCACCACTTCATGCACATTCAATGATCTTTGTTATTTAGATGTGAGTTTTAATTCCTCCATAGACTTGAGCATTGGATTGGAGAGATAAGAGCAGCTAATTCCTGTGGCGCAAACAAAGTTCACGTGTTCTATTTATCTGATATAAGTCAGGTGTACGTTCATGCCATCTTGAAGGCGGTTTGGTCTCAGGAAATCCATATCAGACATGTCACTTCAGTTGGATTCTGTTTTTTTCTTTATTTTTTTACTGGGTTTAATTCTTTTACGTATCTGGTCTGTAAAATGAAGAAAAGAACCAATATTATAGAAAGATCAGTTTGACTTTCAGTCATTTTCGTGACAAGAGAGTGTTGAAACTCTAGTCAGCAACAAGATGGGAAAAATGAATGTTCCTGTGAAAGCTCCTGCTGATAAAAAAAATCTGGAATTATTTTAACTTTCAGTCATTTTCAGAGAAACTGAGTGAATGTTGAAACTCATGCGGTATCAGACAAACTAGACGTAGTGATGTCATGTCATGGAGAGAGAGAGAGAGAGAGAGAGAGAGAGAGAGAGAGAGAGAGAGAGAGAGAGAGAGAGAGTTCCCCAGGGCAAAGGTTGGCTGGGTGGCTCACCTGATATAGCGGGTTGATGAGTCGGATCGGAATCGGCCAGTGCCAGTCCTGATTCCTGATTCATCCCCACATCCCACGTGTTGTGTAGGTTTGAAAATCCAATCCATGCCCGATTCAAGTCAGTTGGATCGTGATCAGCCGTCACTATTATGGATTATTTGATCAACCTTACCTAATTCTGTCACATGAAAATTAGGTAAGTTTGATCATCAAATTTAACATTTTGAAAACTCAAGAGATTCCTTACCCCAAATGGCTACATCAACACTCCATGTGACAATGCTAAGAGCTTGAAAGTCAGTAACAGTTTTAAGAACTTCAGCTTTTAATTTACCAGCATGAAAGCTCCATAGAGAAATAAATGTCTTTATCAAGAATAAGATTGAGTAGATAAAAGTCACTCCTTGTAAAGGCTGTGTTTCTCTAAATCCAGAAAGCAGTTATATTCCTCAGAAAGTTGTGAAACATAAAGAGAGGAGCTTGATTTTAGGAGATGATTCCAAAAGGAAATTGGATAAAATGTATATAGTTTGTATCTGCAGTGATCCATAACATGGTCCTTCTGAATCCCATTAATTTTTTTCTCTCTTGATTTACTTATTTTTCGTAAAGGGTGGGATTTGGCGCAACAGGTGTTGCTTCATTGTGACCTGGTGGTCATGGATTTGAATCTAGAAACATTCTTTTCATGAAACTGGACTGAAACTGTGGCGAAGCCTCATGCGCTAGATACGCCTTCTTTTTTTTATGTACCCAACTCGGCTTAAATTTGAACCACATCTGACCCACCAAATGGCAGATATTTGAATGGACAAGAAAGCCATCCAATGTGAGCCATGCAGGAACCAAAGAGCAATTACTTACACTTTGCTCTATTGGCCATGTTACTTCCCATCAAGGTAAATTATCATCAAAAGTTGGGTAAGGAAGGGATGCTTCATTGGGACCTTTCTGGACCCCTAAGGATCTGGAAACCAGAGATTTGGAACTCAGGATCCAGGATATGTATGATCCAAGGAATTAACCCAATCCTGATTTGATCCCAGTCTAGAGTCTGGACTGGCTAATATCACCTGGTACCAGCCAAGTATGGATAGGGGAAGCCTGACCTGATCAGCTCGATTTTGGGATCTGAAGGACCCTCTTCGATAAACTTCGATGTCTACAACAAACAAGTCTACATTACCTTCCTCTTTTTTTTTCTTTTTTTTTTTTTTTTTTTTTTAGAGGAAAACCTACGTTACCTTCTTAGCATCTGTGATATATATATATTCCTTTTTGGTAGAAACATCTATGAAATTTCCACTCCTGGGGTTCATATCTATCATGCAAGTGCACCATCATCCATGATTTTCTCCCATTCAATGCCATTGGTTTATAGAGCTTTTATGAATATCTATCTTAAACTTGGCTTGTGAGTTTCACCCCAGCAGAGTTTACGCCGGGGGGTGGGTGGATGAGGATGGTAATCTATCCAGTCCAGGCCCAGCCTATTAGGCAGTAGTACTTGTAACTGGTTAGACTTTAAGTGAGTTCCGGTTATATAAAGCAATCTCTGTCTAACAGAACTACCGAAAATAAGATTTCTTTTCTTCTCACTGTCTTCCTCTTTGTTTCATTCTCTCTTTATGGATATGGGCAACGATCCTCTACAGTAGTTGGAAATTTCTGACTGAGAAAAAGAGTGGACGGCCATGTAACAGTAGAGAATTTTTGTGAATTTAAGTGATAATTGTTTCATCATTACTTTTATCGAAACTATTTTTTCATTAATTTCTTTTCTTTTCTTTTCTTGTCATCCAAATGTTAAGGGCATGAGGGTTTAAGACCCACTATTTCTCACACTTGGACCAGTCCAGTGACTGGAGAACCACATCCGCTATGATATTTGCAAGCTTGGGATGCATATCCATGAGAGCAGTACAGACAATCTCTTCACCATAGGAGGGGAACGTAAAGGCTCCCGGTTAAAAAAAAAATGTGAGAGGGTCTCCACAACACCAGTGTAGGAGAATCTCTTCAGCCACATCAACAGAGACATAGGAAATGACATCTCTAATGGGCTCACATGGCCTAGGAAGAAAGAGAAATACCAGAACATGAGAAGACATAAGAACATTGGGGAGGGAACTCCACACCACACTAGCAATGTGAAAATCTATTTCTAAAAAAAATATTTTTTCTGTATTAAAAAAGAAAGAAAAGAAAGTACACTTACCCATCATGTGCATTGTATGCCATCTGGACCGTTTGAACTGATTGGGTGAACATTCCGTAGAAGCAATCACAGCCATTTTCCATTTCAAATTCCAAGTATCACCAACTTTTGGCTCCATTGAACTTTTTCTTGCTTAGCCATTTTCTTTTAGTTGAAGTGAAATAAAATTTAATTCCTTCTACACAATCCTATGCCTAAAGAAGTTTACACTTCATCACCTATCACATTCATAAAAGTCATTGCACTGTAAGCATTCAGGATTACTAAAACAATGAATTATTTCGCATGGTTTCTACTTTCAACACAAAAGTCTACAATGTATGTCGACTAGTTCCAAGCCACCACAATGTTGAAATGTGTTAGTGATGAACTAATCCTCATCAATCTTAGAAAAGCCTTCATTGTTATTGGAAAAGTGAACTAAGTGCTGTAAGGTTTATTTTCACAGGCACAGCACAACTTTATGAAGCTGGTTTCGGCAATATCTATATAATCAAACAGACGCAACATGTTTATATCCTCTGAGCTACAAAAAAATAAAATAAAATAAAATAAAAAACAAAATAAAATAAAATAAAGAAAAAAATTTTAAATAATACAGAAGTGCTTGCAACACCCCACCCAGATGCACACAACCCACCAACCCCCCCCTTTCTTCTCTCTTGAGAGCCAATTGATCAAACATGTACCTGATCATTTGAGATGATACTTTGTAAATACGTAATTATCTTGTGTACATCAACCATTTCTTTATTTTCCGATCACCCAGAACGGACAAAAGAAACATCTTGCTTTTTCTTCAAAATTTTCTGATCTCTAGTGGATCTCTCAGTAGGATTCGAACCCAGATGAAGCTTTGACCATCTGTTAGAGAAAAAAGTTCAATTTTTTGTCATCCATTGTCCACAAAAAAAATACATGCAGAGCTCTTGGCCTTTGTGTATCTTTGCTGCTACAAAGAAGCCACCACAACTTCAAGGGGAATCTTTAAGCAAAATTCTGTGTCACTACCAGTGTTTCAGCAGAATATGAATACCAGGACATTCGAAGGTCATGTCCTGAGCATTTTGAAATTGAATCCAAGACATCTCCCTTCCTTTCAGCCACCCCATCATAACTGAGACGATTCGCTTTTGGAGTTACCTGGGCTTGATTTGCACACACTTTTATCATCCCTGGTGTCATAGGATGACAGATGTTCCGGAACACTTTTGTCACTCCTAATGTCATATGATGGTGAATGTTCTGTAATTAGATCACTAACAACCGATGATTGGCTTGGGTTCGGACCAGTCTCTTGATGATCTCTAGGTTCCTCAGTCTGAGTTCTACCTGTTGCAGCCAGAAATGATATTCCAAGCTTTTGCTCATAAGTTAGTCCCCGACATACACTCTGCGAATATGAAATCCACAACAAACCAAAGGAGAATAACTTAGGCCAAACTTCATAATTTATTGTTATTTCCACATGGAATTTAAGGATGAGAAACAGACCTTGATCAAACCTGAATCATGAGATATCGTGCCCGAGAGAAATCTAGTAGGATTCTGAATTCCAGTACTTTTGGTTTCTTGAGAGCCAAAGGAGATATCTGACAAATGTGGTCTCTTTCTCATGCTATCATTTTTACAAAATGCCCCAAAGTAAGAACAATGTTCAGATACTAGGGATATTTCCGGGGTTGCAGGCAATAAGTGGCCTTCAGTGCTGAAGATATAACTGGCAAGGAAAATTTCCACAATGAGTGGTAGAATAACAGAGCATTGGTATCCAGATAGCTAACATCAAGTTCACAACCTGGAGCTTGAGGTAGAAAATGTTAACTAGTTGCTACATGCAATGGAACAAAACTTAGGCAATTTCGCCAAAAAAATTTCGGTTTCGAGACAGCAAGAAACAAGATGCATGTCGACTCCGAATGCTAAAGAATATATTGACTGAAATTTTGGCATTTCGCAGAAATTTCAGTAACATTTCAGACTTTCAGTTGTTTCGTATTGTTTCAGCAAAACGTTACAAAGCATACATATAAATTCTCAAATCTGATCGAGTTTCAAAAGAGGGAGGAAGATCCCAGAAAAAACCCCAGTTTTGTTTGTTTTTTTTTTTTTTTTGGCCAAATCACCTACATTTCTTGATGGAACAAAGTGTTGAGGACTACTGCAATGCATCTACATTGACGATTTGATGAATTAGAGCAAGATTTGTGTTAGATCCCGATTTGGATGTATATCTTTTTTTCTTCCTCGAAATTAATTTTTGTGAAAAAAAAAAAGAGGGTAAAATATTTAGTGGTTGGCTCTCAATTTTTTATATGTTAGACATCATAGGAAGATCTACGACTTTCATGTAGTCGGGTTTAATTTATGTTTTAAAAGTATTTTAAAAAATTTCTTCTTAAAAAATTGATTTTCTAGAAACAAATTTTTGTAAGAAAAAAGAGTAACGTATATTGGTTGGGGCTCAATTTTAGATAGGTACCATTGGTAGATCTATGGCTACACATAATCACTTTTATATTTTTAAAATTTTTAATTTTAAATTTTTTTTAAATTAAAAAAATAGGGAAAAATATTCTGTGTTGGTTTGAAAGATCATGAAAATTATGAAAGTATTTTTTTTTTCAATGGAAAATGATGACTAATATGTTGCTCCATACTTTTTGATTAATTAAGGTATTATTACTTCCAAAATTATAATAATGTGTTAATTATAAGAGTTAGGAAAAATTAAGGAGCATCATTATTGTTGTTTTAGGAGTCTTAGTTGATGTAGAAAAGTTAATAATGGTGTATTGTTGTTGCAACAGGGTGGGCAGAGGGGGTACAATATGTAACATGTAGTCATGTACCATGCAACTTGTAATTAAGAAAATGATTATGTTGGTATGTAACAAGTACCATACATGTTAAAATTATGTTTTTTCATTCCAAATGCATATCTTAGTTGTTTTAATTGAATTTTATGTTTTAATACTAAATTATGTGTAGAATAGACTATATTAGAGAAGATATACAGCAGAGGAGGGCGTAAAATAGCGAATAGGGTCAGAAGCCAAACTACCATTTTAAGTGTGTTTTTGTTACAATCCAAAGGTTCAAACATGTTTAATATTTCGGTTTCGCCCAGGGTTGAAACCTAGAGTGAAACAGAAATTTGGAACCATGCTACATGCTGTCTTGTTCTTCCAGGTTCCCTGGATGAACAAAAGGATGAGGATTCATATGACTTACTAGTATGGCCCATTTTCAACCAGGTTGTCTGAGCCCGCAGCCAAATCAAAGAGAAGCCATAAATATTTTACCTGAAATATGAGTTTTCAGGTAATTAATAAGGTTAATAAAGAAAGAGAGAAGGAAATGAAAAGAAAATAAACACCAAAGGAACATCATGAAATAGCATAGATGTACAAAAAAACAATGTCCTAAATTGCTAGTCCCACAAATGGCATATATGGAAGTATCTCCCACTCCGAAGGTCCCAAGAAGGAAACCTTCCAGATCTAATGTTCATCCATTCTATTATCGGGAACATCTGAGGAGGTGAATTTTAGCTTCTAGGACACATCAAATGGGGTTCGCTGAATTGCCTGTTGTCCGTGTATGCCACATATACAGAATACAAGGGAGCAACTAGGCATGAATAGTGGCAGTGGTCCACTGTTCAAAGGGTCTAACCATAAAATAAGGCAATTGGATCTCCCTATCAATCTTCATGGCAATTGAATCACCACATCCATCTTATCCATGTATAACACTTCTCAGGATTATACACCATTCGTCAACGATTTCAACCTTTCAGGATGAAGGCAGTGAATTCATGGGTAAAATTATCCATCAAAAAAATTCCACAAAATTGACTGGTGACCCAGAAGATTCCCTAGATGGGACACTGGATGGTGATCCTCAGTCACATATGCATGTTATAGCAAGGTGATATTTTCCAAATACTAACAGAAAACCCTACTAATTTGGAGGATCATACATTTGACTAGCTTAATACTAATGCGGTTCTTACTGTTTCAGCAAGGAAAAAGCTCTCCATGTGATCTTCTTGTTTGTGAGATTCCACATCCAATATATGGCAATATCCACAAGGGCATCTAGCCCCATATTGCAGGCTGGCAACCATGTCACGTCCAGCAGCAAGATATCTGCAAATAACATCTTTACAAATGGATGAAGTTGCAGAATACAAAGAATGTACTCTTAAAAAGCAGAAAGCTGGAATTCCAAAACGTTTGTTAGTATTAGCAACATGAACAAAGAGTCAAACAGAGCTGCTAAGGGGGCTGACCTTGAATCTCTGGTGGCTTTGTAAAGCCAATAGGTGCTCTCTATTAACTCTGGGCGTAGTGGATAACTATTTTGACCATGCTGAAACACAGACAGAGAAAGATATATTAAATGAGAAATATATGAAAATATGTCTCAAAAATTACTGACAGGATCCATGGGACCCAACTTGATATCATCTACCATTGGAAGCTACAAGTGAAACACCTATAGCTCTTAGCACATAACAGTTTCAACTCTTCATAACACGAAATTACAGAATCCTAGAACTTTCATATTCCTTGCCCCACTAGGCCATATTGTGTGCGCCCCTTCAAGTTATGACCATTTCCACTTGATGCTTTACAGCCTATTTCCTTTTGCACAAGCAACACCTCCAAATGGTTCCATTCAGATGTCAGATATGGATTTATCCAATCTAGCACTCTCCAATCATTATGTGGCTATTCTTGTTTGGTAAGTCAATAGAAAATACTATTATTGTTTATAATGAAAAAAAGACAACAGCTTACAAGGCAACAAACCAGCTTTAACAACTATACAAGTGAGACAAAGGACCCAATAGCAATATCAATATCCAGTTTTGGATCATCTGGGAAGAAGGGTGATGCAAAGGTTAGGGTAGATGATCAATTTATACTCCTAGCTATGCTATAGGATCGATTTACAACCAGTCCAAACAATAGGTTAAATAAAAACCAGGAAAACAGCAATAGATTAGCTTTCCGGTCAATCCAACCATTGGTTGATCATATAATTTGGAGGACTTGTAAATTGATATGGCCTTGCAACAATACCCAAATTTGGAGTCGATCCAACCAATGGTTAGAGATATGAATTTTAGAAATCTGCTGTGACTGGTTTCTATTCTTGAAAATTGCAGCAGTAACAACAGTGCTTGTATCTGTAGAAACAAATAGGAAAGAAGGGGAGAACAGGTAGGCAAATCAATGTAAATAATAGGAGAAAAGTGCATGTTACAAAGTTTCTAAAACTGAAAAGGAAAAGAATTGGAAACTCTTCTACATAGACAATTGAAAGTTTCTAAAATAGAAATTCCTAATTTTAGGCAAGTCTCCAAACAGAAATAGCTAACTTAGAAACATGCTTACATAATATATTTGTCATTAAGAAAGTAGGGAATTAAGGAAGGAAAGAGGGGAGGAGAATCTCTCCTTGGTGGACAGCTGCTGGTCAGATGTCCACAGCTTCTATGGATGGCCAGCAGCCTTGACTGGTCAACGGCTCAGCCACTAGCCATAGCTGGCCAGGCTGGCTTGGCTCTTCTTCTATAAATTTGTACTGCATCAAAGGATGCTAACAGGTAGGATAAGATAGGTGCAAGAAGTGCTACATATTATGTTGAGATCAACTTGGTGGCTGGCCATTAGAAATGTAGTACTACTCTGAAAGCAGTCATCCTAAGAAGCAAAATTAAACAGAGAAGGAATTCATCACACAGAGAGAATTGCCTTGCATTACCAAGTACTTTGTGAGAGTAGCTTTTCTTTAAAATTAAAAAAAAAAATTAAAAAAAAAAAAAAAAAAAGTTGTTGTTCTATTCCCAATTTTGGTGAATGGAATTCTCGACCAAGTACTTTTTTTCCAGTAAGTTCTAGGTAAAAAATTATGAACATCACTTCACTAGAAGTGTAGATTAGTTTTGATGGAACAGCCAGCAAGTTAAATACCATTTTCAAACCTAGTTTTCTGGCAGTTTGGTTCATTTTCTCATATTCTTTTATGTCACTCAGTTAGTTTGCTGCCATATCCACCTCACAGTGCCTATAGAGTCAAACAAAAATACACGTGGAAAGGAATCAAACAAAATAACCATATTCATGTAGCCGATCCCATCTAGTTGGAATAAGGCTTTGATGAGTTGAACTAAGTATCTACTGCATATTGCCCAATGACATACTAGAGGAAGCTTCTAACCAAACCTAGTATTCTCTGACTTAGATTTACGAGGATCTAAATGCTATAAAAACAAGGGAAATCTACCCGTACCACCCCTGGCCTTAGGTCCAAATACAACTACTACCCTAAAGTTCACAACAATTACAATCGCACTCCACTGACTAACAGTGTCAAGTAAAAAAATTTAATGTCAATTTTAACCTTGTTGCATTTACAAACAATTAAGGATGAAATGTCATTTTTAACCTTTAAAAATGTTACAAGAGTTAAATGACAAAATTAACCCTCCCAAACCCTTATATTAGAAAGGGAATCTCATTTCAGTCTTTATTTGGCCTCCATTAACATCGCAGTATCTGTGGCTGCTCTCAACACACACAAAGAAGCCCTTAAAGAAATGTCCCCAAATCATCCTCTACAAGGCGTCTTCTTCTTCTTCGTCCTGCTACCAGCAGCTCTGTCTGCTCCCCCAGGAATGCCAGAACCAGACCAAGTCCTAATCCAGCCATTCAACCCAACCCCATCTCATCCAGCCACAGTCCCAGCTTTCCCAAACAATTCCATCTCGCAGGCTGTCCTCTCGACCTACCTGACAAGCTTTTCCACGCTCTGACCTACGCACAAAATATAAGCACAGAGCTGAGGCAGAGCCGTTGCTGACACGCGATGGCCTCCTGGCTCTACTCGGTTACTCTGCCACAGCCCTTCGAAGGGCTGGCAAGAACAGGATGAAACCCAGCCTTACAACATGCCTGTATGGCCAATGCAAGCCTTCCCTCATCCCCAGCTGGTCCAGCCCTTCGAGGGCCCCCTTAGAAACCCTTCGCAAACAATCCCCTCAGCTCTCCACCTCAAGCAGAGCTGATCCCAAGAAGTAGAAGCAACAAATGATGAAGCCCATCTCTGCTCCAGCTCCAATGACTTCCTCTGCTCCAAAGAGAGAGAAGGACCAAAGCAGCAACTGGTCATCACGGATATCGGTGTCGCCAGTGTTCCGGCAACGACGTTCATGTCTACTATGATCGTCTTCTCTCTGGTGAGAGCGCGTTGATCTCATCGATCAGTTTGATGCCTCCAAGTTCCCCACTTTATTTGGTGGCCAGATTCGTGGGTTCAGCTCTGAAGGTTACATAGATGGCAAGAACGATAATCGATTTGATGATTTTATCAGGTACAGCCTCTTTGCTGGCAAGAAGGCCATTGAGAATGCTGACTTCGGTGGTGATCGCCTCTCTAAGAAGGTATGATCTTCCCTGGGTTTGTTCTGTATCCTTATAATGCTTTAATCAAGGCCGTTCATTAGTGGGCCCTACTGATTTTATGATCATCTATTGTTTAATTTGTGGCCTCTCTAAGAATGTATTCTTGTCCTTTTATTTTAAAAAGGGTAATATAGTCCTTTCACAATACCCATAAGGGTATTTTTAAACTTCAAATTTTAAAAGCATGCTGACATCAGCAACTAACAGAAAATTTCTGACGGAGTGGGCCTATGTGTAACATGGTTTGGCAATTAGGAGTAGTATGTGTAATTGTTGTGAACTTTAGGGTAGTAGTTGTATTTGGACCTAAGTCTAGGGGTGGTACGAGTAAATTTCCCTAAAAACAATAGTAAAGAGGCATCTAGGACATTACATTGTCACAGTCAAATTACAAACCTGAACACTGAGTGTGGCAAGATTAAAACCCTCAGGTGTGAAGCCATATCTTTTCCATACACTGAAGAAGGCAGTATGTGTACGAACAGCAGGATCAATGTCCCCAGCTAAAACCTTCCAAAGTTAATATATAATCAACTTCCTTCCCGATGCAAATTATCATTATTTTTTTCATGGTCTTTACTGATTTTTTTTCCAATAAATAATGAATTAGAATAAAATACCTGAAGGCCTGGCCAGAATGCCTGCAGACTGTTAAACAATGGCCAGACAATCGCAGCAGAATTCATATTCACCTCCACATACCTACAAATATCTTTGATTTACAATCCTAAATTGTAAAAAAACTAGGAAAAGATGCAAAATTGGCACGTCCATCCAAGATGGATAAAAACTTTTACCAAGGATCATTGTAGAGATAGTGCATAGCAGCTTTGTAAGCTTCTTGGAATATATACAGATACTCCTCATCTCCAAATAATAAGTAAGCCTGACATGAAACAAGAAAACCAATCAATGGAAAAATTGAGAACCAAATTCAGAAGGATTTGCATAAAAATATTTAAGTATGCAGTTCTATATGTGCGTACGAGACAATAAATATTTTTTCCGCTTTTATGTTACTTCATTTATCAACAAAACTCAAAATAAGGTTGTTCTAAAGACAAATTGAGGTATAGGTTTGGGTCATTGAATGTTAACTAATGGAAAATAGCTTCTCTTGGCATGTAAGCCTTTAATATTTCCTGAACTTGGTTGTTCTGCTTTAACGTGCCTTAGTAAAAGATTATTCTAGGAAGGTACGAGATCTAATAGCTTAAGCACTTTTTACTTTCCAGCTGACTTCAAGGACCAAAGATTTCTTAATTATAAAGGCCATATTTTTGTCCCACATCTTCCTGCAATTTCAGCAAGGATATTCAAGGTATCTCTGCCCGCTAGGGGCTTCAGTGCCTTTTTAAAGTGAGGAAAAGAATTATATTGTGTTATTTCCTATAATCTGAGAACAAACAAACGAGAGGCACAAGTGTCATGCGTGTAGATGGACTGATGCACATGAGGTGTCAGACAGCAACCTTTTAAATCAGATACAGGGATGGGTCAACCTCTATATTTATTGGGTTAGCTTGTAGATAGTCATAATAATGCTGAAGTAATTAAAGTTAAATGCTCTTTTCATATTCCAGGATGATGTATATAATAAAACTTAGACTTCTAAGGTAAGGTAAATAATAAAAAATTTGCAAAAATTAGGGGGATCATGCAAATAGAATAAAGCAAAGGCTAATAACAAAAACTGTAGAAGGCCCTCAAATTACACTTAAATCCAAAAAATTGCTTTTGCCCAACCCTCCCCTACTTTGTTCCTTCCCTCTTTCCTCTTCTTCTTCCTTCCCGCTCCTCTAATTTTTCCTTTCAACTCCTCTCTTCTCACTTTCAAGTAGACTCGGAAATTTTTTTACAAATAGAAATAAACCAAGAAATCAGAGGTTATTTGATGGGTACAAACCTCAAAAAGCTGTTACATGCCCAAGCGTGCAGGCTCTGGAATTTAACATGGAAACAAAGAATAAGACTCCTCAAGGAATCAGACCAGACAACATTTTTGTAGAATGTGTTAAATCACACTATAAATAGCTCCCCAAATGCCATTACTAAATTTAAAATATTTTTTCATATGTAAGCACGTTAATAATTTATTTGTATAAATTATATTACATAATTACATTTACAATTATGTCTACGGATAGCAATAGCTTATTATGGTATGTTGGGAGCACTCCATTATAAGAGGTTCAGATTTATTATAAAAAAAAAAAGTTCCATTTGTAAGGTATGGCCTAGATGCATTATTTTTTGGCAAGAGACAACTAGGAATATAATTTCTGCTCAAAAAAAACATACAGAAAAGGAATGTTTATTCTGTTTCTTGTGAAATAACATTGCAAGAAAGAAACAGTAAGGGAATTTTATATCATATGGACAAAGATAAATCATGGGACTCAAAACCATCACCCGGGATAAATCAATACATAGCTAGATGTTCTCTGTTCATCCTTCATCCAACCTGAGTTGGAGTGTTATCTTAAGATGATCTGGTTGATCCTTGAAATTCTCTTTCTGGTGCATTCAGGGTAAAATATAATAGCAAACCCAAAACTAACCAAACCTAACAATAAGAATCAAGAGGATTTGCTAAACAGGATTCCAATAACATAGGAATTAGAAAAGTTTAAGAGAGATTTTATACCTTGAGATAGAAGGATCAGATTGATCTATTGGGGTGTGTATCTAAAGATGATCTAGTTGATCCTTGAAATTCTCTTTCTGGTGCATTCGAGGTAAAATATGATAGCGAACCCAAAACTAACCAAATTCTAACAATAAGAATCAAGAGGATTGCTAAACAGGATTCCAATAACTGAGGAATTAGAAAAGTTTGAGAGAGATTTTATAACTTGAGATAGAAGGATCAGATTGATCTAATTTTCCGGTCAAGAATAAATGTCAGTTAAGAGGACCTCCCTGCACAAGATCTCAGGGATTCGACACCTGCAGTGGGCCACAGGATATTACTAGTGAGACTGGGAAAAAAGGGAAGGAGAGTAACAGCTGAGATTTGGACAGATTAACGCAGGCTGTGAGAATATAATTCAAGATAGGATATAACCAGAAACTAGAACATTAGGTCGAAAGAAAACATGCAGGAATGATGGAGATGGAACTAAAAATGAAAAGTAGAAAACATGAGATCGTTTGTTTCTGAAGGGCAGAAAACTGACAAGAAATTAAAAAAAAATAAACAAAAAAAAAAAAGAATGAGGCAGGAAAAATAAAAAAAAATTCACCTGTGAAGAGACCCTTGCAATCCAGCAAGAATCTTAGGAAGCCATCTAAGAGCACGGCGAGTCCTCCACACAGCCAAATCTTGAAGAAAACTTCAATATATCACTCATTAATTCATGGTTAGGCCATACACCAGTCCATCTATATATAAAATTCATAAACTGATAAACAATTCTAAACTGACTTGGAATAGTAAAACAAAACAAGTATACCACACTCCTACTCAAAACTATGACAATAAAACCATCATAAACTAAACGTAAATCCCAACCAGATTTCCTAATAACTCTAGGACTTAACTCAGCTAACTTCAACTACAATAAACACAAACTCAAATAACCCCACGCATTTGGACTAAACTCATACTTGACTAATCTCGCATTCTCAGCTTCTACCAACATTATAGGCCCATTAAAAGTGGTTAATTACGATGAAAACCCCTTGGACCAAAGGCTCAACACGCATGTAAACCAACCCAAGGCTAATTTCCACCCAAAAAAAGCCCACTTTTGTGATTTTCCTACATCAAAATACTAAACCAAATTTGAAAATATCTTGTTTTGAGAAGCCAAAACTCGAGGCTAACGATACATGCCCAAGGAGTCTCTTTTCCTCGATCAGTAACAAGAAAATCTTTTCAAAACAAGGTTCTGAAACTGATGCCAAGTAGTGAGAATAAGACAGTGAGTTGAAAACAAGAACTTTGTAAAGATTTTACAAATTCAGTAAGTAATTAGACTGAACCAAAAAGGCAGCCATAATCGTAGATGAAGCAACAGTATCATGATATTTGGTGGCATCCTACTTTAAATTTTGGAACTTACATCCAAGCAATTCTTATGCATGTGGAATTCCCTTCATGACGAATGACTAAACTGAATTGACAATGAAATGATGAATCTATAACCTTAGGGTAATGACTTATCACTTATCACATTATTACACTATCTTGCATTCAAAATAAGGTTTCCCCTAATATGCAATTAGTGACGTCATACCTTCAAAAGATACTCATAGAAGGAGTCAATACTTGTCCCTATTCCAGCATCCTGTAATATATCAACTTAGGATCAAGATAATATCCAGCAATTGCCACACAAATAAAAATAAACCTCGCTTAACTATGTAATCCAATCACATAGAACTTCGTACATACTGATTCATTCTTTGTATCCATTAATAAAAATTATGATCAGTCAAATAAATAGAAGTTACGGATGACTAATACAGGGCTAGAATCTGCAAATAGAGTTTAGTCTTGTGAAAGCATATCTCTATTGAAAAGTCCATATGGTAAAGAACCATGTTGAACTTCCAATGCTGCAGTAAGCCAGTAAGTAGGCTTGCACTTTGAGTCAACTTCAAGTAAATCAAAGGGGTTAGATTAAGGACTCTTCCAAAAGACAATCATTCACTGGACAATATTTACTATGACAACCATTTTGGGAAATAAAATTAAGGATTCTGAAAAACCCAAACACAATAGAGAGGCAAAAGCACTAAATGAAATTAAGGATTCTGAAAACCCAGACACAATAGAGAGGCAAAAGCACTAATGCCCCTAGAACAATGTTGAAACTATTGATATGTTCCCAATAATGAGAACCTGGTAGTCTAGTACCACGGGAAAAATCTAAGATACCTATAGATTTTCTTGGATTAGCCTATCCAGCATGACGAGTCTTTGCATGATTTCAATTCAATCAAGCTGCAGTTCACCTTGCTTTAGAAATCTGATAGAAGACACCACCAACCCTTTAATATCACTGACCTCTGCAAATACAAAGGGAACGGTTCAACAAAGGCCGCCCAACCTCTGTATGCAATCTCAAATAATAGATATTATCGCAAGTCAAAAACCATGTTTTCTTTATGTTAAACATAAACTCACCTAGAACTACATCGTACTTTTCTTTAAGCAACATTAAAAATCAAACCGCCAAATTGAGAATTACTCAAATATCACCATCTACAAAAGTAATATTAGGGTAAAGGGAATCCCAAAAGAAAGTCAAAAGCAGTACGACAAAGCCTCTCTCTGAGGGAAAAAAAAAAAACTAAAAGATATTAGAATTATCATAGAAAAAATTACAACATAGTTGTATGGCAGTCACTTTAATGATTTTAATCAATCAACAGTAATATAATGATCATCACTAATCAAGTTCATCACCAATCCAGTGCTGATTAAAACCTTGTGCCAGACAATAAAAATGACGCGTTGAGAAAAGGGTCCATACTGGAAAATATGAGATTTCACATAACAAATGCATCTGACACTGTTATACTGTATCAAAGTTACATATAATTTCCTATTGACATGAAACTGCTCCAAACTGCACACATTTGAATCACAGAAGCAAGGAAGTACACAAGAATCACATGGCCCTATGACAGCGTGATCCTGTGGAGGAGTAAATTTACCTTTTGTGTCCATCCACCTGTAAAAACATTGATATGAGCACCAACTAAGTTGATTTTAGAACGACGAGCCCAAATACCACGAACTGCATTCTTTGTAACTTGCTCAAAAACTGCATAATCATGGAAATGTTTTCACTGTCAGAACTTATTTCAACCATAAAAGTAATATATATATATATATATATATATATATATATATATATATATATATATATATATATATATATATATATATATATATATATATATATATATATATATATATATATATAGTCTTCAGCAATGTACGACTGCTAAGCAAGTTTTTGACAAACCAAGGGGAATGAAGTTTCAGAGTGAAAATAGAGAAACCTAATGAGTGCTCTACTGGTCCTTCAAGAAGATAAAAATGGTCCAAGAAATAACTAAGAAACAGATTTGAAGAATAATTTTAATATGGGAAGATTTTGGCATAAGTTGGAAAATCCTTTTAAATTCAATAAGATAACAGCATGAAAAATTAGGATGCCCAGTGAAGATAATTAGATCCAAATTAGAAACTCACTTTGGATAGTAAACTAGGGCACTGGATGAGTTTGACTGAATTTCCCATTCAATTTTGTGTTTTCTAGTAAGCCTGACCTGGAGCAGACACAGGAAAGTGTATGCCTCAGGGTAGGCATCAGTTATTGGGGCTGTATAAAGGTTATAAAGGCCAAGGTTTTACAATAGAATAAAAAAGTAGAATTGAAACCTAGGGCTTTGGAGAAGTTTAGAGAAGAAAAAAGAATCAAATTGGATTACCCACATGAAACTACAATTTATACTTTATAGTAAGAAGGAATTAAGAAAATGAATAATAATGAACTAGGAACGGGATGAAAACTACACACCCTATAAGTCTCATTCTGAAACTCAAGATCTCGAAACTCAAGATCTCATTAATGTTCAATACATCCCCCCCATAAGCCTCATTCTAAAACTCAAGATCTCATTAAGGATCAATACATCCCCGTCTTGGAACACCGTCCCTCCCAAAAAAAAAAAAAAAAAAAAAAAAATCCCACCCTACTTACAATCCTACTCATAAGTATTCCCATCTTAGATTAAAAAATTTGCAGATAACTTTCATTTCATTTTACGAGTGTAATAAATAAAAAGAAGTTTACAAAATTGCATGGCATCAAATAAATGCTCCAGTGTCTTAGATCTAAAACAAATAAAAATTCAAAGACTGTACTCCAATTGAAACTAGAAGACATTAAAGTGAGCATATTTCAAAGACAAAATGAACAGTTTCAATACCTGGATTATTTGTTAAACGACTTAGCACCCCAAATTCTAAAGTTAAAGTGCCACCACCAGCTGTTGATGTTATCTGAACAGAAAAATTGGATAAGAATTCTCTTTTTTTTTTTTTTTTTTTTTTTTAACTAAACAACAATGACAAGAAAGGAAGTAGATGGTTCGAAAGTAAAATCCAAAGTAGTTAATTAAGAATTTCAATATAAATCCCAAACATTAGGTGAACACCCTGACAAGCTCAGCAAGGACAGTAAAAAAATCAAATCTCCAACTACTTAAAATTTGCTTATTAAATTTAGCAACACAATCACACCAAGAACAAGCAGCTAGTATACTTCTTAAGTAATCACAATTTTCACAATATGCAAAAGAAAAGAACCGCCACATTTTATGCACAGGGACAAGTTGATGGCAAAGAGGGTTTAAAGCAAGTCAAATTAATAAGCCCTCTTTGCTACAGGACCTTAATTCAGTCCAATACAAAAAATCTGCAGAGAAAAGTAATGAAAAAAACCACTTATCTTGAAATCTAACCGTCAGAATTAGATGAAACTTGGTATGGATGACCTTTGTAATGATTGTGAACACCTTCTGAAGTTTGGAGAGGATCTGAAAAGAACTATAGGAGTTATGAGTCTCGAAAGCCTGCTGTACCTGCTGTACCTGGTACCGCCCAGATCTGGTTATAGTTCAGCTGATGTCGATGGAAATTGGTAGCAGATCAGCAAGACTTTAGCATACTCAGCAGAGAACAGTGTCGCCAGCCAATATTGATTGATTGTGAACTAAAACAAAGCTTAGAATCTCAAAGAAAGAAGAAGAAACAATTGGTTGAGTCTCACAACCTTGAGAGACTCAACCAGAAAATAGAAGTTTTAAACTTTACTTTTTTTTCTGGAAAATCTAACCACCAGCCAGCTTCTACTCCTCTTATTTATAATGAGAATCCTTACAATTAAAATAGGAAAGAGATAAAACTACTAAAACTAAACCTCCTTATAACATAGGAAGGTTTTAATACAATGGAAAGAAAACTTTCTAAATCTGAAAATAGGAAAGTTTCTAAACACTTTTAGGAAACTAAATTTAAGAAAGTTTTTAGTTTCCAAACAATTAAAATTCCAAATAACTAACACTATTTTTAGGAAAGAAATAAAAAAAGAGTGAAAATCTGCTGTTGGTACTGTTCACGTGAACAGTACCGTGAACACTGTTCACGTGAACAGTGTGGGCTGGTCAGCAATTGGGCCTGGCCCAATTTTTAGACTTTGGCCCCTTCTGGAGTAGACTTGGGCTGCATCAGCTCCCCCCGGCTTAGAAACATTGGTCTCCGACGAATGGAGGAAAAACATATAGCGATCATAAAAATCGGGGTCGATGCGCTTGAAGTCATCTTCATGTATCCACGTGCTTGTCACTACGTGGGTGCCCTTTCCACTTGATTAAGAACGACCGGTAACCTCCACCATTGCGAGTCATAGTATACTTGGAGTCCGAACATCTTCAATTTGTTCGAGTGGAAGGAACGGCAAACCGTGGAAGACGTAAAGTATGTTCCGTATCTCCTTCGTCGAATGATGACCCGTGTAGACGGTCAAATCAGCAACGTTGAAAATGTTACCGATAGCCATGCCAGTGGGAGCTCAAGGACGTATGCATTAGTTCCTATTTTCTTCAGACCTTGTAGGGACCCATCTTCCGTGTATGTAACTTGGTAGCTTCACCGGGAGTGAATCTCTCGGGGAGTTATTCTCACCATCACCATGTCACCGGGCTTAAACTCCACATAACGGCGATGACGGTCTGCATTAGCTTTGTATGCTTCATTGCTAAGTGCTATTCGCCGTCGAACATCCGCATGTACTTCGTGATATGACGGATAAATTCATCGACTTCAATACTGCACGCACTTGAGGTGGGAGTGATACAAGATCGATAGGTCTCTTGGGTTGGATACCAAGCACTATTTCAAATGGTGTACGGCCCGTGGTCCGATTGACGGAGCTATTATAAGCAAACTCTGCTATGTCAAGAATGGAAGGCCACGTCTTCTCATAATCACGAACAAGGCATCGGAGAAGATTACCCAAGCTCCGATTCACTACTTCAGTTTGCCCATCTGTTTGAGGATGGAAGGCAGTTGAGTAAAGCAATTTAGTATTTGTCTTCAACCATAATGTCTTCCAAAAATAGCTCATAAATTTCACATCCCGATCCGACACAATAGTCTCGGGTAGCCCATGGAGACGTACCACTTCCTTAAAGAATAGGACAGCAACATGCCTTGCGTCAAAAGTCTTCCGACAAGGGAGGAAGTGTGCCATTTTTGAGAATCTGTCCACTACTACAAATATAGAGTCATATCGTTCCCTTGTGGATGGCAAGCCAAGGACAAAATCCATACTAATGTGCAGCCATGGGGAATGAGGCACCGGCAATGGTGTGTACAAACCAGAATTTTGTTTGGTGCCTTTAGCTAGTTGACATGCACGACACCGTTGGACCACATTTTGCACATCATGGGGTAAGTGAGGCCAATAGTAAAGATCTGTAACTTGTGCTATTGTCTTATCACGACCAAAGTGTCCACCTAAACCACCTCCATGTAACTCCCGAATTAGGTATTGGCGTAGGGACGTCTTTGGGATGCATAACCGTGTTCCCATAAACAAGTAGCCGTCTTGAATCGAGAACTTTGGATCGGTTTCACCTTGCTGTAATTTTTGGTATATAGTACCAAAATCTTCATCTGCTATGTACTCCCCTTTGATATGCTCAATTCCTGTACTTTGGGCTGAAAAGGTACTCATCGTATTCACTTTGCGGCTCAATGCATCTGCTTGGTTCTCTTTTCCAGCTTTATAGTTGAGGGCAAAAGTAAACTCTTGTAAATATGAGATCCACTTAGCATGTTTGTGACTAATGGTCCGTTGGGAGTTAAGAAACTTAAGTGCTTCATGGTCGAGTAGAGAGCGAACTCTTTTCCAATGAGGTAGTGTCTCCAATGTTTGACCACGTACTACGACATAAAGTTCTAAATCATAGGTGGAATACCTCTTCTTGGCATCATTGAGCTTCGTCTCAGTAGAGGCGCCACCGGATGCTTTTCTTGCATAAGTACCCCTCCAATTCCGAGTGTGAGGCATCGGTAGCCACCTCGAACACACGGTCAAAATCAGGTAGGTGTAGGACCCGGGAGCTTGATTCTGACTTTCTTTATAAGATGGAATGCTTTGGTGGCTGCCGGGGTCCATTGGAACGGACCTTTCTTTGTCTTCATGCACTCTGTGATGGGTGCCATGATAGAGCTAAACCCTCGTATGAACCTCCGATAAAAGGAAGCAAGACCGTGGAAACTACGAACCTCGGTGAGAGTTTTTGGGAATGGCCAATTAGTAATGCTTTCAATCTTGGATGGATCAGCTTCACCCCTTTGGATGTAATAATGAAGCCAAGGAAGACTACCTTGGGGAGCATAAAGAACACTTCTTCAAGTTCAAGTACAACTTCTCATCTCGAAGGACTCTCATTACTCAGTCGTATATGATCTAGGTGGTCTTCGTGGCCTTTCTTTGTATATTAGTATGTCATCAAAGTAAACAACAAGAAACTTACCGATGAGCGGTCGGAGTGTTTGAGTCATTACTCTCATGAAGGTACTAGGGGCATTAGTTAACCCGAAGGGCATAACCTTCCATTCATATAATCCGTCTTTCGTTTTGAAGGCTGTTTTCCATTCATCGCCGGGGCGAATACGGTTTGATGGTAACCACTCCAGTAAATCAAGCTTCGTAAAGGCGGTAGCACTTGTCAACATGTCCAACATATCATCGAGCCGTGGAATAGGGAATCGGTATTTGACAGTGATTTTGTTGATTGCTCTGCTTGTCGATGCACATCCGCCATGTTCCATCTTTCTTAGGTGTCAAGAGTGCGGGTGCGGCACATGGACTCATGCTTTCTACAATGAAGCCCTTTTGTAATAGTTCATCCACTTTGTCTTTTGAGTTACGCATGCTCTGTAGGACTTAGACGGTATGTGGGCAGGTTTGGTAACGCGACCCGGGGACTAAATCAATTGCATGTTGTATGTCCCTCATTGGTGGCAACTCATTAGGTAATTCTTCCGCAACAAGATCCGCAAAATCGAGACAAGATAGATTGTATAGGGTGGGGAAGGTTAATTTTTTCAGGGGGTACAACTTCCCTAGCCATGAGGGCTATCATTACACCTCTTTCTTTACTTGTTTCTTCAAAGTCTTGTTGATTGAGTATCAATAATGGGTGATCAATTTGCTGTCCAGCCTTTGAGGATGGTCCTTTTCCCTTGTTTTTTGCTAGTAGTGGTTGGCTGGTCCTTCTTTAGAGCTTGAAGGATTTGTTTGCGCTTAGGTTGTTGCGGCTCGTAACCTGTTTTTTCTCGGCTGGTACATTAATGGGTTTCAATATCATGGGCTTTCCATCAACATCGAGTAACATTGGTTCTTGGTACCTCCAACCAACACATCATGATCATATAACCATGGCCTTCCCAATAGTACATCGGTCAATATCATGGGGATAACGTCGCACCATACCGTATCATTGTAGACCCACAGCATAACGGAATCAAGCACCTTTGACTTACTTCCAATGTATTACCGTTGAGAAGTGAGACCTTGTCCAGTTGAGGATGAGTTTCAGCCTCTAGTTTAGCATCTATTACAAAAGCTTGTGACACAACATTAACACTTGCTACCGCTGTCCACAATAATTTGAGCAAGCTTAGGTCCACTAGACATGCGGGTGGTAAAAATACAATGACGACGCCAATCTTCCCCTTTTGATTCAGCCACCAATATCCGACTCACAACATGTATTCCAAGGGATGCTTCATCTTCTTCATAGTTATACTCCAGATCATCAGCTAGGGCAGCATTATCATAGGAATCATCTTCTTGTGGTTCCCACACTTGGGAATCAGCATTGGCTTCCACAGAAGCCACTAAGGAATTGCCTTTCACTTTTCTTGGACAATCCCTTGCATAATGGCCATAGGCATTACAATGATAGCATTGAACTCTTGTTATTGGGGGTTATTGGTCCCTTTCCCTTTTCGGGTTACCGTGGGAGTATGACGAGGTGCAGCCCACGGTGCTCTTGGGAGTTGGCATGGGTTTCTTGCCTTCATTAAAATTTGGGGTATACCTTCCAGAGGTCTTTAGGAGTTCTTCGACTTGAAAAGCTTTATCAACACGATCATTAAGACTTACAATATCAACCACACCCATTTTTTCTCTTATTTCGGTCGTAGTCCCAAACGGAATCGAGATATCATTTGATCATCATTGTCTCGTGAACGACCGTGCACATAATTGATCAAATTGGTATACATAGTCTTCCATACTCATATTACCTTGACGAAGATTGTTCGGTTGGTCATGCAACCTTCTTTGGAAGGACCGAGGCAAATACTTTTCTTTGAATTCTTCCTTCGTCTCCTCCCAAGTAGTGGGTTCTCTCGACTCCTCATGAGACTATATTCATAGTTACGCCGCCAATCGCGAGCACCCCCACTAGTTTAGAGCGGGCCAATTGCGGCTTTCTAGGTTCGGGTAGCTAAACCAATCAAAGTAGTCATCTAGGGCATTCACCCGATCATGAAAAGCTTGGGGGTCTTGTCTTCCATGGAACTCCTTAAGATCCATTCGCACCTTATGGGTTTGATACCGAATAGGTTGATTGCCATCATAGTCTTCATAGGGTGGGTCTTGGTATTCTTCTCTAGGGACTCTTTGGGGAGCCCTAGGAACACGCCTTGGCATTGGGTTGGCTATGGGAATTTCTCTTCCAGGGGCTTCTAGTCGCCGGCCTGGGATTATTCCGTTCCTCCAAATTACTTATTCTTCCATCCATACTGTCTAATTTGGCATCCAATTTGGTCAATCGTTGGAGAACCAAATTAACAAGGTCATTGAGATTATTGAACTGATTAGGAGAGTTAGAACTCTCCTCAGCCATGCTCTGATACCAATTGATGGCAAGAGGGTTTAAAGCAAGTCAAATTAATAAGCCCTCTTTGCTACAGGACCTTAATTCAGTCCAATACAAAAATCTGCAGAGAAAAGTAATGAAAAAACCACTTATCTTGAAATCTAACCGTCGAATTAGATGAAACTTGGTATGGATGACCTTTGTAATGATTGTGAACACCTTCCGAAGTTTGGGGAGGATCTGAAAAGAACTATAGGAGTTATGAGTCTCGAAGCCTGCTGTACCTGCTGTACCTGGTACCGCCCAGATCTGGTTATAGTTCAGCTAATGTCGATGGAAATTGGTAGCAGATCAGCAAGACTTTAGCATACTCAGCGAGAGAACAGTGTCGCCAGCCAATATTGATTGATTGTGAACTAAAACAAAGCTTAGAATCTCAAAGAAAGAAGAAGAAACAATTGGTTGAGTCTCACAACCTTGAGAGACTCAACCGGAAAATAGAAGTTTTAAACTTTACTTTTTTTCTGGAAAATCTAACCACCAGCCAGCTTCTACTCCTCTTATTTATAATGAGAATCCTTACAATTAAAATAGGAAAGAGATAAAACTACTAAAACTAAACCTCCTTATAACATAGGGAAGGTTTTAATACAATGGAAAGAAAACTTTCTAAATCTGAAAATAGGAAAGTTTCTAAACACTTTTAGGAAACTAAATTTAAGAAAGTTTTTAGTTTCCAAACAATTAAAATTCCAAATAACTAACACTATTTTTAGGAAAGAAATAAAAAAGGTGAAAATCTGCTGTTGGTACTGTTCACGTGAACAGTACCGTGAACACTGTTCACGTGAACA
>CM053275.1:10941076-11244259 GCA_028583415.1 Protea cynaroides | reverse complement strand
GTGGACTACCGCAAAAATGAGAAATACTGAACAATTAACATACCTTTCAAGTTTCAACACTTAAGATTACCCTATGAAGAATCCAGGTTGCTAGGGTATAAAGAGGAAAACAACATAGGCTGGAAGGCCAGAGATATGGGCAAGAACATCATGAGAGGATAACTAAAGAAGATCTTAGTCTCTTTGGACAGGAAGCTAAATAAGTTTTCATATGGCACCAAAGAAAGAATAAGTTTTGACCTTTCAAAAACAGCCCAAAACAAAAGTGTGACTCAAGACTCCAAAAAAACATAGGTTGAACATGAACTTTCCATGTTAAGAAAAAACACCATTGTCTAAGATTGAGATGCTCCCACATCATAAGGATGAGGTATAACCAGTTTGGAAGAAAACATATTGATCATCAATGAAATTTAGTTCAGCAAGGCCACATTTTTTTAGGATAAGGCCACTCTAAATAATATTAAGAGTCAAAAACAGAAAAGAGGGGTTTTCCATGTCTAAATGAAGACCACTATCCTTATCGTTTCAAGAAATTATCCCTTGTGCCCTATACTTGAATTCCACAACCAACATTTTTATTGCCAAAATAATTTTTTTTGGGTAAATAACCAAAAGAAACTTCATAGAAAATATCCTATAGTACAAAGCTTGTCATAATAAAATATTCCGATAACTATTTCACCCACTTCCTTGACGAGACTTTCACAAATCCTGCTGAATAGATCCCCAATGATCCTGAGAAGGTCAAGACATTCCCGATATCCCACATACTAATGTGGTGGCACATTGGGAACCATCACTGTTGATGCTTCTGCATCAAGAATGGTTTCTGAGATAATCAATCCAGTATCATGGTAAACCAACACTTCAGTTATCCAGAATGGAACTTGAGCTCGGAACCTTTGACATGTGGATACATTGATGGCAAAGAGGGTTCAAAGCAAGTCAAATTAACAAGCCCTCTTTGCTACAGGATCTTAATTCAGTCCAATACAAAATCTGCAAAGAAAAGTAATGAAGAAAACCACTTATCTTGAAATCTAACCCTAGAAATCACTTGAAACTTGATGGGAAATACTCTTTAGGATGTAATTGAAGACATATCCAAAGTTGGAGATGATCCGATCACAGATGAGAGAGATGTGATTTTTTGAAAACTACCTATCATCTGAAAACGGGACTGGTTTAGTTAGAGCTGGTCGATATGATTTTAATCTTTAATCCCACGAGCTTTCGTTGATCAAATCAACACTTAATGGTATCGCAATTCAGTATGCAATAATAAGAACTTGAAGGAATTAACAGAAGGACAAGAAAACCATAAAACAGAATATTTCGGTTGAGTCTCACAACCTATGAGACTCAACCAGAAAATCAGGAGCTAAACTCTCTTCTTTTTTCTGGTCTAAATCTGCCCCAGCCTTCTTTTACTTCTTATATAATTTGTAAGATTACAAAATAATAGGAAATCCTAACTAAAACAGAAACTTCCTTTTTAGAGAATAGGAAAGTTTCCAAAATAGAAAATAGGAAAGTTTCTAAACACTTTTAGGAAACTAAATTTAAGAAAATTCTTAGTTTCCAAACAATTAAAATTTTAAATAACTAACACTATATTTTAGGAAAGAAATAAAAAAAAGAGTGAAAAATCTGTTGTTGGTACTGTTCACGTGAATAGTATCGTGAACATTGTTCACGTGAACAGTGGGGGCAATTGGTCAGCCAATTGGGCCTGACCCAATTTTGGGAGATTCTTTCTTCTTTCGGCCCTTTCTGGAGTAGACTTGGACTGCATCAATACATGTGAGAGAAACATGCACTAAAGATATATATATATATATATGAAAATAAAACAGAGATTTTGCCTTGCTTTCATTTTCGTCAACTCCATGCAACAGATTGACAGAACCAAATGGGATGCCTGCAAAACAGCATCAATTGAGGTTGATTAGCTCCTTCTTAATTGAAATCACATTATTCACTAATCAAACAGAAGAGCACCAACTGGATTTTGTTGAACATGGTATTAACAACTCTGACAAACCTGTACTAATGGTCTCTCAGGAGTTTATTAACCCAAACACTAGTGGATAATTTTCCTTCTCCAGATTGTTGGGTGAGTGGTAATTACTGTGTGCTTTAGGGAATATGAAACCTCACTTTCATGTAAATTAGGGTACAAATGATGTAAAATATCTTGAAGAGCAATTACTTTTGCAGAACATTAAGCTGCTGGAATCCATGTTCATGGACAAACTTTATAAACTTTCATCCATCACAAGTTTAAATTGGGAATATCCAGGTATATGCACTTCTGTATCAGTATTTTGTAACTTGTGATCTGACAATCTACAGATGCATCATAGTCCATCCCATCAAATTACTAAAAGTCATATTGATTTGAATGACAAAATATGTCATATAACAATCTTCAAAGTTCATTATAATTCAAAAAAAAGTCAGTCCAAAAAAACAGAGGACACAATGACGGATATCATCCTATCTTTGTGAACATAAGAGAATAATACCAGTAGGAGTGTCAAATGCAGGTAACAGTCTTCGGGCCAGATCCTCAGACAAGTGAAGTAATTGGTTTTCATAGGATGGAATTCTCATGCCCTGAACCAAAAGATCCAAATGAGTACCATAGAAAATTAAGCAACAGCAGTCACGCACATAGATCAAAATCTCAGCGAGATCCGGCCGAGATCTTGAATTTCTCAAAAATCTCGAGGGGGTTGAGACGAGACACCCCCTCAAAACCAAAACTTGATCGTATTGACCATTTCTCGACTGGTCTCGACCAGTCTTGACAACTCAAACCAAATTTGTATATAAAAGGTAAGTTTTGGTCGAAATTTTGACCGAGACTTATTTCAGTTCCTTTCTTCTGTTTTGCTTCTCCTCTTCTCCAAGTTAGTGTTCTAAGCTTGGAAGGAGTGATGGGAAGATGGAACTTGGGATCACTGTATTTAGTAGTTGATCTTGATCACATATTCACATGAACTATTTGATTTTGAGTATTTGAGACTTTGAGACTCTGAGACTTTGAGTATTTGTGTCATTGTATGGATTTATGATTTATGAATGTATGATTTTTCACACAATGTGATTGGTTTTACAATTTTATGCTTTAAATGTGTTTATATATGTTAAAATAGTATTTTCCTAGAGTATATAATCTTAAAATGGCCTTAAACATGTCGAAACTCTCTTTTTAGCCTTTGGGGAGTTTCGGCAGGATCTCACCGAGATCTCAGTTTTCTCAAGGGTCGAAACACCTCCGAGTTCCGAGATTTTAATCCTTGGTCAGGCATATAACACACTAGCCTCTAGGAATGTAGGTATCTGTTATTTAATAATATAAAAAAAAATAGTGATAGAGAGGTAAAGAACCAAAAAAAAACTTTTCTAAGAGGCTTAAACAGAGAGAGGTATATATCAGAATAACTTTTCTAAGAGGCTTTCTTCCTTAATATCTCATATTAATTAAAGAGGCGTTCTTTTTCCTATCTCTTTTTCTTACTTCCTTTGTCAGGTTTCCACTCTCTTAAAGCACTCCTGATTGCAGGAGTGTGTTCCTTCTTTTTCTTTTCTTGTTTTTCTTGTAATACAACCACTATTTATTATCCAAGTCATAAGTACTCATGTCCTTCTCACCACTTGGATTTAAGCCCTTTCATCATAACTCTTGTCCTTCAGCAACATCAACTTGCACCATCCACATCATCACTTCTAACTTATGCATTCATTGGTCTTCGTTGCATGTGGAAGAGCCACATCAATTGACTTTTTCCCTCATATTCTCACTTTTGGTGCCACTCATAATCTTCCTTATATGTGATTCTTTTTTTCTTTTTTCTTTTTTCTCTTTTTTTTTTTTTTTTTTTTTGAACTCGTTAATTTCTGATATAATATTATTTCCATTCAACCATGTCAACATCCTAATCTCAGTTAAAGTCCTTTATTTTATGTATTAGTATCTCCTTTATTGCGCAACATTTAGCTCCACAAAAGCATGGTTGGTCTAATAGTTGTTGAATAAAAAAAAATTTAAAAGCACCTCTCCCTCTTCACCCACTCAGTTATCTAGATTTAAAAGACAGACAGAACCGCCTCCTTCTCAGTTTGATCCTAAAATATCACCCCCTTTCTGAAAACCAGATCTAGAACTGGCAGTTTTTAAGAAACCATCCATTTTACTCTTTTCGGGGAACCGCCTGGTTTGGATTGCAAGACTCTGTAAAGAAAATGATACTGGATTGTGTGCATGCAGACTTAAACTCGTGACAACCTGAATAGAAGGTGCACCCTAAACATTGCACCAGGAACTAACCACATGATCCCTTCTTTTTTATTTATTTTCAATCTTTTTAAATTTTTTTACCAATTTACTAATTTTTTTTTTATTAAACCACAGTTTGCCCGGTTAAACACGGATAGCACTGGAACTGGGCCCATTTATGTCTGGTGCCCCGTTCAGCTTTAAAAACTATATGGTCATAATCTTTTTTTCTTTTTTCTTTTTGGAAAATTTAGGTGACTTCCTTTAATGGTAGTTAAACTGAACCATCCCCCCCCCCCCCTCCTTTCAACTATCTTATCAAGTTTCCCTCCACACATTATTCATATATTTTGGTTATCTCTTTTTTTTTTTTTTTTTTTTTTTTTGGGGGGGGTACATATTTTATTTTGCTTATTTTAAAATGTTTTGATTCTAAATCATCCATCCATAGTTCTATCCAAGTATACCCACTCTCTGCTCATATTAATAAAAAAAAACACATTATTAGCTAACAAAATAGGTTAATTCAAAAGGACCCAAAAAAAAGAGATGTCAATACCAATGGGAGGAATATAGAAAAAGGAAAAGGTTCTGCAGAAAACAGGGGGAAGGCGTACAAATGACTTGCCACAGTGCCCCCAATGAAATAAGAGAAGCTCTGTAAGCACTCCTAAAGGTAGAGTGATTTATCCAGTCATAATGAATGAATCTTATCCCACAATCACCCTCCCTAAACCAAGAAAATGAAATTATACCAGAACAATGAGAGATACGACACCAACTGTATCTGATACTCCCTGCTTCAAATGGCTGTTTACTCTTTCTAAGAAACATAACAATACAATGAATACATGGATCTGGTTCTGATGATCTCATCAAATTAACAAAAATGAGAAAAATATGACAATGAGAATTCAGAAAGTTTCAGTATTACATGTACAAGATGGAAACAGAATACATACTGTAGCATAATCACTTGCAATCAGATGAGCAGAAAGCAGACCTCCAAGGATTCGGATTGTAGTTTCAAAGACAGAAACTGTTTTGTTCTGCATGTGTAATAGAACATAATCCCAAGTTTAGAGCAACACCGTAGAGTGATCCAAACAACATCTAGTCAATTACGCTGTTTTTCTATGTCTAATATGCTCTGAAAAGCAGCATTACAAACTTCAACAAGGAGAAATTTCATGGAATTTAGTATGGACACTTCACGATAAACTAAATTAAGATTTAAAAAAAGAGGCATATCCAGAACAAGAAGCTCCTGCCACTTGGGGGGGGTTCTGGGGAGGGGCTTATGTACACAACCTTACCTCCGCTTCACGGAGAGGCTGTTTCCAGATTTGAATCCATGACCTCCAGGTCACAATGGAGCAACCTTACGGTTGCGTCAAAACCCGCCCTCAAACTAAGATTAAGATTTCCTTGAGATATTTATTTCCATGAAAAAGTTATTGTAAGGACAGGAGCCAAAGTAAAACACTATGAGAGTTGGCAAATCTAAGATTCATTCTTGTAAATGTGTGTATAGGAGTCCGATCCAACACTTGATGCATCCAACAGAAGAAAGAACATGAAGATTTCCAAAGATTCATGTATAGACATGTAGGCTCTGTTTGCTGTAATATAAACTGTTGAAACTTTTCTGTAAAAGCAGGTGTTACATCACTTTTGCTTAAGAAATATGATGTTATGGATAGGATTAAACTGAAACAAAAGATCTTATACTATGAATTTACAGAATCTGCTCGAGTAATTTGCCAGAAAAATAGTCTAAGTCCTAATTATCAAGTAACTCTTTTATTCTAGAAAAGTCATGAGGTGCATCCAGCAATCACTAAATAAACAGTATTATGGAGACTCAATATTTTACATGAAAACAAAGGGGCGAAAGATTCGAAATGTCAATAAAAAAATCTGAGTAATTAGCAAGACTTGGAGCAAATAGGCATTCTCTTGAACAGAGGAGACTGTATCCTCTACTTACATATTTTTGCCATAAAATATTTGCTTAGTTATCAAGAAGGAGCTAGTTAAATGTTTTTTTTTTTTTTCATTGAAGTCAAGTTAGGCATTCCATCCGTCCCTCTCATTCATATTAACTACATCAGAAATTACATGTGCATATTCTAAAAGAAGAAACATAATACCTCAGATAATGAACAGCCATATTTTTGTCATTCCCAGATAATTGACGTCTTGATGATAATGGAATGACACAGGAATTCATCAGATTCTTTTAACCTTGGCTATTTAAAATTTAAATGGCAAAAAATATTTAATGTTTTTACATACCCAGCCCCCAGAGGTAGTTTAGTCATCTGTGATTTTTAATATAAATAAGCTTGCGAGTTCATGTGAACCTGATGCTTAAACTAGTCATACAAGCTAAAGATTGAGAAACAGAAAAATATATGATAACATGACATTTATGGTAAAGTCAATGCAGCAAGTACAGTACTCACAATGTCAAATCGAATATTTTTACCAATCCATTCGACTGAGGCAGCAAAGCGTTCTCGATCACCAAATAAGGCCAATGTGTCTAAGGAGTCAATCTGGTTTCAGCAAAAGCCACAAGAGCATTACAGAAATGCTTATGTTAAGGAACTCAATGCAAAAAAAAACTGGGTCATCTTACAAGAGTTAAGGCATAACCACCAAGTGTGTCTTCCCCAGTGCAGGTGAGAGGTCTTAATTCATCACGTGGAAAAGCGTGCTCCATATACCCATCAAAGGCATGATAGAACATTTCACGCACCTATTGGAACATAAAAATGTGTGACCACCACAGTTCTGAAAACACTGACAGGACTTTTATGGACTAGAATCGAACAAATATCTAACTTCCATTCCATCTACAATGAAAATTATTCAAAAATTTGCAAACAAGAAGGTTTCTCACATCAGATTCAAATCCGTTAGAATGTTGGAGTAAAATTACCAACTACAAAATGAGGCATGAGCTGGACCCATAATGTTAATATAGTCATAGAGGAACACACTATGGGAATTATTACTATGGAAAGCGAGCAGCATATGTGCTTAAGGAGCACTTCCACTAACAGTTAAAAGTATGCTCCACCTAAACAAAATTTCTGAAGAAAAACAGAAAGCAAGCGACCTTCTGTTTGAGTTCTTTCTAAGCTTATTGAAGTAATTGGATCCCGGAGGCAGACAGTGGTGAAACGTAAGGTTGTGCAAATGGGTCAGTAGGTTGTTGGTAATGGACGGTGCGAGTAATAGCAGGTACATAGTGGATTTGACTAACTGAGGGTTTCACAGTGTCTGCTGTGGTGTTCTATTGTCTTGGCTCTTTTGTTCTTTTTTTATAAATAAAACAGTTTTGATAAGAAATATAAAATCCAGGAGGCTGTTAAATAATATGCCAAAGTCAAAACGAATCTATAAACAAACCAGAACATGGAAAACAATTTCTACTTTAATGGATACAAAGGATTAAAAGACAGATAAAGGTAACAGATATTAGATAAGGATGGAAATTGGAAAACCATAAAGCATACCTCATGAGCAAGAAGAACACGCATGTGATTAAGAACTTGAAGAATCAAATAGCAAGTGGAATGAAACATTCATAATAAATGCTACAAGAAAAAAGATTAATTACATTCTTTTGGCACTAGAGGGGCAATTGTTTCGCCAACAACAACCCCTGAATTATCATAAAAGGCTTTAAGAACTGGGAGAGGAAGTGAGCTGTCAAATACTATGGAGTTCGTCAAATATTAGCTGTTGAAGTTGCTGGAAGATTATTAATGGAATATTATCAAACTTTTTTTTAGCATCATCTGCAACCCCTTATATAAACTCATGCGAGAAGGGAAATTTATCCATCATATATGGCCTCAACATTAAAAAAAGTAAAT
This sequence comes from Protea cynaroides, assembly GCA_028583415.1. NCBI lineage: Eukaryota > Viridiplantae > Streptophyta > Magnoliopsida > Proteales > Proteaceae > Protea > Protea cynaroides. Next base: position 11,236,081 of record CM053275.1, on the reverse strand, counting down.
ATTTGCATGTATGATCATACGTACGAGTTGAATATGTTATGTGTGATGCTTGATATTATCTTAAGCTAGGAAGTACTGTTTACTTTGCCATAAATCTGGTAGTCCAGCTCACTGCTGAGGGGGCCTGGGAGTTGCAGGAGACGGGGGAGCCCCCTGCCCAAAGGTGGGGGTTTGGGGGTGTGCCCCCGGTCCAAATTTTTTGAGGCAGTTTTACTGCGGGCAATCTTGTACGATTTTAGGGTTTACGATTTCCTTTTATATAGGAGTGCAATCTCGAAATGAGAGTATTGAGCATTTTAACTTCTTCATTGGAATAGTGGAATTTTTTACTGATCGCTCTGCCGTGAACATAGTCCATATACATGTGTAGATGAACCACGTAAAATCGTTGTGTTGTGTTTCTTTTTTGTTTTCCCTTTCGCTTTCTAACAGAATATGATATGGAACACAAATGGGGGGCGATTTGTGGAGGCCAAGAACTACAATTTTGCCACACATTTGATTTCCAAATAGAGCTTTTGCACACATAAGAAGATGCTCTGTGTATGTTTGATCGAGACAAATGGGAGATATCTAAGCTTGCACAAACATAGAAAGAAGTCGTAGATTTATCGTGGACAAAAGCTTTGATCTGACTGTCTTCATATTATTCCGGTTCCAAAGCCATTGCTTATAGTTATTTGCCTTTGTGATAAAGAGAGTATGTTTTTATCAGAAGGATTTTCAAGGCTTTGTGGTTGGTAGAATATGGTAACAGATATTAGGACAGTGACAAAACAAGATTCAATTAAAGTGTTACCAGGTTGCCATTCGATAAGCTAGAGGTATGGTTTTGGAATAGCTTTAGGAAAGAAAAATAAAGGAAGCAAGGGATTGATTGGGTTTGAAAATCATAAGCAGGACGTTACAGATCACCTAAGGAATCAATAAGGAGGTAACTTACAGGTCTAAATATACTAACCACTTTGGGTGGGTAGGGAGATGGTTCTTCATGCTTTTTTCTTTGAGTTCTTCCAATTGGTTGGCGTATTACTAGTAATTTAATCACTAAAACGATCCACCTTTTGGACCTTTAATGCGTGTATCACTTCCTTTAGAAAGAATAATATTACAATAATGATATTGAGATCCAAACGGCAGTGGCTACGCGATGTGTGATCAGCGTAAGGACATGTTTGAGCTTGAATTACTGGTGTAGTTTAAGAGAATCGACATTTTGAAATATGCAGTCTCTTCCTCTAATAAAACAGGATAGCTTGGAAACGAGTTCTGTAACAGTGCATTTTCATAACATTTTCGTTAAAATAAAAACAACATTAAATGTTTCAATTGTTCTCATGTAAGCCCAGAGTAATTCCGGCAATTGGTATACAGAGAATTTTACGATTAGCTAATTAGATACGCTTAACAACAGTGCAATCTTATGACTAATCGTATGGGCTTACGTGAAACTTAATCGTCTTTTTCCATACTCCGAACTACGAAGTATTGGTTCAAGCAGAGAACACTATAAATCAAAAGCCAATAGCAGAAGGATGGAAAGGGAAACAAATAGAAGCTAGATTCGGGGAAGTACCTCGTCTCTGAGCTGTCTAGCTTCATCTGGAGTAACGCCTTCTGCAACTGAGAAGTACATGAAGATATCGGAGAACAAGAAGAGTAAGACGATAGCGAGGAACGATGATTTCAGAATTTTATTCGCTTTCTCCATTTGACCTCTCTAAAATTAAACAAAATTGAGTCGAGCAGTTTGGTTTTCTCAGAGGACTGCCTGGTGGCGAAGCTTTCACTCTACGAGCTCCTCTGAGCCAAGAAATGGCATTCAGAGATCGCCATCAGCGCATGTTGAGAGCGAGCAGCTATATCCGTAATCGGTAATCCGGCCCAGCAAACTAGATCCATCTCCGATCTCCCCGTTCGTTATATACGGGTACCGGATTTACGGCAGATTAGAGCTGTCAAGGAAGAAGATTCAGTGGGACCGGTCTGAATTGGGAATGCAATGACGTAATAATCGAGGGCAGATCTTCACATCGATCTCCCCACGATGTGAAGATCTGGGACTTCACGGGACCATCACCGTCCATGGGCGTGGGATAGAAATATTGGATTTCCAGTGAATCGTTCGTTCTATTCCAATCGGAATTAAAGATCCTACCGGCCACAACTCTCTTGGCTGGCACTCTGGGTTCTTATCTATGCAAGAAAGGAATGAAGTCACAAGATAAATCCAAATAATCTATTTTAAGGTGTTCTTGATTTAAATTTAAAATATTTATACACATGCATGGATAGTTGGAAACACAGAGAATGCATGTGTTTGATTAAATTAGATTCTACAATTTGACATATGATACACATTATCTATCCAAATAGCTGATTAGATATATTATGACATCTGAAAAAATAACGAACAAGTCAATTATAATTCGCCTTCTTTTTTATAGATAATCCACAAGGATAATTAAATTCATGACCTCTTAATTCTGCTCTGTTCATCCTCATGACTAGATATCTAACTGGGGTTAAAATTGATTTGGATCAATTACTAGGAAAATTTCAGTCTAAATTCAATCTTTTACCCTCCATTCATCCATTGTCTCCTCCTTTCAGTGAAGCAGAAAAGGATCTCCAGTTTTATTGACTCAAAAGGGAAAAAAAACCACAAACTCACAGTATGAGTATTCTTTCCACTCTCTCTGTCTCTCTCTCATTTTTCTCTTTCCCAACCTACTGAGCTCTTACTGACAGTATCAACTCAAAAAATCTCAAAAATTAAAGCCATCCTAGAAACATCAGCATATGCTTGTATAACAAACTATGACCCAGTCGGTATTGAAATTGACGGGAACTGATCTCATCCCTGGTTCCGTACAAAAAATATTGACAAATGCAGGACGTTGTAATCAAAATACATCCATGGGAATTGACATTTTGAAGCAGGTATTCACCCTCTGTTTAGCACCTAACTCTTTCTTCCAACTCCCCACGATGTAGGTTAGGACTTAGGAGCGGTTAACATAATAACAGGAATAAGGAATTTTCATGTAGGTACATCTATATAAAAATAAAATGGCAGAAAATTATATCACACAGCAAAATAAAAAAAAAACAAAAATAAAAAAAAAGTAGAAAAATGGATGTCTGTATATATAAACATATTTTCAGAAAAGTGCCATGCAAGCTAATGTCTGTTACAGAAACAAGTAATTGCAGGCCATCTGTTTCTCCCACGAGGAAGAAGGGAAAAAAATAATCACATGGTTAAAAAGGAATTATATGATTGAATATAGTACAATCATAGGTGAACTGAAGTTCAAGTCTGTCAAAGTGAGGTTACATGACACCAGGAGGCCCAAAATGCTCGCTCATACAGTGCCCTTTGCTTGCACCTGCGGATAAAATTGCAATAAATTGAGGAATTCAGCTACCACACAGGTTACTGTGCAAACAAAATAAAGCTGCTTCTAAAAAACAAAACAAACAGAAAACATAAAGAATTCTTAACTCTTGCTAGAAAGACGGAATTCTTAACTCTTGCTAGAAAGACGGTTAGAGGAAACTCCTTCCTTTTCTGGTTAAACATTGAATTTAGATCACAAAACTGATTTGTAAAACTCTACCTAGCCACGATGACCTAAGACGAAACAGAGACAGGATTCGAAATCAGCTTAGAACCACATCCCAATGATCTGTATCACAAGTCAATCAACCTCCACAATTAGGATGGTCTTACACTAAATAAACAATGTTCATGCATCTTTCAACCTGCGGACCAAAGAAAAATTGAACATAAGCTATAAATAATTAACAGATTTATGAACTGTTAATAATTATTTAGTACTGAATCATATTCAATTCTAATAGTGGAAAATTTTCAATATTCTTTAGGTGAAATAGTTTTTCAAGGCTCATTAATCAGTATGTAAAAGAAGCGTCTCAGAGAAAAAAAGTCAGGGACAACACATCACTCTACAAAATCTGTATATTTACATGTACGGTTTGGTTCATGAGCAACTTTTTTTGTTCATAGGTAAATGGCTCAGCTAGTTTGTTTTCCCCCTCAGGAAAAGATAGCATTTAGACCTTTTCCTTCGCAAGCATATTCTATATGCTCCACCAAGCCAACTAACCGCCATGAACCTTTTGTTGACAGTGATTTGTGTTTCTTCGACTTCGACTAGCAATTAAAAAACACAACAGAGTGGAAGAAATAGCAAATTCTTCTGCCCCCAAACAAGCATTTGTTTCCCGCCAGACTGAAAAGAAAAGATATAGTTTATACCATGAAATTAAAAAATATCGATGCCAGCAAGTGCAAGATTGCCCAGGAAGTGAGTGAAGCAGTCGCAGAGGAGGGGGGGAAGTCCCATACCATGATACCATGAATAGTAATAAACTTAAGACACCCAATTATGTAGATAGGTTCCAGCACAAGTATTCATGCCGAAACAAGCCCAAATCTTAACCTAATGGGTTAAATAAGTAACCTAATGGGTTATATGGGTCATGAACTGGGATTTTTTATATTTTCTAGTTTAATAAGCCTATGAAGACTCATATGTAAGGGATAAATGGCCCATACGAATTTAAGTAGTTAGTCAGAAGTACTATGGATGTCAATAGGTTAATGGAGTTGGTTTCATTATTAGTAGAGTTAGTTTCATTGTTAGTAGAGAAAGACATTGAAAATATAAAGTTCATCAAATATCTTGAAAACATTCCTAATGTAAGTCCTTGGAAATGTGCAGGCCATTAAGTCTAGGAGGTAATCCCAATAAAGGTCTAGACCCTTCTCATCATCTCTACAAAAGGAGCTGTCGATAAGCATTTGGAATAAGACTTGGAAAAAGGACTTGATTATCCTGATCTTCTATGAGAACAAACTGCAGTAAGACATTGATCCTAGTGGGAAGATGGGGTTGATCAGTGAAAAGCTGGTCAAGGCTTAAATGGGATGCCCAAGTCATATCCTTTTATTTTGCTTTCATTATAGTAAAAAAAGAGAATCTTTATCACTTTGGATTTTTGTCCCTATATTTGTCAATCCTGTTGCAATTAATCTCCCACTGGTTCTTCCCTGGTTCGAGATTAATTCTACATTATTTGGTATGGAGATGATTTCCCACACATCAACCTGAACCTTTATGAGCATTATATGTTCTTTCTGCATTCGTCGGAATCAAATATTTTCAAGCCAATGAGAGCTGGAGTGGATATGTTGCAACACAAGTATTCACACAAGAACAAGCCCAAATGCTAGCCTAATGGATTAAATAAGTCGCCTGAAAGCTCGTATTTAAGGGATAAGTGGCCCATGTGAAGTTAAATAATTAGTTAGAAGTCTTGGGGATGTCAACAGATTACTAGAACCAGTTTCATTATTAGTGGAGAAAGACATTGCAAATGTAAAGTTTATCAAATATCTTGAAAACAATCCCAATGCAAGTCCTTGGAAATGTACAGGCCATTAAGCCTAAGAGGAAGTCCCAATGAAGGTCTAGATCCCTCTTATCCTCTCTATAAAAGGAGCTGGTTATAAGCATTTGGAATCAGAATTGGAAAATGGACTTGGTTTATCCCACTCTTCGTGAGAAGCAGAGCTGCAGTGAGACGTTGTTCCAATGGGAAGCTGGGGTTGACCGGTGAGAACTGGTCGAGACTTAGGTGAGATTCCAAGTCATATACTTTTATTTTACTTTCATTTAGAGAGAGAGAGAGAGTCAGTCAGTGTTTGAAAAAAGAGGATTGAAAAATTTCGTTATCAATTCTTATTTTTGTCCCTATATTTGTCGAAACTGTTGCAATTGATCTCCCACTGAACACTGATTCTTCCCTGGTTCAAGATCGCTTCTGCATAAACCAAAGGCATGCATTGGAGGCAAATCTAGACTACGGAGTGTTTACATTCTAAATATGAACAAAACAACACGTTGGCCATTTCAAATTTTATGGTAATAATAAGTAATAATTTAGGCAGAATCTAATCACTGCATAATGAACAGCATCAACAGCAGAAACAACAAATAAAAAGAGAGTTGTATTCATCAGGAGGAGAAAGCCATTGGAACTTAACACTTGCCTGCAGTTCATTAGTCAAACTTGTTTCTTCTTTTTTGGCCTCCTTTTTCTTCGAGGTTTGTGAGCATCAGAGTTAGAACTTAAATTACTACTGTGACCCGTCTGGGCATTGGAGGATCCCCGGCTTTTGGAGGAAGTGCCACTCCTGATATGAGATGTGTTTCTAGATGTAGACACCGCAACCTTCTGTCTGGATGGTTTCATGCTCGACGAACTTCCACCCATTGCTTGAGCACGACCTGTACTTCTAAATGAATTGGTTGATGGCCGAGGAGGAGGCATTAGAGCTCGAGCTTTCATCTGTTTCTGCAAAATTACGAAAAACAGAAGTACTACTCTGTCAGTGGACACATCACAAAAGAGCACTGAAGACCAAATCAGAGAGAGGACCTGATTTTTTTCATCACTAGACATGCCAGATGTAGCTTTCCCAGAAGCACTTGAAGCTTGCTCTCTGCAAAATGAACATTGTGAATTTATCTTTTTCTATGATTATTTTAATCAATTCAGGAAAATGTTATCTATAAAAAAGACAACTTGGAAATTCACTTCAGATCAGAAGCACAAGTCAACCTCTTCTCAAAAATTGGTAATTGAGGAATTCACGTTAAACTTGATAGAGAACTTGCACAAAATTAAGGAGTTCAACACAACAAAAAAAAATGAATTAATTAATTAAGGAGTTCAATATAGTCAAATCCTACAAAATAAGTAGTCATTGGAATGGCAGAGATCCAATGGTTTTTGCCGAGAATGCAAAGGCAAGTAGTACCTTGATGGCTTGATCTTAATTCTCCCCTCTTACGATTTTTTTTTCCTAGTCCACAGGACCATATAACATTGAGAAAAAGAATAAAACACTGTTCTTAAAAAAGGTTAAGGAATTAAAGCAACCCTACCAGCAAACATAATACTAGTAGTATAGAGGACCATGAGACCAAACAATCAGATGACAGATTATTCAAATCATTGCCAGAATGGCTGAACTGTCGATGGCTTTCAGAAATATTCCAGATCCAACTTCTGGACCAAGAGATTGGATCATCCAGACCGCCAACCACTAGGCCTGAACAGAGTCACGGTTGTTTTTCAAAAGACTGTATGATACTGTCCCAAAAACGAGTATATGGAATTGAAAATGAACGACTTAAAATGGTAATACCTCATACTTTTATCTGTCCACTCATCATCTGCATCCGCTTCATCACTTGAGCTTCCAGTCAAGAAGAAATCATCCTCACTCATATCCAAAAGGCCATCATCCTCACTCCCAGTTTCTATGAAGGGAATTACAAAGGAAAATCAATGCACAAAATTTCAAAATCTGGGGTAAGGATGGAGCATATTAGAATCATTGCCAATACAACCTCTGTTCAAACTGCCTAATATGGGATTTCATCCTTTCCATGCAAGCAATAATGGCAAGTGAGAAAGACTTAGCTTCCTCCCTGAAACATGAACTTTGGATAAATTGCTTCTATCATGCAGTTTGGAACCAACAAATGCTGAGTGACGTGGATATTTCTCATACTGACACTATATCCTTGTCATGTAAGATGATATCAAATCCCGCGAGTAATGTGCCTCATTGACTAGGATGTGAAGAGGAGGAACAGCAACTAGACTACTGTTTGAGTTTGAAGGAATAGGGAAAGCAAACAAGTAAACCAACAAATACAACAACCATAGTTGTCAAGGTCTCCTAGGCGACACCTAGGCTTCCAGGCATGATTCCAGGGCCTGGGCGCCTGGGCACCTTATTAGTGTTGCCTGGGCGACCGCCCAGACTCTCTGGGCGTCGCCTAGGATCCACCTTGGACGCCTTGGGCGCCCAGAATGCCTAAGCGGTCGCCTTGGGTCTTATATGTGTCTTTTTTTTCCCATTTGATCTCTGAATTTGCTTTACAAGATTTATTAGGCTAGACAAAAACAACATTTATCAGACAGTACTTATTTATGACTAATATCATTTAAGTAAATGATTACATTTTACTTAAGATATTATTCATAAATAAGCAAATACCCCTTATTTGAATCCAATAATTATAGTCTAAAATTCAAATTCCAGAAGGATAAAAAGTCAACCCTCCAGTTCAAGAACAAAAACTGTATTTTTGGGTGCGGGGGCGATTTTCAATTTCCAAATGCGAGGCTTTTTTCCAAATATAAAAATTCCATAAATCTTTTTATAGTAAAGCATCACTAAAAACCAAGAACGCGTCAAAATAATCTATTGCTTTGATGCCTAAAAAATAATTTACATTTAGACGACTTTAAACAGCATTCGCGTACTCCGAACAAAGTTTGACCGGAGTGTAACTCCTTCATTATAACTCGGATTCAAGCAATCTTGGATTTGTTGGAAAGCTGATTATACTAGCTTTGCAACGAATTCAAGATTGCTTGAATCCGAAGTATATTAAAGGAGTTACGCTCCAGTCAAATTTGTTAGAAATAAGCAAATATTAGTCATAAATACGTGTTGCTTACTTAACTCAATTATTTGTTTCTTTGTTGGTTTTCTCATATTAATTAAGTTATGTCTTAAATGTTGATTATTTATGCTGCATATATATATATATATATATATAGCATTAATATTTTAAAAATAAAAAAAAATACACTGGGAATGCCTTGGTCGCCTAGGCGCTCAGGATGGCCCCAAACGCCTTGGATCGCCTTGACAACTATGACAGCTACCAAAAAAAATTGGAGTAATCAAGGACGCAAGAACTAAGGCTGATTAAACTACAGCATTAGCTATGTAGAAGAGAAAGAAAACGGAAAACACCATTCCCCCTTCCCCCTCCTTCTTTCCTGGAAAAAAAATTTTAATCATTTGTGTTTATCAACAATATATAGACTTCCTTAGGAAACAATATTGTACAACAGATACAAAGTAAGCACCAACTTTGATCTAAATCACTGAAAACAAACACATATTACGTCCAAACCCTAGAAACAACTAGAACCCTGATAAAGAAGAAAAAAAAAACTGAGCTAGCAGTTTAGGGTATCTCACTCACATGCCTTTTCCTTTTTTATTATTTTTTCTCTCTCCTCAAAAAATGAGTAGTGAGAGCCTAGCCCACATCACCAGCTCAGAGAGCATTTGCCTAAAAAGAAATTACAAAAGGACAACAGAGTTTACTAATAATAAGTGTAACAAAATAGAAAAATAAGATAAGATGGAAAGAATCAATGTATGGTACTCTTCTTGTAACTTGTATTTATAGAAAATAAAAAGAACTATTAGATAGGATCTAGGACTCTACAGTCACAAACTAAAGACAAAATAAACTCAAAATAGGAAAAGGAAACTAATAAAGCAAACTAATAAACTTAGGAGTTCATGTATTAATAGGATTCCAAGTCCTACAAACAAACACTAACGAATTTGACTAAGTCAAAGCAGTGTATGGTTATAATTTTATAACGCTAACACCCCCCTCAAGTTGGAACATGGGGGAATCTGAGAGCTTCAGCTTGAAAAAAAATAACAGCGGAAGCAACAGTTGTAGTAGTACGAACAGTAGCAATAGTAGTGGCAACAATATTAGCAGCAGCAATAGTAGTAGCAGCACGTATAGGTCACCATGAACCAAATAGTAGTAACAGCATAGTGTCGGTCATTGTCAACCAAATAGTAGCAGCACAGTACAGATCACTGTGAACTAAGTAGTAGCAGTAGCAGTAGCAGTAGTAGGAGAAACAATAACAGTGGTTGCACACTTAACGGAGAACCTTAAACGACTCTCAAAACAAAATCTAGGGAGATTGCTTTTATACCATATAACAAAATAGAAAAATAAGAGAAAATGGAGAGAATTGATGTGTGGTGCTCCTCTCCTTGTAACTTGTACAACAACAACAAAGCCTTATCCCAACTAAATGGGGTCGACCACATGGATTCTTGTCCTACAGTCAGCTCTGTTTGATGTCATAATTGAAACAAGGCTTAAGCCATGCATGTCTTTCTTCACCATCTCCCCTAGTGTCATCTTAGGTCTGCCCCTAGTTTTTTTAGATCCTTCAATCTGAATCAAATCACTCCTCCGTATAGGAGCATCTAACGGCCACCGTTGAACATGATCATACCATCTCAAATGGCCTTCTCGTAGTTTATCATGTATCGGCACTACTCCCAAATCAACTCTAAGATCATTCCTTACTTTATCCTTCCTAGTTTTACCACACATTCATCTCAACATCCTCATCTCAACTACACTAAGTTTATCTATATGATACTTCATAACTACCCAACATTCCACACCATACATCATAACCGGTCGAATAATTGTTATAAAATTTTTCTTTAAGTTTTAAAGGAATACGCCGATCACACAGCACTCCAGACGCACTTCTCCACTTCATACATCCTATTTTAATCCTCTGTAAAACATCATCCTCTATATCTCCTTCTTTATCTCTGATTAAATCGGGATACCTAAAATGATCACTTTGTTGGATCTCTCTCTCAAGAATATTCACCACCTCATTATCCGTCCTTGAGTGACTAAAGTTACACACCATATATTCCGTCTTCGTTCTACTTATCTTAAAACCCTTTGATTCCAATGTTGATCTTCATAGCTCCAACTTGGCTTTAATACCTGCTTTTGTCTCATCCACCAAAACAATATCATCGACAAAAAGCATGCACCAAGGAACTTCACCTTAAATGTCTCTGGTTAAATCATCCATGATGAGGGCAAACAAATAAGGGCATAAAGCTGATCATGGATGTAACCCCATTGTGATTGGGAATTCACTACTTTGATCCCTCATGGTTTTCACACTAGTCACCACATTATAATACATATCCTTAACTATGTCCACATATTTGCTTGAAACACTTCTCTTATCTAGCACATGCCAGATTAATTCTCTAGGAACTCTGTCATAAGCTTTTTCTATATCAATAAAGACCATATGGAGGTCCTTCTTGCCTTCTCTACATCTTTCCATGAGTCTCCTAAGCAAGTATATAGTTTCTGTAGTGGATCTACCTGGCATAAAACCAAACTGGTTCTCCGTAATAGTAGTTTCTTTTCTCATGTGAGTTTCAATAACTGTCTCCCATAATTTCATAGTATGACACATTAGTTTTATGCCTCTGCAGTTATTGCAGCTCTGAATATCACCTTTGTTTTTATAAATTGGAACCATAATGCTTTTCCTCCATTCATCTGGAATTTTCTTTGAAGCTCACAATTTTATTGAATAGCTTAGTTAGCCAAAACAGTCCACACATTCCTAGGCTTTTCCAAACTTCTATTGGGACCTCATATGGGTGGTGTTTTGCCTACATTCATCCTCCTTAATGCTTCTTTCACTTCTGTCATCGTAATATTGCATATATATCTACGATCAATGGTGACATGGTGGGTAATGTAGCAATCTAGGACACTATTACTCAAAATGTCTCCATTTAGTACTTTACAGAAATAATCATTGTATCTCTCTTTAATGTCTTCATCCCTTACTAGAACTCTACTATCTGCACTTTTAATACATCTAACATGGTTTAAATCTCTACTCTTTCTTTCCCTCATCTTAGCTATTTTATAGATAGTTTTTTCTCCTTTTTTTGTGCTAAGATTGTTATAAAGATCTTCCCATTTCTTCGCCCTTACTTTTCCCACAATCTTTTTGGGTTCATTTCTGGCAATCTATGCCTTTTTAGAAAATAGAAAACAATTATTAGGTAGAATCTAGAACTCTACAAGTCAAAGTCCTAACCACAAACTAAAGACAAAGTAAACTCAAAATAGGAAAAGAAAATTAACAAGCCTAATTGGTAAAGCAAACTAATAAACTAATTAAGAGTCTATATACTAATAGGAGTCCAAGTCCTAGAAACTAGCACTAACTACTTTGACTAAGTCAAAGCAGTGTAAGGTTACAATTTTATTACGCTAACAGTAAGAAATTGGATACGCAGTAAAAAGTAATGATAACTACTCTAACTTCTACTAAGTTGCAGTCCTTATGCTTTACCTTAGTCCAACTGATCTTACAACCTGATTCTAAAAGCATCCCTCCATAATTCAAACTTAATAAATGTCCTTTTCTAATCTTGCCAATCAATAGTATTTCGTCGGCAAACAGCATAACCCTAATGCAGATCAGAGACAAGATCCGCAAGTGATGAGGCTAAATTAAGAATTGGGAAAAGAGGGGGAAGATATCATACTAAATCAAGAGAAGAGAGGGGAAACCGAGAAGAGGGAGAGAGCCAGCAAGTCACGCAGGAGGGGGATAGCTCGACAGCATTCGAAACTTCAACATCAATATTCTATTCCATTCCATCAATCTGCTAAAACTCATCAATTGCATTGATATATAAAGAAAAAATAAATAAAGAATCCTAATTAGTTTCTAAAATAGAAGTCGACCTCAATAAGAAACTAAGACTCCAAATAAAAATAAATACTCCTATTCATCCTTAAAATAGAACTTGAACTTTAACTTGGATTCTAACTTCTAATCTCGTATGCAAACTTAAAACCCCAAATATGGCCTTATAAATGAGGCTTGTTACATCAATAATCCCAAAAATAAAAGATCCAAGGCCCATAGAACCCAACCATAGGCCAAAATAAAATACTTTGATTCCTAATTGACCTGATTGGACATCCATAGCTGCTGCATCACACTGGAGTTCATCCTCTAATTCCTCCATAACCATGCATAAATGTACGGGGCTCAATGCGGCTGCTATTGGAAACCCATTATAATTGCGAACACTCATTTCTCCAAAAGTGGTTCTAATTCTAGTAATAGCTCCATCATAGCATGTCAATAAATCTACTTAAAACCATTTTCTTTTTCATAACCCATCAAAAGATCCCTGTAGGTGTTTTATCATATGCTTCCTTAGTTCCTCCAGGCTCCAAGTCAACAATGACAAAAAATCTTGCTTCTTTCTTACTATTATTAAATGGTATAGTTTTACGTCCTACCAATATTTTTTTTTAATAATTAGCAATTTATTCATTAAAATGAAAAGTAGTGCATCGGAGTGCGTGGTGATCATAGTTGTGTGATCAGCGTATTCCTTTAAAACTTAAAGGAAAATTCTATAGGACAGTCATTCAACCAGCTATGATGTATAGTGTAGAATGTTGGGCAGTTAAGAAGCATCATATTGATAAACTTAGTGTAACTGAGATGAGGATGTTAAGATGGATGTGTGGCAAAACTACGAAGGATAAGGTAAGGAATGATTGTATTAGAACTGATTTGGGAGGAGCGCCGATACATGATAAACGAGAAAGTTGTTTGAGATGGTATGTCCATGTTCAACGGAGGCCATTAGATGCTCCCGTACGGAGGAGTGATTTAATTTAGATTGAAGGGTCTAAAAGAACTAGGGGCAGACTTAAGATGACTCTAGGGGAGACGGTGAAAAAAGACATGTACAGCTTAGGCCTTGCTTCAATTATGACATTAAATAGAACTGATTGGCAGACAAAAATCCATGTAGCCAACCCCATTTAGTTGAGATAAGGCTTTATTGTTGTTGTTGTTGTTGTAGTGTTCTTTATTTATTAAAATCATGATTAATCTACTGTTTTGACCCTTTAACCCTACATTGATTTTTACAGTTTTGTTGGGGTTTTTAAGTTTCCTATTTCAATAAGGAAACTTCCATATTTTGAAATCAGACTATTGGATTGAGATATTATTTTATAATTCCTTCTCCCTAGTATAAGCATTCGACCAGAATGTTGCCACCATCAGATCAATTTTTGTTGAGTTATTGGAACTGGGGGACCTAGTCAAGCACTGGATAGGCAATTCTATATTCGAGCTAGCCTATCCTGCAATTATGCCACCACCTTGGGTCGCCTTGTCGCCTCAACAACTACTCCCCCCTTTTTTATGGAGGCGGTAAACCCATAACCAACTATGTTATTGTGAGCAACTGTTCTTAAGTTGCAAATAATCCACAGTACCTGATTAGAAGAAAACCATCAGTGATGGAGAGTTAGTTGTGATTATTCACTTCAAAGATTATACAAATGCCTTGAACTATGACACAAGGGAAGACTAAAGAATATGGAAGGATGGGGATAAAAGGCTCGGCAGCTCCATCTAAAATCGAGGTATTTGCTTAGATGATATCATTAAGACAGATAATTAACCTTTGAGAAATTCAAAAAGAAGAGGTTTAAACTAGCTAGCAGTTGCTATTTAAGTCTAAGTAGAATCAGTGAAATTATGCATGTTTCTCAATTGTAAAGTAGCATAAATCATGTGCATGTGGATGTATTACTTCTGTTTATTTGGGCTGGTAAAGTGAGAACCATCTGGACCAAGCTGCTTTTAGTTCTTGGCCCAAGATACAATGAATCTCCAAAGGCCAAATTCTATGGAAACTAACTTCTTTGCTGTCATTTGGGAGTTACAAAAGAAAGGAATAGAGGACTGTTTGAGGCATTACCAGATTATGCGCAGATATCAGTTCCACCCAACTGGATTATCTTCTCCATCTATTGTGTTTGCAGGTGCTGATGCAAAGACCTTTGGTCATACTTAACGGTTGACCACTAAAGCCTGATCTTTTGTAGATGAGTATAATATTTTGGATATGAACACAATACTTCATTAGTAAGTCGAGGATCGCATTTGTTTTGTATGGATATGAATAACCTTTTTGTTGCCTTTTAAAAAAAATTTACATTATGGACCTAAGAAAAAACCTCAAATAGTTGATTTCCTTGGCATAAAGTCCAAGTTCATTTTTTTGGCATACCTGTTTTTTGTCTTTGTTTGTTCTTAATCACCCAAAAAATGGCATATCATGGCTAACTGGCTCAATTAAAGTATAGTTGGTGGAACATAAATTATGCCTCTTGTCCTTGTTACTAGGCATTATGATGCTTTTCATTCATTAATCTGGCATTGTCCTAGAAATAACCAGGATAGTCCATACATAAGAGAGGGGAATACACCAATAATGCCTATGAAGATGTGTTCTAGGTCCACAAGTAAATTCCCCTTAAAATATCTAAAATTTACCCTTTTTTTCTCTTATCATTGTATTCAGCGGGATTTGTTTCTTTCTTTCTTTTTCTTAAAGAACATAAGAATATTTGCATTGTTGCAACAAAAAAAAATGCCTGTAAGAGGATTTCTCTCTCTTGGAGGATGAGATCTGCTAATTCCTTGGTTGATGTGTTGGCTAAAAGAAGGAGGTGTGTTAAACTATACTTGCATTCAGGCCCTTATCCCTTGATGCACTCCTTTGTAGGTTTGGCCCCGGTCTCTTTGCTGCTGTTATAGTATTCTAGCTCTTGTATTCTAGTTTTTTTATTAATAAAATCCTGTCATCATCTATCAAAAATAAAAATTCTGGCTTGACCTGCTGACAGCAACACATTGACAAATTGATTGAATTTTAGACCATACTGTGAGGCTGCAGTTACTCTAGGAGTACTGTAAAGAAAGTACCTTCTAAGTCCTTTCCGCTAGCTGCTGCAGCCATGATATTGGCTTTAATCTGCTTGCGCAACCTGTTTCTACGCTCAACTATGTCTGCATCATCGCCTCCAATGAATAGAGATACATATTTCTCAGTTTTGGGAAAGAACTGCAGTAAGAGAAGGAAAAAATAATGGAATATTAAAAACAATTCTGTAGAGTTGGTATTTTCAATGACTAGTTTTACCCACAAATGGCACAAATACAAATGCAGATAACTGTAACCATAATATAGGTGTCAGTGTCACTATATATAGAAATCATGAAGTAATGACACTCCTCCCCTCACCCCTCACCCCTCAACCCCAACCCCCCCCAACAACAAAACCCCCACACAACTCAGGGTCTAAATGCCACATATCCACAAGGGCACATCAAGGAGCATAAGCGCCCATCAAATTGTTCAGGACAGAGCTTACCCTCACATATTCAAGATCTTCCTTCAATTTGGACAGCTGACTACCGATACCTGCCTCATGGTTGTGATCAGCACGCTGGAGTTTCTCCAAACGCCTTATTCTCCTCTCGATCTTTCTTCTCTCTAATTAAAAGAAATATTTCTCTCAGGACTCACTAACAGAGATAAATAAATAGTGAATGAAATAGACGATCATTCAAACTCTTGCACGTGAACTGTGTTTTAAGATTGGAAGGGAATACCAAAAAACTTAATCTTTCTGTCCCGCATAAATATTTTACGCTCCACAGCCAAGCGTTTATGTAAGTCTTGTTGATTCTTGAGCTGTTCCAACTTCTTCTCTTGAACCTCTCTAACCTGGGGAGGAAGATCCTGGAACGAATGAAAAAGTTAGTATACTTTGCTAATCCCAAAACTATTACAGTACATGCCACGAGTAAATTTCACTGGTTGGAGGCTGTCCATGAATTACACCCCACAATGCGAAGTAGTTCAAATAAACTACCAGTCAGTTGCTCCGAGAGCTACGTGAAGACTCTAGCAAAAACTAGAAACACAGACAATACTGAGAAAAAAACGAAGCCATTCCGGAACTACACAACCAACCAAAACTAAGTAAAATTGCTAAGAACAAAGAGACTAGCGGATTTATGAGAAGACAGGGATTTAAGTACCTTACGTAGCATCCGCTCTGTCGATCGAATCTGGTTCTTGAGAGACACTGATTTATGCTTCTTCTCGACACCTAATCCCTTCGATCGACGACTAACGGGTTTCCGTTCGGCAACTCTCCGCTTGCCATAGCCGCCATGGGCCATCTTTTTGACAGGGGCAAGGCACTAGGCGCTCCTATAACTTGCCCTAGGGTTTATTGGAGCAACCAGTGAGTGCCCTACAGGGTACAGACGGAAGTGAAGCTCGCGAAAACTGTAGAGTTTTAGGAAATTATGTCCCGTCCACTGCCTGCAAACTTCGACCCTTTGACAACGACAGTTTTAAGACAGAGAGGAGATCGTCAGAATTCGTTTACCTTTACTCGTATGGATGGAAGGCAGCATCCATTAGACATCCACGTGGCCAACATCCGGTGGTAAGAGCCGATCCAAATCGTCTCCTCCCTGAGTTTCGGGAGGAGGGGCGGCGATCCCACTAGATGGTCACCATGTGGAGGTCGGATGAATCCAACCCCTCCGTTCGAGTTGACAAGCCGAGCCGACAAGAGAGTGTCGGATCAAACGGAGAGATCAGATTCATCCGACCTCCATATAGCGACCATCTAGTGGGGTCGCCGCGTCAGGGAGGAGACGATTTGAATACGATAAGAGCCATCCTCT
The DNA here is from genome assembly GCA_028583415.1 of Protea cynaroides. Taxonomy (NCBI): domain Eukaryota; kingdom Viridiplantae; phylum Streptophyta; class Magnoliopsida; order Proteales; family Proteaceae; genus Protea; species Protea cynaroides. Next base: position 11,218,759 of record CM053275.1, on the reverse strand, counting down.
CCCGAACCCCTGGAATAAGAGGATTTGAATATTACTCTGATGGGCTATGTTTAGATATCAAAGATAAAGGACAAAAAAATCCATGAAACGTTGGTTGGTTTCGGATCCGCTAGGGTTGTCGGATCTAATGAGTCATTGCCAATTTTATACCTTGCATCACGATTGGAATGTTTATAAAATCAATTTTCAATTTTCATAACCAGGGCATTGACACATTCATATTCAGTTCAACTGATCTTATGCTTATTGGTTAATTAGTCTCTATACGGGTGGAATGCATAACATTGTTTATCGGTCCATAATCAATTGTGCGAACTCATTCATTACGCGTTAAAGCATTTATTACAATTTGGTTAATTTTGTTAAAGAAATTTCAAATGCCTCACATCTAAATTAGTGCTTGAATTTTATAATATCAATATTTGGAATTACTGTCAACATAATTACCAACACTCGATAACCATCAAAGATGGCATAACAAATCACATACTAGGAAACTCAAATCCCACATGTTTTGAGCATTTCTCATTCATTTATGGACATGTCCTTTAACATTAATCGTCTATTTTAAAGAACATGGTATTTGATTTTTGTTATGATTTATCTATTGACACCCTTGAATATCTATCCAAGAGAAATTTATGGTTATGTAACAGGGTTAGAGTCAATAATTGGTCGAGAGCCCTTTGGGCTAGACCTCTACACTACAAAGGACTGATCATTAATAAGCTCGAATTTATTTATTTATTTTCTTGACATCCAAATATAACTTAGTTACTACTTATCTTTCCACTAACTTCCTTTATGATAATATTTTTTTAATAAAATATAAAGAAAGAAGTCTCAAAAGCTACATACGCATCAGCCCAAAGCACTTATTGAGGTTATCTTTGAATGATAGAAGAAAAGGTATAAATAATGATGATTTTATGTGTCTATCTTAATTTCAATATTCTTTTTTCTTTTTTATTGACCTCCGAACATATCCTCAACGGTATATATATATATTGGATTAAAAAAAAACTGTGTGTAGCTGTGAGGGGAGGGGGAGGGATAGAGCAGTAACCACACAGTGGGGGTTTTAACCGTTAGAACCATTATTTTAATTACAGACCTTTGATCTCATTTACCATTTATTATGTTTTAATTACTATAAGAAAATTCTTGTTCAGTGAAATAGGTATCCTAATTTTACCCAAAAATAAATCCATTGCTGATGAATTAAGGGGAGTTTGTACGAAATTTTTTGTATTTGGATCCTTACCATCCTATCACTAGTCAGTCCATAATAAGTTCCCCAAGGATTTGATATAAAAAGATCTTTTCTTGTTTGGGCTCTCCTGTTGTGACCTAGATCTAGCCGTTGGAGTCATTCTACGAACATACCAATACACTGCAGTTCACCCAGACTTGGATCGTCTCCAGTCCGTCCAGTCGTCCAGTAGTGGACTGGACGGCCTGGATTAAAAGGACACGCATACCAATACATGGGGGGGCGTGTCCTTTAAATCCAGTCGTGGACGGCTGGACGGACTGGAGACGATCTTTTTCCCAGTTCACCCAACATTAGTATACGCTATGAGTGATACCAGCCACTGGATCACAGCTGGAGGGACTCCAATGACAGGAGACGCCAAATCCAGATTTAACTCCTTTCTAACCGAAGTTTGGGCTTGTTTGGGCTGGATGGTGTCCAGTCATGCCTCAAAGGCTGAAATGTGGTGAAAACCCAATCTAATAGCTGGACTGTGTAATGGGAGTGGAATAAAATTGAATGGATGTGAAATATTGAATCAAAATGGGTTTTTTTTTTACACCATTTTGAATTTGAGAATCGATTGTTCACCACCCAATTTGTGAAAAACCTATTGAAACCAAAAGGGTTCTATGTTCTTCCTCAAATCTTTTTTTTTTTTCACTAATAGAATGAATTAAAATTGAATTTTTTTATGGCGGGCACATTTACATGGAGAAAGTTTGACTAGTTTGCTCTTCTAATAAGGAGGACAATGGTTCCTTCTGAAAACTAGTCCTCTAGCAAACCCCTCCCATGCATGAGTAGGTGGAAATGCTTATTTTCTGCCACATGATAGGTTAATGGCATAAATTTTGTGTACATGTATGCTATGCCATTCCAAGGATCATATGTCAAGTTTCAAGTTAACCATGGCAAACAAAAGTATATCAGACCCACTTATATAAAAATGTCTGAGAGACCAAGGGATGCATGCACATTTATTCAATTGGTACTGAAAATTTTGGACTTGGATTTTTGTTCCTATAGCCATGCAGCCCCTGCAACCACATTCAGGTCATTGAAAGTGCATTTGCACATCGATACATTCCAACTGATCGGATGATCCAAACCCAAAAATTTACATGTGGTCAATCCCTACCACTTTTCATATACCAACGGTTAGAACGATTGAATCATCCTTTCACAAGACGAAATTACGTGTGCCCTCCACCTATTTTTGTGCATGTGCTGTTCAATGAATTGAAAGGAGACTTTATAATAAGATTTGGCTGGGAAACGAGGGAAAGAAAATTTATGTTGGAAGAGCCTTTGATTGAAAAAATGGATTACAATCAATTTCCACTACTAAGACTATAATCTTCAAACAAAATTTTCGAAACGATCAACTGTAATCCATTTTCAAATTTCTTTCTCCGAATACATTATATGTACCCATCCATCCCTTTAAGAAGGTCCCATCACCCACAACATTTGGGGGGAGGAACGTGTTTTGGTCATCCACCACTACTACCCACTGATTAACCAAGGAAACAAAAGGAAGCATGACATCCCTCCTCTTCTGGCAAAGACATCAGAGAGCCTGTTTGACAAAAAAGGGAGAAAAGGCAAAACTGATATTATGGTTTCTGACTGAGATTGCAATGTCAGGGGTGAGAGCAGTTAGTAACCATCCTCGGTAGTAACTATAAATTGGTGGGGTTGGAATAAAACCATTAACGGGAGGAGGCACAGGGAGAAGTAGGGAATCACCAATGGGCACATGCAAGCTGTTGCCTTTCCGTTGGTCTATGAATGGGCATTGGACTCCGCCTTCACAAGTGCGGAGCTGTCTGGTTGATGCGTGAGATAGAGAGCTGAGGCAAGTGACAGCGGCATGATGCAGAGCGTCTTGGATTGCAGGAACTGCATTGCTGCCCCAACATCTTCTTCCATAAGCTTTACTACTTGCCGTTCTGTGCCATCATTTGACCACTTCTCCCATGCTCGCTGGTTGCTTCCGCCCTCACTGCCTTCCCCCTTTATCCAAGAGAAAAACATCATGTCACCATGACAACAGAAAAGAAAAAAAATTTTGATATTACCAAAAGACTGTTACAGTGGTCAAGGTAAAATAAATTACTGAAATAAAGTGTAGATACCCAAAAATGGAGCAAAGGGAAAGAATTTACTCCTCCACCCAGATGCTAGAATAGTGTTTGAAAGCCAAAACAAATGGTAATAGAAGTGTGTACTTGCTATGCTACATAAATCCAAGGTTGTGGGATAACACCAGCATATTAAGTCCGCAAATACACATATGCATAAGTCATAAATACAAATTAAAGGAACCCTACTCATTCTATTACCTCAACTGAGTTTAGTGGGCTGTCAGCTACAAGCTGTGCCACTGCACCAGCTCCCCCTATTCTGCTCATGCTCAGAACCTGTAAATATGGTTGGCAGAGAGAAAACCGATGCACCAATTATCACAGATGGAAAGATATACATTCGCAGGAAGGATGTAAAAGATAGTATTTTTTATCACCATTTCACTGATTCAAAAACAAATAGCTCATATTTCAGAACCGGTACCAGATTGGAGTTTCAAACAGCTGAGACAGAGGTTTACGTGTATTCGGCTGCTTTAATTTTCTTTTCCCTTACAATCTTCCTAGAGAACCTAAAGATTATTAAAACTTGCCTGACATGAACGGGTCCTCCTTCACAGAAAGAAGGAAGATAATGAGTCCAGGGGTCAATGAAGGATAGGGTGTGCAATTTTTAAATCGATCCAAAAGGAGTTAAAGTTGACAATGGCCCTATAGGACGTACCCAGTGCACGAGGCTCCCACCATTGCGGGGTCCGGGGAGGGTTAATGTATACAGTCTTACCCTGCTTTGCAGGGAGACTGTTTCCAGATTCGAACCCCTGACCACCAGGTCACAATGGAACAACCTTACTATTGCACCAAGACCGCCTCTTAAAGAACAAAATATGATGTCTACAATCAGTAGGAAAAGCACTACCTGATGCAGTTTCCTCTGCCTATGTGCAAGTCTGGGAGGCCCACAAGGTGCTGGTGATAGTCCAATGGTTGAAATTGAGGTTTGGGTAGTTAAAACATAGGTTGGGCTTGTTATTTTTATAAGTTTCATTATAAAGTACCTAATCTATAAGCCCATATTTGGGGGATTTAAGTTGGTGTACAGGATCCGTAGTAGTTCAAAGAGTTTTAGATTAGGATACTCATTAATTAGAATAGAGTCCAGATTTGAGTTTGTTTTTCTTATCCAGTGTGAGAGACTGATTAAGAATCCAATTGTTTCTCTATTTAAGTCCTTATACATAAACATAACCCCCTATCAATTAGACTGATTTGATAATCAAATTTGATTTGTTTTGTAATTAATGGTAGTTTTGCACTCTACAAACATCGAGACTTGTGAAGGCTCCTCACCTGGCCGGTTGCCTTTCTGCTGCTCTTCTTCTAGATCTGGTTTCTCAATTAGCCAGGTTACATGTCTCCACTTCTCTTCTACTTCTCTTTATCATCTCATATTCTTTCTTTTCTTCTCTGTTTTCCCAAATCTGATTCCATAGTTCTGATTATTTCTTGCTGGATAATAAATATGAGTAGCAAATCTGGATCTCTGAGACTTATTTGACTCATTCTAGATCAAAATATTAAATCTGATCTTCAATTACTGTGATATATCTTAAGTGCTCGAACTTAGCTTTAAATATAATTAGCCTAGGAATCATCTATAAATCCTCATTTGATTTTCAAGATTTCGATATCAATTGATAGATCAGATTACCCTTCACTAAACCAGAAATCTAACCAGATCTGATCATAGGTTGGAAGTTATTTAATCTCTCTTATTTGCTACTCATTCTTGGCCTGTTCTAATTCTATTGATTTCTAAATGATCCTGGTCATAATTGTAGTTCTTGCTTCTAGAAATTTCTTGAACTCTCTAGAATACTCCACTACATTACTAACCAGTTTAGCCTAGAACAAAACAGGTGCATAGTTACTTGGGGTTAGGGACGGCTGGAGAAGTAGCCAAACTGGTAAAGCTGCCTAGCAATGATGATGAGTTCATCGAGTGCTTAACATTGTATGAGAAGTTCAATTCAGTGGATGGACCATGCAAATCAATACAAGATCTACAAGGAGTGAAAACTAAAAAACAGAGTGGACATTGTGGACTGATATGGGGTGATTACGGAGGGCACACAATTATCAGCATTATTTGGGGATATGGCCTTGCACCCAATGGAACAGGAATAGGTTTTGCATAGAAAAAAAAAGTGACTCAAAGAAGAAAATAATTATCAATCCCCATGATATATATATATCTATATATATATATATATATATATATATATATATATATATATATATATATATATATATATATATATATATATATATATATATGGAAATTGATTTAGCTCAATAACACTCAACTCTGAAAATAGAAATAATTTACCTTTACTTGGAGCCTAAGAAACTTCACATAATCCACGATCTCATCAAGCATGGCTGCTCTGTCTGTCTGCATAATCAAATCAGTTTGTTAATACATTGGGTATAAACAGATAGTGAAGTTAATCATAATTAAAAGTATGATTCCTCACAGGAGCTTGATACAGGCTTGGGGCCTGGGAATCATATTTCTCTTAAAGTATTACATCATAAATATGCATCTTTTTAATCTTCTTACTAATTTTTTGACAGTTTCTATCTTCGCCCTGACCTTGTGGGACCCCCATTAAAGATACTGATTCCTGCATACCTATTTATGCATTGTGGGAGATTCTCCCCATATTGGCATTGTAGGGAACCCTCTTCCTTTTCTTATATTTTGTAATGTTTTGAATACTCCCACATTGCTTAAGTCTGGAACCTTAAGTGCCTTATATACTTGAGAGTCCCTCCACTTACAGGTTCGAATTTTGAGATACAAACTTAATGTGGTATCACAGGTTCCCTCCTGATGGTCACCCAAAAGTGGGACCACATATTCCATGTGTACTGACACCCAAAAGAGGGACAACACGTGAGGGGGAGTGTTGGGAGTAGTCCCACATTGCATAAATCTGGACCTTGGGTACCTTATATACTTGAGAGTCCCTCCACCTACTAGTTCGAACTTTTGAGATGGACACTCAAACATATTTGATTATACAAAAGATCAGATTTGGGCCATCCTGCACCATGCCATACATGTTGATGAAGCTTGCTTAAGGCAGAATGCAGCAATTAAACATTAATTTCTCAAGAAAATATTTGAGTCTCAGAGCAAGATTGTTTCTGTTGCCCTTTCAGCTGTAGGACCCCCAAGGAACTGCACCAGCCATATTTGTCAGAGCACCTAGGCAAGCTGAAGCGGCGGCGGAAACCTTATTAAACAAGGTGGTTCTAAAGAAAGAGCGACGTAAGGACTTACATGTAATAGAAAAGACTTACTTTAGTCAGCTGTAAATAAGAAAAGGGGGTTATCTGTAAAATAAAAACCTGTCTCCACTTGGTTTCAAATACAAAAGACTAAATGGACTTATTTATAAATAAAATATTTGATGAGGCAAATGTAAGCCCAATGTGTTACGTCTCTGGGGCTTCGAACGGAGGAGGACGAGTTGCAGAGACTCCATCCTTTTCCTTTTGATGCTGTATGAAGGAGAGATGAAGTCCTGAGAAATTGGAGGACAGCTAAGCAGGTACGCCCACGCCCCTTCCTCTTCCACCTCTCTCTTCTTCTTCATCCTCTATAGCAGTGGCAGTGGACTGACTGCTGCTGCTGCTTCTTTTTCTTCCACTACATCCTCCTTTTTCTTTTTCTTTTTTTCTCCTGTGGCAGAGACAGGGCTGCTGCAGCTTCCATTTTCTCCAGCAGAAGCAGCTGCTGCTTCATCTCCTCTTCCTTTTCCTATTTATTTCCTCCATTTTAACCATTTTCCCCCTGGGTTTTCCCATTTTTGTGGCCCTGTTTCGTGAGCTTTTTTGAGTTAGATCGCCTAGACAGAAAAGCGCTTGCCTTGCCCCTCACAAACGCCTTGGTGCCTAGGCGACGCCTTGACAACTATGATGCCAGAAGTGACTTTTCAAAACAAATCAGAGAAGTCATTGAATTTTATAATCCTACAATTCACAGATTATCTAAGCAAAAGAGGAAAAGAAAACAATCAACAACTCCTACCACCACTACCACCAACCAACCTCATTGAATGGGATGTCAAAAGTTTGCTGATTTATGAAAACGTTTAATCCACAGCTATATTATCATGACTGCTTTAAGTTCAAAAAATCATCCATAAAATCAGAATCATCTAACAACTACCCCAGCAATTTGCATTCTTACCCAATATCAAACCTCCAGTTCACATGAATCTATTTTCATCACCCTCCAGGCTCTTGTGAACATTTTTGTAACTTCAGTAAAGTATACTTAGGACTTAGGAGTAATCTCTGACATACAAAACTTGTAAACCTTTCATTTTTTTACACAAAAAACTCGTGAATCTTGACATGCTTCAGAACTCACCAATTTTAGAGTCTTCTCAAAAAAAAAAAAAAAAAAAAAAAAAAAAAAAGAGTAGAGTTTTGGTTACACTTCCCAGCTCCCATTCAGATTAAAGATGCATATCTCTAAAATAAAATATAAGAAAAAATGCATCTCTCTCCAATACTAACCAAAGCACATGTTGCAGTGAGAGTGACCCATTTATCATAGATTATGCCTTCTCCATTTGCCACTGGATGAAAGGTAACTCCCATTCGTCGTTGAATACTGTTTTTCCACTAAATCCTCACACTTCTAAACTGAAATACATACCACCTGAAATTCTGGAACCATAATCCGGGATGATGGGCAAGTCCAGCTTATGACATCAACATGTGGCAATGCATGACCAGAGAACAATTCTTTACTTGTCATCTATCACCACCTCATGAAAAGTCCTTAAGTCCTTTTAAGGAACAGATTTGCCAGAAAACTCCTCCCCATCCCTTCAAAAGAAGGGGGAGGAGGGTTCACTACCTCATTAAGGAAATCACAGCTACAACTAGACTAAAATAAAAAATTTGTTGCAGGCAAATCTGGTTTCACATGTCAGCTTGGCTTTATGGATTCAAAGCTTGGCAATTATAATATGGATTCAAATCCAGAGTATGTTACTGAAACCTCCAATGAGTGGAAGATAAAGTAAGTGCAAATGGAGTTTGGAGAACCTTTTGGAGTCCAACTAACCACTATTAAGGTACAGCACAAGAGTTGAGATAGGCGATGCCAAGAGAAGGAATTATCGTTGTTTTTTTACTGTCTACCAGTTACTTTGGAAAGAAAGGATTCATGCCTAAAGCTTTTGTTCAGATTGTGAATTTCAATTTTCAAGATAACCAGCTCAGAGGCCTTTTTGGGTGGAACCTATCCTCAATCTAGGACACAGCTGCAAGCATGTTATTAATGAGATACAATTCTGCATCAAATGCTTTTATGTAAAGGCTGGAAGCAATCCCATGGGCATAAAAGAAGAATCCATGAGAGGCTTGTTCATAATAATTTCAAGTTCTTAGAGGGATTATTAGGAATAACAATTTCATGGTCACTATAATTCTCACTCAGTGGCCTAGTAGTTCACTTTGTATCAACTTATGAAACAAGTACAGCGAGGAATTATCCCCAACAAAGAGTTCTGTTTCAGGATGATTTAGACTTTTCCATTTAGTTGGGAGAGAGAGAGGCTTACTGAGTTGAGCCGAGTAGGATGATTCAGATTATCTCATAGGAAGACCTCAGATTTTAGATCTTTAAGTATGATCTCTCTACAGTGAAACTTTTGAGGGTTGAATCTTTCCAATTGCATTTATTCGTAGTATCATATCCCTAGACTGATCTGTCAATCCAGTATGAGCAGATCTCACAAGCATTAGTGACATTTTTGTGATAATATCGTCTTTGAGAATCATCGACTTGTATTGAATTGGTTGGTTGAGTAATATCAGGCCCATAGATTATGCATTCGGGGGCCTAATTTGATAAATGCCAAAGTTCATTCCAAATTGGTACCAGTCTGATTTACAATTGACTTGATTGTGACTTCAGGCATCATTAAGAGGTGGTCTCTACACAGCCAGTTGGTCAGGTTCGAGTAGTAGCTACCAAAGGCTAACTAACCTCTGTGAAATCCTGGAACATCCTCTACACAAGAGGTGGTCTTGTGACTCTCCTGTCAGCAATGTACAAAACACATCAGATGATAAGAAGGCTACTCGGGACTCAAAGTTGCACACATACAGGATAAAACATACGTCACTGAATTCTGGCATCGCATGTTTTAGCCCTTCATCACATACTTTTTTTTTGAGATAAATTTCTTTACATACTTTAAGACTGTATTAGAGCTGATACATGATAAGCTACGAGAAAGTCGTTTGAGATGGTATGATCATGTTCAACGGAGGCCATTAGATGCTCCCGTTCGGATGAGTGATTTGATTCAGATTGACGGGATTAAAAGAGCTACGGACAGACCTAAGATGACTCTAGGGGAGGTGATGAAGAAAGACATGTATAGCTTAGGCCTTGCTTCAAGCTTGACATCGAACAGAGCTGATTGACGGATAAGAATCCATGTAGCCGACCCCATTTAGTTGGGATAAGGCTTTGTTGTTGTTGTTGTTGTTGTTGTTGTCATTACATATTTTATAGAAAAAATTCCATCTACACCCCATCAAAGATCGTTAACATCATCTACACCCACAAGAATGCAAAAACTTCATCTACACCCCAAAGCTTTGGCTGTGGTAATCAAAGAAGTTCACTCCATCAGTTGATTCCCGTTAGATGCTGACATTAGGTGAATTGAAATTTTTGACAGACGAGAATACCCTTTTGGTCGGTTAAAAAGATCAATATACCCTTTATTTGATCTTTTACCCTAACCCCAAAATCTCTAACCTCTTCTTCTTCGCCGGTGACTGTGAAGGTCTCCTTGACTCAACATAGAGGGGTTCGGGTGGAGAGATTCAACAGGGTGGACGGCTCCAAGATCAGATTTTGGTTTGGTTTTTGGGACTTTCGATTTGTTTTCTTCATGATCTCTACTCTATTTTCGTTCTTCTTTTCATTTTTTAGATCTCTTGGTTCACCGGGTTTTATCTCAGTTTTCTTTGATTTTTTTTTATTATTTCAAATTTCTTCAATCTTTTTAAACCTCAATATCATCTCTCATATTTCACCAAGATTTCCATCTAGATTTCCAAAACTCATTTTAATCTGAATTTCTTCATTTTCTCATTCGTTCTCAGATTTCAATAGGTATTTATCACTCTCCTCTGCAAATCAATCAATACCAAGAAATCTCGAAGCACCAGAGAAATCGAGAAATTCAAAGATTGAAATTGCTGGGGAAGTTTCTATGAGTTTGATGGATAAGAAGTGATAACCCAAAACTGAAAAAATAAAAAGTGAGGAACGATGATTTGGTGATGTTTGCCCTGGTTTAAGTCTATGAGAAGGGAAGAATGATTTGGTGGGACAACCAATCCGGAAGTAGAAGAATGATCCGGCAAATCCGCTTCGACACTAGGGTTTTGCAGAAGCCAAGAGGAGAAGAAGAAGACACCCAAGATTGTTCTACACAGATCCAAAATCGATTCAATGAAACTTTCAAGAAACAACGAAGAAATTGAAACTGAATTCGTAAACCCTAAATTCAAAAAAACTTTCAAGAAAACAATGAAATTTTAAGGATAATGAAAGTTTGAAAATTGTCAAGAAACAATGAATTCGTATGACTAGCAATGACAATTTAGAAATTTCAAATCTTAAAGAAAATTTTTTAGATAAACAATGAATTGAACAACAACGAGAACAAGAAAAGAAAGAATTACCAAAGAAAAGAAATTGAACAAAGAAATTGAATTGAGAGATAAGAGAATGATCGTTTGCAGGAAAAACAAACGATCGAAGACGAAGAACGTTGCCGGAATAATCGAAGACGAACAATCAAAGAGAAAATGCTAATAGCTGAAGATCTCCAGATCAAGAAACGAAATACAAAGAGTCAGAAACCTGCACTGTTACCATGTGAAAACGCTATTTCATTTAGAAAACACTGCAGATTAAAGTTGTTACAGGCGTCTTCTTCTTTTGGAACTTCTCCATCTTTATTTTCTCCCCTTTTTCAATTGCTAAAGATGATTTTTTTTTTGGGATTTCAGCAGGTAAATAGAGACTCTTCCTGCTCTGAGCTGTTGGGAACGTGGAAAAAACAAGATTTAGGGAATCAAGCCGGAACACCAAACAGGGAGCTCCAACGTTTGGGGTTTGGGTTTGGGTGAGAGTGAAAAGGAAAGAGGGAGAAAAAATATAAATTTGATTTGAAGGTCAAATTAGTAAAACAACATAATTTTTAAAATTTTCAATTTATAATATGAGGGGTAAAACTGTATTTCAACAATTTTAGTGATTTCCGTCAGTTAAGTGGACCTAGGTGATGTATTTGCAATCTTGTGGGTGTAGATGATGTTAACAATCCTTGATGGGGTGTAGCTGAAATTTTTTCTATTTTATATCTTCATCTTTCTACTCAGCAATTGGATAATTGAAAAGTTATATCAAAATGACTACAAACATGGTTCTTTAGTTTCTAGGAAATAAGGATGTATTAAGTCAACCTTTATGAGTTATAAATGGGCAAACTTCGGTGCAGAATAGAAAATCATTCAATACTTCCTCTTAAGGAAGATTTTTCCTAACTTTCTTCAAACAACCAATTTTTAACATAAACAATGAAGAGTAAAGCACAAAGCAATTTTTGATAAGAAAAATAATAAACCAACTTCTCAACAATAAAATGGCTCTAGAAAGGAGGTAATGACCTTGTTGGAGCCAGGTACAAGTTCCTGCAAAGCCTTCATTCTTTCTGCTATCCTCTCCCTGCGTAACTGCATCCAAAGGAGAATTCAGAGGCGTTTTGCATGAAACAAGAAAGTAAATCATTGAAAAGTACAAGAAAAAATAAAAATAAAAAAGAGAAATCTGAAAAATAAAAAAAATGAAATAAATGAAATACCTAGTTCAAGGAATAATCAACTAAAAATCAACATTATTTCTATACTTATGATCCCGATCATTCTGAACAATAGTCCTTACAATAGGAAATTAACCACACAAACATGAAAAGTGTGTTCCTTTCTTTATTTATCAATTAGTAAACAAGAATACAAGCTCTACTAGATCTCCAACCATAAGGAGACAAGTCCAACTCCAGTTTACCCACCACAAAATGAGGTAAGGCTGCTTATGTCGTATACACCCTTACATAACCAGAAACCTGGCCTTATTGAAGAGAGAGAGGGAGGGGAGGGGAGGGGAGGGACAGAAAACATAAAATGCCAGTTTGCCTCATTTATAAGTTCTATAGGTTGCTCTAACAATACTTCACTGACAGTGGAAATTGGTTGACCTCCTGACTGGAAACAGATATTTACTTGTGGCTTTCATAGTAAACCATAATCGAACCTTTTTTGCTTAAATTTGTACGCTAACACTTTAAAAACTAAGTACAAGATTTAGTGTCCTCAATCAGTCATAATAATAGGACTCAAGCTTACTCGCTCAGCAATACTGTGGGGATCAGTGGCTTGCCCTCGTCTGGCCCGCACTCTTGGACGGATGGCTACTGAATGAGGTGCAGCAGGAACCGCAAGCTGTGTAGAGTGCCCGTTGAAAGGCTGCACGCAATTAAACAAGGCGAACAAAATTACGGGAAGTTCATCACCTCCGCTTACAACTGAATTGAAGCAAAACGTAAGAAGTCAATGCTCAAGATACCAGAACAGATGGACCCCTATGAACCACAGGAAACAACTACGTTCCAAATAGACCAGGCAAATTAACAGTATTTGTTCCACATCAGAGGTACCCTTTGACACTAAGCCACATCAGAACACAAGAGCACCCATGAATCACAGGAAACAACTATGTTCCCAATAGACCAGGCAAACTAACAGTACTTGTTCCACAACAGAGCTACTCCTTCGACACTAGGCCACTACTAAATACCCATTTAGAATTGCCAATCATACACGAATATAAAACAACCCAAAAACTGAGCTTCTTTTCATCTAATCGATCAAGAGCAGACGGGTTCACCTAAAAGTCATTCTAAAATCTAAACCGTTAGGTTGGTTAAAAGTTAAAACTGCCGCTTAAGCAACTCCCAGACTTCATACCACACCCCCCCCCCCCCCCCCTCCCCCCTCCCCCTCCGGGCCGGAGCGTGTGAGTGCACAGCATGCGGGCCTCTCTAAGCTGACGAGAAGGTAACTCGTCCCCTCTACAAGCAGGAGTAAAAAGTCAGAAGCGATATCAAGTGAGTGGGAAAATTTTCAACTTTTACCCTTCAACGCGTTTCAGGAGATTTTCCTCGAAGTAACCGACATGAGATTAAAATGGGCATGAAGCATGCATGATTAGGATCAATGAATGCCAATATCGGTCTTTGGATCATATGATTACAATTGAAAAGGAAATGAAAAGTCGAGATTTATTATGAAATATGAATGAAGAACCTGATGGAGTTGAGGTGCAGCAGGCCAAACCGAGTGCGCCTGTACATATCCAAAACCAGGGAACAAGTTCGTCAACTGCACGGAGTCTCTCTCCTGCAAACAAAACAACCAACCAAAGATATTAAATACCGAACACCCCTCGCTTATACTAAATTCACAAACATGCCCCTCCATTCCTTCAGGCAATTGTGTCCCTACTGGTCGCTGTCAGGTAATTCCGCGTGAATAAACAAACAACTGGAAACAAGGATTCCGAAATTCCTCATACAGTTTCCGACAGCCACGCCGGAAACTGTAAATTTAATCGACCCTCTTCACATGCATGAAATTACCTGCAACTACAGGGCGTATAGTATAAATCAATGAAATATGGAGAGTACTTACGTTCTTTGCCGAAGGAAGCTTTGCATCAACACCTTCTGGGAACCGTTTACCGCTTCCAGAAGCTTCCTCCAGTTTCACGAAACCGGTTTTCACCTGTTCCAAGCTCAAACCCAAAGGGAAGACTGTCGTTGTTCCCTGATACCCACCACTACTAGGCAGGTGACCAGACGCTTCGCCAGAGCTCAGCTGCAGAACCATCGACGATGCCCCTGCTGCTAAATTCCTATCATTTCCCGCCAAAGTAGATTCGTTACCCGTGTAAGTAGGAATCGATAAAATTTGATCGAAGAAATCGTCGCCTAAGCCTTCCGATAGATTGTTCGTCATACGGCGATGTTTAATGATGACGATCAAGTGTATCAGCAGATAGCAGAGGTATGGTTCTTCTGCGGGGGTTTATAATTTATAAAAAACATCTACAGTCTATGGAGAGAGAGTGTGTGTTTGACAGTCGGACAGTAGAGGAAGGGTTTGAGAAACCCAATAGCGAGGTTGTCGGCGGAGAGGGTTACATAACCATCGCCCGATAAACTGGAGACCTCTGACAGTTTCGAGGGATTGCTCTATAATATATATTAATTTACTTCTAACTGCTCAAAACTCGAAAGAGGGAATTCAAAGACAGAAGAAGGGGAAAGGAGAAAAGAGGGAATTCAAAGACAGAAGAAGGGGAAAGGAGAAGACGAGTGACAATGTTGTGAGGAGAGAAAGAGAGAGAAAAGCTTATGCTCGCAAGTCGCGCATGTTCGGTCGCCTACGAAAATCCCTCCAGTCAGTCATTCGCTCGCTTCGTTCTGAGTTCTTACTTCGTTTCTCGCATTTTACACAGAGGGAGCCTAAAAGCCAACATATGTTATTGAGAGTTAAAAATGTGAAATACGATTTAGGCAAGTGCTGTTACCATGGTTTTTTTTTTAATTTTTTTGGTAGCAGCTGTTACCGTGGTTCATCCTATCGGTATTGGGTCCATCGATTTGTATCGGTTTTTTAATCCATGTGTTGGACATGGTATCAATTATATTTAAAATGGAATCGATTATGGTCGATGTATAAATTCAATGGGAAATTAATACGTGTCCAAACCTATTGCAGTCAGAAAACGAACTGCCTTTTTAGGAGCAAGTTTAGCTTGCAAACAAAGAGACACAAGAGAGGTTGGGTTTCGATGTCAAAATCAATTTCGAGTACCAATAGATATGAAGTTCGGTATAAAAATACAAGCTCTGAGTATGAGTGGGATTGTAAAGAAAGTTGAGTACAACAAGTTGGATCCATTCGTGTTTTGAAGTTGGTTTATTTATAGAAAGTGGCATCGGATGGTGCAAAGTCAATTGCGCCCAAGTGGATTGACTTGATAGTTGGTTACGTTGGATTTGCTATCCGTTACACATTGGTTACGTCGGATCTGCTATCCATTACGTTCATACAAGGTTATCAGTCCAAGGGTTTAGCCTTGACGTGTATTGTTCATCACATTGCACGATCAATTGTGTGGCCGATATGGATAATGCACGAGAGATGACGAGGCCAAATATTTAGAGAATCCGAGATTTGCGAAGCTCAAATGCTGACTAGGCCGAGTCATTAACCTTTGCTCTACCAATTTTTTATCGGTAGGGTCTATAATGTCTATAACAAGTCCTTATTAAAATAGTATTAAAACAAGTTAGGATAAGGGACCGGATCCATAATAGGCCAGGTCTTTAAAACCATATTTGTTACATCTAGAAGAATGACTAGAACCATTCTCCTCTTCTCGGCTTATCAACAATGGATGTCCATTGTTGATGGGGTAAGAGTCTGTGATAGGACAATCAAAATACCACGACCCACGAGTTGGGGAGCAATTTGACGGACCGGGCTGGATTCGACTTTCAATAAGCATTGAACAAAACTGGTACAACTAGGTTAAGCCTATTATATCTTGTTTTGCCATTTAACCATATTAAGAGTTTTTTCTAAGATCCATTTACCTAAGGGTATCAAAGTTGGATCTGAACCACACTGATTTAGCGGTTTGACCAGGACTGAAGCCGCCCCGTTGACACCCCTTACATGCAGCCACCATGCACTATAAGTTTTACGGAGTCGTTTGCACCCTTTTTATGGGTATCCTATACTACAAGGGGTGGAAGAGGAAAGTAAATGTGTAGTTTTTGTGACAAGAAAATTTTGTGTGGTAACCAATTAACTAACTGATTGTCCACATTCGCAGCACCAGTGTTTGGTCAACACACACACACACACACACACACACACACACACACACACATATATATATATATATATATATATATATATGGATGGATATATGTATTTTTATATATATATATGTGTATATAAATATATATATATATATATATATGAATGGATGGATAAATGAATTTTTTTTAATATGTGATTAAATGGGTGGATAAATGATTTTTTTTTTTAATATGTGATTGAATGGATGGATAAATGAAGTTTTTTAATATTGAAATTCATGTTGCTTGGAAGGGAATCTCTTTACGCATGTATTAAATATCTGTCATGTGACAATTCAAATGGATTTGAGGGCAATCAAAAATTTTCAAGTGGCAAAGTATAGTTTTAAAATATTCAAGACTATAGCTCCGTTTGTTTTGACCATCCTATATCATTCTCTAGATATCCAACAGTCAAAACTCCATCATATCATTCTACCATGTGCCAAAGTGACACATCTGTGTGGAGATTCCTTTCTCAATGGGCACTTAGAGGAACGTTTTCCCTTTGGCACCCTTTTACCGACTGTTTGACACTCTCCTTATTTATGGGAACATAAGAGATAAATAAATAAAGTAAAATAATGTAACAAAACAAGAAATAGGCAATCAGAGACATGCAAATTAAATGGACAAATAATAGTGAAAAGAAGAAAAGATGAACACAAAGGAAGGGAAAAAATGTGAAGGGATTGGAGGAAGAATCATCAAACTAGGTAAAATGTAGAGCGTGAAAATGAGAGATCACTCCAAGCCTTCACCTTTAGCACGAAAGGGGATCACAGAGTGTCATCGGGGATCAAAATTGAAGCCTCTCATGGAAGGGGAAACAATAAGAAAAAAGCCTCTAGCAACAGAAAGATAAGACTAATACTACTGATAACTAAACTTGAAATTTTAATTTTCTTTATGTAAACTATAACTGAGTCTCAACTGAGACTTAACATAGTGTTTAAAATTAAACATTCATCATATTATACATAGTATGATAATATCAAATTACAGCGGAAATTATTATCTACTAACAAGGTTGAATACCTCCTAAAGTATCCGTTGTAATATATGACTGAAACTAAAAAATATATAAACAACTGTTCTTAACTTTCTACTTATCTTTTTTAAAGTATTAATGCGTTTATACAAAATGACAACTCAATCTCTAAAAAGATATATACATTGCACTTAACTATTTAAGGAAAACATATACTGATCTAGAAATTATTACATTTCTCAAAATGTTATTATTTCTCTTATTATCTCTTATAGTCCAAGGACTCATACTCTTTCTCCTCTGGCAGTGACTGTTCCAACTCAGTAGAAGTGCCTAATATAATCTCCTTTGTCTTTGTTTCATCAGAGATGAAGATGTGAGCTCACAGCTCAGTGAAGGACTTACACCCATCTAAGTTTATACATGTTTATCAACAACAATATATACATCATAACAATAATGTAAAGACAACTGCGGAAGAGGGGGGAGGGGGGGGGGGGGTGAGAGAGTATGAGCTTGTGAAGATACAAGGTGGGCAACATGTGATGTCAACGAAAGTAACACATATATTTATAAATATATCATATATGGGCAACATGTGATAACATAGGTTAGGGCAACATGTGATGGCATATGAAAGTAACACACAAATATTCATAAAAATATATAAACTATCATCGTACTTAATACGTGCTAATGTTTATTTATGAAGTATAGACTGAATGTCCTCATACTTAATAGTTACTAATGTTTCTTTCTCTTTCTTCTTTATTTTCCTTTCTTTTTTTTATTTTTATTTTTTTATCTCTTATATCTTTTTGACTCAACGGATTGACCATTTCTTCCTTGTCACATTGGCTCAATGGATTAGCTGTTTCATGTCCTTCACTTTGATTCAACGGCAACTTCACTTTGATTCAACGGATTTGCCATTTCTAGTCGATTAATAGACTCAAAGGATTTGCTGTTTCTTGTCTCTCGTCGACTCAACGGATTAGCAGTTTATTGTCGTCTTCTTTGGCTCAACGGATCGTCCCTTTTCTTGCCTCAATTACTTTATATTACATCACTTATTTCTTCAATAGGGCTACATGGTTTCATATCATCAGTTCTTGTTCTTAAATTAAATAAGATCACTGCATAGACTAGCTCATTTTTAACTTGACTTAGATTTTTGCATAAGCTGGTGGGTGATGGAATAAAAACATAATCACAAACTTTCATATATCATTAGTGATTTCTAATTATCTTAAGACATCAATCATTCACATAACATCTCATTCAAGCAGCATAAATAGATAATTCCCCTCACTTGGTGGTGTACTGTCAATATCTCTCCCCTTTGCTAGATGAAGAAGCTTGATCAGTTCTTCATTCAGTTCTCTAGCATCAGTTTTTTCTTATTCTGTTTAATTATAACATAAATATCTTTTTAGAAATTCTCCTAATTGCCTTAACATGAATTATAGCATTATTGACTTTAAAAAATAACTAAAATACCTTTCTTATTATGTTAAAAACATACTGCTATAATGCCCTGGCAAAAGCCAAGGATAAAATGGTCATTCAGCCACAATACCCTTTCCCTAAAATCTCCCTCATTGCGTGGGGGTAGATTTTTCTTTGAGAATGTGATAAAATGACTAACATGCCATTTTAATTTTTTTTTAAACCAGATTATAGTACAAGAAATTGGAATGTCTAACTTGCCCTACCTAAGTGATCCTTCAATCCTTTATTGCTCATTGCAAAGGATCCACATCCTCTCCTCCTAGAAGATCGGGAGGAGAGGAGGCGGCCCTGTTAGATGGCCGACACCTTCACCCGAGCCCTCCTTTGAAGCCAACACCATCCGAGTCGACAAGGAGGTGTCGATTTCGATGGAGGGTTCGGATTCACTCGAGTCCCAGGTGTCGGCTATCTAACGAGGCGTCGCCTCTCCTCTTGAACCTTTGGGAGGAGAGGATTTGGATACCATTGCAAATTGGTCTTTTTTTATCGTTTCGTTATTTTTTCTAAATGTAACCCACCATTTTTACAAGAATAAAGGGAGGGTTCTTAATTCTCACAATACAAATATGGGAAAGGAGAGGAAAAAAATCCTTCGTAGTGAGACACCTGTGTAGTGAGGATCCCATCCACTTAAAGTGGATCGATACGTATCCCGATTCATTCAAAGTGCATCATGATCATACAAATCTACTTTGAATGGATGAGATCCTCACTACATCTCATTATAGAGGTGGTCTCACTATAGAAGATCCCAATCCAAAAGGGGAGAGGAACTGGGTCACTTGTAATGTTGTCTGTTTGGAAATGCATTTTAGCACATGATTAATGTATTCTCTACGGTCAAGATCAGCATTGTGACACAACAGCTAGATGCTGACTGTATATGAGATACAACCCGAGAGGAACTGTCAACAAGGAGAGACTTATACACGCGAGAGGTCGAGGAAAAAAAGGAAAATTTCAACAATGGCAGGTTGTGGGGATTTTCTCCCATAAATAAAAACCTTCGCTCCCTCGCGGACAAAGACAAGTTTCGTTGCAGAGTGGGATGGCTATTGCTCTGAAAACAACCTGTTTTCTACAAACCAGAAAATTTCAGAGCTATTGTCTTCGGCTACCATCTCGGAGCTTCACTGTTTCTTCCAAGTCTCGTACGGTAATGGCTACTCTCAGTATTGCACCGGCTGTTGGGCTATCTGAGACGTTATCCAGACTGAAACAGCAAGGCAAAGTAAGCATTTGAATATCTTAATTTCGTTATTTCATTTTGAATCCCTCTACTTTTAATGGGTTGTTCATATTTTTTCAGTACGTTTCTATCTCTATATCAAGGTGCCTGGTTATTCTGCTAAAATCGGAAGTCCGAGTGAATTTTTTTTTAATCTTCGTGGTTAGAACCTATTTTTTGGAATGGTCTATACCTTTGCCAGAGAAATCTGAACATCCACTTTATATATTGTTTCACAAATGAAAGGAGAGTTACGAATATCAATCATATTCATGATTATCAACTTCAAAATTATTTCCAGATGAACTTCATTATTTATCAGAAAGGGGAAATTAATAATAAAGAAGAGTAGAACATAGTCTATATCATCTGTTCATTTCAGTTGAGGTATAAACGTGGTTAATTGTATCAGTGTTAGAATCAACATAATGTGAATTCACAGCAATGCAGTCAGACAATATATCAATGAAGACTTTGAAAATTAACTCCCGATTTCGTGTCTGCTGGTATTGACCTGATCTGGCAACACCCCCCCCTTTTTTTTTTTTAATTTTTAAAACGAAGGTGTTTCTATTTTTTCCACTCTCTCTCTCTCTCTCTCTCTCTCTCTCTCTCTCTTTCTCTCTCTATTCCTGTTTCAGATTGATTACATCTATATTAGTTTTGAATCTGGGCGGTTTTAGACATGCATTTCTCAATCCAACCAAATCTGACTAGATATAAATCAGACTATTGCTACTTCTAATGAAATTAGAAATATTCAGTATGCTGGCCTTCTGAAAAAGGAAAAGCTGCAAAAAGAGCAGAGATAAAAAAAAAAAGAAAATGAGAAAGTAGGAATGATTTATGCAACTCGAAGCCCTTGTACCAAGCTTAATCAGGAATGTTTTCACTCAACTACTTTCAAAGCAGCAAACCTCTCTTGCCCCAAGTTTATATCCCCCAAACTCCAGGTGCAGAACAAAAAAAAACTAATTGAAATCTTCAGTCCATTACATTGATCGCCACAATACCCGGTGTAAGATCATTTTACCTTTGTGACCTCTGTGTGTGTGTCTAGCTATCACATATATAGAATGTACATAATTATAAAAATTTAGGATTACTCATTGTCTCAACATTGCAAATCAGCATGCACTGAAGAGACCCTGTCAACATCAGTAAAAAGGAAGATCATCAAATTCCTTTCTGGATAAGTTCTCATCCACTTGCCCTGTCCATTAATTGATCTTTAAGAAACAAAGTTGATCCTAAGTTGTTAAGATTGTTTAATGCAATCTGAGAGATACTTCTCAAAAACTATGTTTTTTTCTTCCTAATGCTGCTTATAATTGAATATGTTTCATGCAAAGGTGGCTCTTATTCCATTCATCACGGCTGGTGATCCTGATTTATCAACAACAGCTGAAGCACTGAAAGTGCTTGATTCCTGTGGATCAGACATAATCGAATTGGGTGTACCATACTCTGATCCTTTGGCAGATGGCCCAGTTATCCAGGTTTGGTTAAATGGTACATTTTCTTTTATTTCTTTTATGTTTACATATTCACAGTTTTCATTCTGATAACCTTGCCTTCTGTTTGATACTGTAGGCTGCTGCTACACGTGCTTTAGCAAGAGGGACCAATTTTAATTCAATCATCTCCATGTTGAAGGAGGTAGGACACCAATATTACTGCATTTCTCCCACTCTCCTCCATTTACCTACTCTCTATTAGTATCAAGTAACTAAATTTCGGTTTCGCAAAACCAGCCCCAAAACTGAAATTTCGCAGATTTTGGCAAAATGGGGCCGAAATCTGGGGATTTCTGGTAAATTTCGGAACTTAGGTTTTCGATTAGTAAATTTTTTTTTTGTTCAATGCATTTTTAATCTTCTTCACATATCCATTGAATTATTTTTATTATAAAACGTCCTATTCTATGTCTAGACCATAGTATGCTAATGTACGTTGGAACATGGGGATTGTATTCAGAGTTAAATAGGCAGCATTTATTTATGGCTAATATCATTTAAGTTAATTTTTATATTTTATTTACTTAAGATATTATTCATAAATAAGAAAACACCCTCCATTTGAATCCAATAAAAATAATCTAAAATTCAAATTCCAAAAGGATAAAAAGTCAACTTTTCAATTCAAGAATTAAAACTGGATTTTCGATCGTGGGACAATTTTCAATTTTCAAATGCTAGTCTTTTTCTTCAATTTAAAAATTCCATAAATCTTATGAGAATAAAACATCACTAAAAACCAAGAGTCCACCAAAATAATCTTTTGTTTTGATGTCAAAAAAATTATTCTCATTCAGGCGACTTTAAATAGCATTCACATACACTGAACAAGGTTTGACTAGAGTGTAACTCCTTCAATATAACTCGGATTCAAGCAATGCCAGATTTGTTGGAAAGCTAACATAATCAGTTTTGCAATAAATCCGAGATTGCTTGAATATGAGTTATATTGAAAGAGTTACGCTCCGGTCAAACCTTATTCAGTGTATGTGAATGCTATTTAAAGTCGCTTGAATGAAAATAATTTTTTGGACATCAAAATAAAAGATTATTTTGGCGGACTCTTGGTTTATAGTGATGTTTTATTCTAACAAGATTTATGGAATTTTTAAATTGGAGAAAAGATTAGCATTTGAAAGTTGAAAATTGCCCTGGGAACGAATAACCAGTTTTTGTTTGGCTTTTTATCCTTTTGGTATTTGAATTTTAAACTATTTTTATTGGATTAAATTTTTTTTTTGGGAGGGGGGGGAGGGCTGTTTCCTTATTTATGAAAAATATCTTAAGTAAATGTTTATTAAAAATTAATAAACATTTAATTAAATGATATTAGTCATAAAAACATGTTGTGTGCTGTGTATTGTCCCTCATGTATACTATTCCCTGTCATGTACTAAACAGGGAGAAAAATGAGAGATTTTGGAGACGAAAATAGGTTACTGTTAAAATCACCTGGAAACTACCCCTTTCGGTTGAAACTTGTTGAAATAGACAAGTTTTGACCGAAATTAGGTATTTATATACTTACGGTGATACGGTCAGACCAGGTTACCAAAACCTTGTCTGACTATTTGATTTTGACACTAGGTTTTGTTTCAATTTTCCAAAAAACGGAAATATTTTGGCCGAAATTTAGAACTATGATCAGTATCTTGTGACATGCACCAACATATATCTATGTTACCCAAATACTTCAACATGGCTGACTTAATCTTCAAAATGTCGTGTCCATTCCCCATCTGGTCAACATCACTGGCTATACTACCAGGATATCATGATCAGTGGGGCATGCATTTTTCTAGTATGGGTATTACCACATCATTAATACTCACATGGTACATGCTTAAGTTTCATGTGTGTGGGTGTATTGATGTGCGACAGCCTAGGGTCTAGATTTCCTACACTTACAACTAGACTAATTATTAGGTTACCTAAAATTTAGCTAGTTAGGATAGATGGCACTTGGCAGCAGCATATATGTCTTGCAATTAGAGAGTTAGAGCTGAATATTATCAAATAACGGACAATATAATCCTACCATATGATCTACCAACTCAATAATGTGCAACTAAAGTGAAATAGAATTTCAGGAAATGAAAGGCAGCATTAGACAGGTTGTCTTATGCAGGAAAATTTCAGTATTCTTAAAAATGATAACAACTATGTTATTTATGCATAAGAAACAAATTTCATGTGATTCAGGATCAATTCAATATAAGGGAGTCAGAATACCAACCATAGTGAAGCTGAAACATAAGAACCAGTGTCATAGTAACAATAGAGCTCAGTTCGAGGTGCTGTTCAGCAGTAAGATGAACAGAACAGAAATGGAGAAGAACATAATAATAGTACATATGTTGGCCATAATAACAGAGAATTAAAAAATATAGAAGCTGATAACAGATTATTGGCTGTCTATTAATAACAGAAAAATAGGACAGAAATGAAGAAATAAAATAAGCTTTTACATGTCCATGCTGTTAGAGCAAATTATTAACAGTAGTGCTACTGAAACAGAATTCGCAGGAGGGAAATATGCAGTGAATTGGTCACTCGTTCATGTAAATAAGAGAGAGAAAACAAAGAAGGAAGGGGGAATTACAGACTTCGTAGAGAAGATTAACAATAAGAAAGAGGGGGAAATGAAGAAGAGGGGTGAAAATTCAGAAGTAAGAGGGATGAAGAAGAGGGGTAGGGGATCAGATTTGATTGGGGTGGGGGGAGAAAGAGAAAGAGAGAGATTTCTTCCATTCATCATTTCATTCATTGCATATTTTCGTTTTCAGGAAAAAATGGCCTTAAAAGGCCTGCAGTGAGACCATGGGGGGATGGGGAGTTATAGAACTGCCTAGGGGCAGTTACAAACTTACAACCCACTAACACACAAAAAAAAAAAAGGGGTGGTGGGAACTGTTCACGTGAACAGTGAACTGGGAGGGGGGGAGGTTACATGTTGTAAATAAAAAAAAAAAAAAAAAAAAAAACAAAACTAACAACATTCAAATTACAAAAGCAGAAATAGGCATAGACTAAAAATATAAAGAAAAACAAACAGTTTCTAGAAATAGAAATAGAAATAAATCAGAAAATAAAGAGCTGTAAAATAAAGCTCCTATGTGCTGCTCCTGGCCAAATGGTAGCCTCGAAACTCATCATCGAACCATGGAAGAGGGAGGGAAGCTGGAATCTATGCCTCCTCTGCTGGTACACCCTAAAGGCTGGATGATGTCCTCATAATGTATGTGTGAATATACATGGACTCAATTTTTTTTTTTTTTTTACATACACTTGCATATGAATGTTAGGATATAACCCAAAAATAAAAATTAGAATTATACTTTTTATCTTGTTATTTATTGATTATTTTATATTAGACTTGATATTTCCTTGGTTAATATGGTGATGAAAAATTGTAGGTGGTCCCACAATTATCGTGTCCAATTGCATTATTTACATATTACAATCCAATACTCAAGCGTGGCACTGAAAAGTTCATGTCCATTGTAAAAGATGTCGGAGTACGTGGTAATGTTATCTTCTGGCTGAGATGTTAAAGCTTTGTTAAATGTTTGAGGGTGTGTATATATACCTATAAGATGGGCATTGATAGAGTTCTTTATTTTCTCTGCTATTGGCCTGGCTCTTTTATAGCAGTATTGATTGTATGTTGCTCGGTCTAGATCATTCAATGCTTCCTGTTGAGATGTTCCCTAATGCTTTCTTATGCTCTATGCTGGACTCTTTGTTATATCCACATGCTTCAATGGACTTGAGAGGGTAATTCATGAATTTTGTCTTAGAACGCAAGTTTTATGCGGATAACTAACCACTGATGGCCTACCTAATCACTCAAAATGGGAGCTTTGCTATGTCCCACACATAGTATGTTACATGAGTCTTATCCTTGCTGTACGCCTGTACCAGTGTAACATAGATCCAATGTAACTCAAGGAATGCATAACTATTTAAGGTTTTCTCTGACTGCCAAATCAGTATTCTATTTCTCCCTTGAGATGTAAGCATCATCTTTTGGGGTACTTGCTAATTGTGTAGCACATGGGAATACAGCTGTCTGTGTTGCTGAAATAATGATTGTTAGTACAATGACACTCCTGTACAAATACCCTAGTGGTTCCCTGGCTTAATGTGACCAGCAAAGAGCAATCAAGCAAACAAGAAAAAGGGGAAAAAAAAAAAAAATTTCTCAAGTAACTATAGCTTGTATAGCCTATGTCCATATGAACTTATAATCTGAAATGTGAATGTCTCTGGTCATCCCTCCCTGTCATATATTCCTTGCTCACCTAATTTGATGTATAATCTTATTTCATTCAATCTCTTCAGGGCTCGTGGTTCCCGATGTTCCTCTGGAGGAGACTGAAATCTTGAGGATAGAGGCAGCAAAGAACGATATTGAATTAGTAGGCCCTCCAATTTGCATTTTTTTCCAAGTTATCAGGTTTTTTGATGGGAAGCATTTTTTAATACTAAATATTTTGCTTATAAGGTTGTACATAATTAAATATAGGATTTAAATCTGAAAGCCTTGGCTGCATGATATATTTAGGACGGATCTTTTATTAATGTCTGGAATCACACATTCATTTTTAAGCTGGAGAATAGATCTCATTATTCTGAATAGTCATCATTGTCAGGAGATTTTGGTCCAAGTTTTTTTCCCCTGTCAAATAGAATTTGATCCAGGTTTCTGTAAGTTTGTCGCCCCTTCTTCCTTGACGTCACTCAATTTTATACATTAGGACATGGCTGTAAAGAAGAAGAAGAGGTTGGATCCACTCCCTTCTTTTGACACATCTTAGCTGAGTCTCTGCAACCATATCCAATATTGGACACATATCACCCATATCCTACGTTTTGAGACAGGTGACTCCAAATCCCTGACACATACTACCTGATCCCCATACCAAAACATGTGTAACATAGGATTTGTGCTAGTAGAACATATATGACCAATAGCAAAAACTTTGTGTATCACCTTATGCAATTTATATTAGTACTTCGAATCTCGAATACATGATAATATATCCTTTAGATTTCCTAAATGTTCTTTCAGAAACCCTTTCTTTTTCCTTAATTTTTCCTATATCGTGAAACATTTATAACAACTATTTTATGGAGGAAGCTGTATAATTCTGGGGCAATCTACAGATTGATACATATGAAAGCATATGTCCAAAATATTTGAATGCAGTACACTACAAGGGCACAAAAAACGAATGAAATAAGCAAGCTTTAATTAGATCAGAAAAAGAAAAGAAAAAAATTTTGGATAAGCAAATGAGCTTTTTTACAACTATGCAGCTCTATTCCACAAAATCCTAAACAGAATCAGGAAAGAACCATAATATTTGGGATTTTTATGTATTAAATTTAGAGAACTGGATACCAGGGAATTTTGACAGTGAGGAGCCCTTAACCCCCCCCCCCCTTTTTTTTTTTTTTTGCAATTTTTTTCTTTTTCTTAGCTGTACACTATACATGGTTATACTCTAATAAATCCTTCAATTTGTCCGAGAAACAGAAGAGGTTTTTCTTATATTAAAGTAGTTTCTTTTGTGTGTGTGTTTGGGGGGGGTTCAGCATTTGGTAAAAACAGTATAATTTTGAAATTTTAGAGAAAAAAATCATCTGAAATCAAGAATGATGTCAGAAATGCTTTCACACTAAAATATATGGAAGGGGATTCCAACATGCCACATCTTGGAAGTTGAAACCATTTCCAAAACACCAGCTACTAGATGCTATATGCAGTGAAGACATGGTATTTAACAATTGCAAAATGGAGAATGCAACGGATAGGCCAGTTGTTGAACTTGGTGGACCATAAAGTCCACCTGTATAGGGTTTTCCCCCCTTCTCTGCAATCCCTGATCTTCAAGTTATCCTAATCAGAATTGCCGTTCAAACAATTTTGAGAGCATTATGGCAGCACATGGAGAACTCAGGTTGATCTGAATTTTTTTTGGGTGAATAAAGAATTGTATTAACCAAATCCAAAGAGTAAACAAGGTTAGGATCCCCAAAGGGGATCACCAGAACAACCAAAGAGAAGAATACAAACACATTAGAGCTGGATAGGCAAGTCCCAAGCATTAATAATGAATCTGTTTCTAGGAGAGTCCAGACAGGAAGAAGCAGTAGAAGAAGAGTTCCTCGGATGTCAAACTCGATTGCCTCCCAAATTTGCCTGAAGCTTTTGGATCTGGAAGTCCAAGATCTCAAGTTTCTTTCTATCCAAATATGGTAGATCGTTACACACAAGGCAAGTTTACTAACCATGTCAAAAAGGATTTCCCTCTGAAAAAGAATCGGATCCATCTTCATTCTCTCTCAAGAGAATGAACACGTTTCCTATCAGGACTGCAACGATTGAGGATCCCTTGCCATAAGCAGAATGAGAAGGGTCAGGCAATGAAAATTTGGCTTGTATCTTCTGAGGCAGCCCAACAAAGATAGCAGAGAAGAAAGGATCATATGGATAACGAATCAGTCAATGTTCTCCATGTTGATAAAGCAAATAAGCAATAACTAGGGATATGGCCCTGAAACCAAACCACGTCGTTCCAGGAGCCTTGGCAGCTCTCAACTGGATTAGTTTCCACGCTGAGAGTTAGTGATCGACCGAATGGACTTGGAATTTGCCTTTGAGAAGATCATGACGTTGTCTGCAATGGCTAAATGAGTAAGCCTAATGGTCATGCATTTAGGGAAGAAGTTTATGCCTTCAGAGTTGCCTTGACATGTAAGCTCCTTGAAAGAACCTCCATAACAAGGGTGAAGTGGAAGGGGGACATAGGACATCCTTGCCTGATACCTCTGTTACTAGCAAAAAAAACCCGCTGAACTACCATTGATGAGGGTAGAAAGCCTAACTGAAGATATACAGTGGTACACCCAGTTGATGAAGCATGGTGGGAAATGCAATTTAGAAAGGAGCTCAAGCACAAATTCCCATCTCTCAGAGTCGTAGGCCTTATGAATATCAATTTTCATAAGGGAAGCGAGAGGGTTAACTTTTTGTCAAATCCACGGGAGGATGTTCTCGATGATATTGTGGCCTTTAATGAAAACTGATTGGTTCAGGCTAACCAACTTATCCACAAATTTTTTGAGCCTATTTGCAAGGATTTTGGATATGAATTTGTAGAAGGTGTTGCAAAGAGCAATCGGTCTGAAATCAGCTAGGGACTTAGCATCCTCCACTTTAGGAAACAGCTGGATCTGGTTTCGGGGGATGGAAAAAACTAATCACTGATCTGATTAGATCCACCTTCACTATATCCCAAGCTACATAAAAGAACCCCATGCTGATTGATCTGAATTTCTACCCATGGTAGATGATTAAGTGTACATGCCCAGTTAATTTGGTGCTAATTGAACTGCCACTATTTACCAAAAAAAAAAAAAAAAAAAAAAAAAAGAACTGCCACTTTGCAGTTATAGCCAAAATTGCTGGATCATGTTTATTTCAAAAAAGGGAATTGTATGTGAGCTAATTCTCTCTCTCTCTCTCTCTCTCTCTCTCTCTCTGTCTGTCTCTCTCTCTCTCCCTACTCCTACGGGTCTGCACTACCTGGAACCTCTCTCTTATTAAACTTCCATTGTTCATACACCCTCTAGCTCCATCTTTAATGGCAATTTTACTGAACTAACCAACTCACATTTTTGTTCCTTCATATTCTTGAGTTTATATTTCATAAACAAGTGGTGTATCACACTAGCATCCTATTCCTTTTTCAAGTTAGCTGGACGTACAGGGATCAATATGGCATAAGTGCTTATATAATACCTGAATGTTATATAGTTTTTATTAACACAATGGTAATATATATATATATATATATATATATATAAAGCAATGAAAGTTATATATATAAGGTGGATTAATAAGAAGTTAAGGATCTCTCTCTCTCTCTCTCTCCATAAAATTCAATGGGCTGAAGTTATTACATATCGTAAGGTATGAGATTGACACGGATAATGATGTTGTAGAGGTGCTGTATATGCACACATTGCCAATCTCTAAGGTTACCTATTAATTGCTTAGCCCCTATATGGGTTATATGATAGCAGTTCTGTTAACTGCCATGATTTATGTGGTTGTGTTGGCAAATTAGAATAGGGTGTTGGATATTCATTTTTCTTAATGTTCTGAGATGTATTACTAGGATTAAACTCAATGATCGGTTCGGTTGTTTCACTTATATTTTCTTGTCTGGTTGAGGTACTGCTCACAACACCTACCACACCAACAGATCGAATGAAAGCCATTGTTGAAGCTTCAGAAGGATTTGTTTACCTTGTAAGATGCTTTCTTCCACCGATAAACTTTAGATACTTGTTCCCTGGTTAACTTGTAGGTTTTAATGGCTGAGTTTTACTTACCATGTGTTTATTTTTCGTCATTCAACTGTTCCTCGTTATATGATTCATATAAGTTTATTGACAAGCTCTTAACTTACCTGATATCTTCACTTGCACTGGTTAATATGATTTGCTATACTTTCATGAACTAGTTATATAGAAATGTGCTATTGCAGTTATGGTGCAACATTAGGCCTGCTTTGATAATACTTGGTTATGGGTTTTTGTTTGTAATGGGCTCAATTATAAGGCCCAAATTTTATGTCCAAAAAGGGTACGTAAGATTAGTGTCTTGAGGTAATTTTTTGAGATAGATTAAGACATTTATTAGCTAGATAGAGTTATGTTATGTGATGTAGGCTAAACTAGGGTCTCTAGTTTACCCTATTCTAACACGACAAACTAACAGAAGGATTAAAGAAATAATTAACTAATGTGTAGAGACTGTTATGGACAGCAACGCACATGACATGTTTACGAGATTAGTATCATGATAACCACAAGTAAAGAATAGTATAAAGCCAAGTAACATGATCAACTAAGCAATTATTAATTAGGTTTCATGTCATGTTCATAATAAACCATAGGTTAAGAAGTACTAATGTGCAAAAAATTTCAAAACTCCTAAAACTAATAAGATTAAATGCCTAATGATTAGATAAATCCATGAACATGTAAAAACAACAACTTTCCAATAATTAAAGATATGAAATCCTAACCATAACAGTGCTAAAAATGACGGTTCAACTGTAAACAAGCTTCACATAATGCTGCCTATGCTAATAAATATTAAACATGACAATATTATGGTAGAATTTATGTGGAATGGAGTTACAGCTCAGCATGATGTACTAGAACAAAAATAAGTAACCCAACAGCAGGTTATCACTATGACACACTTAACAGAAGGGGTAATATAAAGAGAATAATTAAAACAGCTTTGGGGTTGGGTGCTGCCAGTGTACGGCAGGGTATTCTTGGGTTAATTCTTAATAACCAGAAAATAAAACACAACACAAAAGAAAAGAGGACAAGGGGTACTGCCTAGAGCATTGCAAACAGTGATAAGGGAATTCTGTAACAAGAGAGAGAGAGGGATAGGAAGATAAGAGAGAAAGAAGGGGGAAGTGATCTGTGGACAGATCAGCAAGGGGGGAGGGGAAGCATACCTGTCTTCAGTAGAGAGAGAGAAAGCCGAGAGAGAGATAGGGGATTGGGGTGTTTCAGACCTGCACAAAGAGAAGAGAGAGAGACGAGAAAGAGAGAGAGCACGAGAGCCTTTTTCTTTATTTTCTGCATTCAATAATCAACATCTAAATTTCATTAAGTAAAAAAGAGCCTTTATAAAGCTTACAATCCTAATTAGAGTATAACTCTAAAGACTAATAAAAACAAACCAAATCATAAACCAACTAAACAACTAAAAGGGGCCCACAGCTGGGACCCACAACTCTAACAAGTTAAAGAGCTAGAGTCCATGTATAATGTATGTGGGGTCCACCATAAAAGAAATAAAATAAATAAAACAGAAAAGATCCCACGCCTCCAACAATAAAATAAAATAAAATAAATAGAATCCTAAATCTACTAGGAATCTTAGATGTCCTCATCATTATGACTCTACATAATTAAGTCAGCATAAAA
This sequence comes from Protea cynaroides, assembly GCA_028583415.1. NCBI lineage: Eukaryota > Viridiplantae > Streptophyta > Magnoliopsida > Proteales > Proteaceae > Protea > Protea cynaroides. Next base: position 11,187,031 of record CM053275.1, on the reverse strand, counting down.
AAGGGATTAGGAATCTTTTTTAAGTTAGTGGTAGTGTTTAAGTCCATTAGGTTACTTGGTGGTTATTTCATTCTGTTAGAATTTGTTTGAAGTGTTTGGAATTTACTCAAACACTCCTTTTGAATTTTTCATACAAGGATGTAACCCTCTATCAGATTACACAGTTGAATAGAAGATTATTGTGAAATTGTGTGAGATCCCTCTCTTCTCTCTCCCATTTTCTTTATGTTACTGTTCCTGAACTTCCAATATCTCTTCTCTTCTCTTCTCTTGTCTTCCTCTCTTTCACAGATCTGACATGAATTTCAGTGTGCTCTATTCTTAAACCATAACTGTTTCTCCCTGTTACGCTCCTCTTTTGATTCCATAATTAAATTTGTTTGTCATTGTTAAGCTCTGTTATTAGCCATAGCATATAACAGACTAACAGTACATCCTTGGGTCTGTTACAATCTGAGATTCATCTACTTTGAATATCAGACTGCATCATGTGCATTACCAACACATTCCTCCTTTGCTCCGCCTTGCTGCTGGCCATGAAATTTAGTTGATCGAATGTGTAGCTCTCATTTATGTTGACAGTTACAATCTTTGTTATGATGAGTAGTTATATGACTGTCAAAAGGTGACAAGGATCCAAAATCTTATTTGTAGGCCACTAGCCTTCCTATTGAACTTATTTTTTCTAGCCTTGTGAATTTGGATCTTTAGATGATTTCGAGTTTGAATAATGTCCCAGATTGCTTCATGTGGATTGAAGGGTCCTCTACGAAGAGAATGATCTGCTTCCTAGTTCTAATTTTCAAGGGCATTCCTCAGTAACGGCATGTGAAATATTTGGAGAGTTTCTGTTCAAAGGTCAGGTCAGTAAGGTGTATGGATAATGCTTCAGGTTTTGAGGGAGAGTTTCTGGACTTTACGCTGATTTATTACATCCTCTAGGATCGATCTTTGATGTGGTTGCTCCTACAATCAAACCGAGACGGGGAACTGAACTTAAAAATACATTGAACACTGAATTTTATGAATAAATATCAAAATTTGTCAAAAGACTGAAATGTTGATTTCTCAATTTTCATGTTTTGTTAAAGCTGGATTGAAGAGATTCAGTTGGATGAAAAATTGGAACAAGTTAGCAACCTTTGTTTTCATGTCTCAATATTGGATATCAAGGTTGGTGATGCTCTCATGGTCATGGGTTGCAGAATAGAGATATACGGGTCTACTTGATTTTTTGAGTGAAAACTGGGCTCTGACAAATGTGGGGACACCTCGTAATTTTGTGTATGCTAAAGAACTTTTGAAGTAAACCGTTTAGTATTTTGGCTTAATAGCTGTTTCATTGAAAATGACTAAAATTGGTACAATGGGCTTGAAGAAATGAAAATCCCAAAATTTCTGACCGTTATACAGCAGTGGGTTGTTATTTTGACCCAGCATCCATAAACTAATATTCAAAACCAAGGAGCAGATGAAACTATTAAGAGACCCAGTATAGTGGAGGTTTAAGGTTGTCAAGCTGAAAGCCTTGCACAGGCTTGGAAACTTGGTTTGGGCTTTAGGTCTGCTAGCTTATTGGTTTCAGTATCAGTTTCTTTTCCCCCTCTTAGTTTTTCTATTTCCATCACAAATGAATGGTACAGAATCTACAGACTATGAAATATGCTCAAGAGACTATTGAAACTCCCACTGAACCTACACCCTCTGGAGTAACCCAACAGACCATGCATATATCTGATACTGTTATCAAGTTCTACTTAAAAGGAAAATTGAGATCCCTGACATCCTATTCTAAGTCCAGAAAGAAAAATAAAATCTAAGTGTAACATTGGCCTCTGTATCTTCCTCATAAACAAACTCTTTTACTTGGGAATCATACTAACTACATATTCTGTCATATAGGTGAGCTCAGTTGGAGTTACTGGAGCCCGTTCATCTGTAAGCACAAGGGTGCAATCTCTTCTACGAGAAATTAAGGAGGTTTGTCTTTAGCACATTTGCATCTTGCCATAAAGCGTAAAGGTTTCAGTTATCTTTTTTGGTACAAAGCCATAAAGACCACTTGGTTTGGATGCCAGGCTTGTCAGCCACACTGACATCTTGCATGATTTTTGAGGATATGCAACTTGGAGTTACTCAGTCTTACACATATTGTTTATCTCTTATCTAAAACTCTGGTAGATATGCAGAATATACAATTTGTGAAATTGATTGGTGACATATTCAGCCCTTGGATGCATGATGTGATGATCCTGCAACCGGAATTGTCATTTAGATTGCACAGCATAAGTGATAAGAAACAGACCCAAAAAAAAAAAAAAAAAAATCCATCGCAATCGTGGTTTAGATGATTTTATTGGTGAAATTTTGGGTTATCGGTTAATAAGTGATTTGCATCTATTAGATGCCGTCGGTTGAGTGCATTTACTGAATTATAGGAACATACACTATCAATGATTGATTCTACCCCTATTCTGATACCAGAGTACAGCAAAACCTGTGGCAGTTGGATTTGGCATATCAAAACCTGAGCATGTAAAACAGGTCAGCCATAACATACTTGACATGATAATCACAGTCATTGGCTTATGGAATATTTATGCTTTCATTTCAAACTCTATTCAGTGCAAGAACCATATAAATTACGTCAACTTTCATTTGATTCAGATAGCAGGATGGGGAGCTGATGGTGTGATCGTTGGTAGTGCCATGGTGAAATTGCTGGGTGAAGCGAAATCCGCCGAGGATGGGTTAAAAGAGCTAGAAATATTCACCAAGGCCCTAAAGGCTGCACTCCCATAAGACCAGTTTTGTAGGACCTTAGCAAGTGTGTAATTGGGTTTACTTCATGATCTTTAGTTTCATCCCAACTTCAACATTATCTCCATATTTTCTAATAATGAATGAATCTCAGCTTGCATGGGATGTGAACTGTCACCAACAAGAAATTCATGAACTGTGCCGTTCACCTCTATTAAGCTGCACCCAGGTGCTTTCCTCAAGCCACACTCTTTCATATCTTTTCTTAATCTCATAACTGCGTCCCATCTGGAGGCTTCTGCATACATGTTAGACAGCATTACACGGGCCCATGGATCCGATGGGTCTAATTCAAGCAACCTCTTGGCTGCAATCTCACCAAACTCCAAATTGTTGTGGATTTTACAAGCACTTAATAAAGCTCCCCATATGACAGCATTAGGCTCCATGGGCATTTTGACTATTAGATTGTATGCCTCTTGCAGACATCCCATTCGACCTAGAAGATCAATCATACAACCGTAGTGTTCAATCTTGTGTGTCAAATTGTGTAGTTGCTCCATTGAATGGAATAACTTCCAGCCTTCCTCGACAAGTCCTGCATGTGCACAAGCATTGAGCACTCCCACCATCGTGACATCGTCTGGTTGCACCTTTGCTTCTTGCATCTGATGGAAATGATGTAAGGCCTGCTTGGAATGTCCATGCATTGCTAGTCCACATATGATGGATGTCCATGAGAAGAGATCTCTCCTTGGTATCTTCTCAAAAACTTGAAGTGCCTTATCAATGCTGCCACACTTAGAATACATGTCAATCAAACCAGGATCTAAAGTCGAGTTTGAGTTCAAGTGGTTCTTCTCCAAGTGGGCATGAATCCATGTACCAGTGTCCAAAGCCCCAAGACTAGCACAGGCAGAGAGAGTTATCAACAAGGTCAATGTATTAGGTTTCACACCTGATGACTCCATCTGGTGGAAAAGAGTTAATGCCTCCTTGCAGCGACCTAAACGAGATAATCCCCCAACCATTGTGTTCCATGATACTACATCTTTATCAGGCATAATCTTGAATAACTGATATGCAAGGTTAATGTTATCATGTTTGATGCATTGATGAACCATGGTGTTCCAAACAACAACATTCTTCCGGGGCATCTCACAGAACAAACGATGTGCAAACTCTAAACTCCTACTTTCACCATACATAACTAAAAGTCCGGTACATACGAAAGCATCCGTATGTATCCCACTCTTGCTTATGAAGCCATGAATTGCCCTCGCCATGTCCAGGTCACCCAACTGACTACAAGCTGAAACAATAGTTGCCAATGCAACTGCATCAGGCATCAGGTCCAATCCTCTCATCTTGCCAAAGAGTCTCAGCACTTCTTGTGGATTCTTTCCACATACATAAGCACGCATGACTGCAGTCCACAACACCAACCCTGGTTGAGGCACTTCGTCGAACACTTGATGCCCTTTGTCCACAAACCCGCAAGCAGCATAGAATCCAACTAATGAGCTCGAAACAAATTGATTAGTTCCACATCCCGTTTTAACAATATTTGAATGTATCTGTTGTCCCTGTTGGAGATCCAATCGAACAGCCAAAGATCTGATAAGGTACAAAAAGGTGTGGCCATTTGGTCTGGCGCCGGTTCCAAGCATTTCTTTGTAGACCAAAAGAGCTGGGTTTACAGAATCTGCACCTTTGTTGGCAAGCTTCCTGATCATGGTATTCCATGTGAAGAGATTGGGTGAATGGATTTGGGTAAATATCAAACAAGCATAATCGAATTCAATTAGTGCAGGGGAAGACATCAATTGACTGGCAGCAAAAGGATCTTTGATGATGCCAGAAATGATCATGTGGGCGTGAATCTGACGGAGTTTTCTGGCATCAGTGATGGTGTCTAGTAGAGAAAGGAAGGCCGTAGTGGATGTTCTCATGGTCTGCAAGGTAGGGATACTGAGATCACGTAGAACACAGTGGAGACCTTCCATGCAGGAATTTGTTCCAATCATGTTTATTAGGTTTCTTTATTCATTTGAGAGAGAAAATGAATCTCCCTTATGAGAGCTCTCACTTACTTCATTCCACATCTGTGCCTTAGAATAGATATATGCAAAAGCAGCACACAGTTACCAACTTGCCAGAAGTCGCTGATCATGGCCGTCCATAAGTAGACATTTGGGTCATTGATGGTGTCGATAACAGTGCGGCCGTGTCTGGGTTCCCTGCTTCTGTTGTTGTGCATCCTTCCATAGGCTGACTAACCAAAGGATTCGGTCCTCCTGCATCCAACCCAGCTGCGACTACCCATATGGTTGGTCTCCCAAGACTGAGATTCCTCTCGCTGTTGCAGAGAGGGAAGATGACTATAGACCAACTAAGACAAATTCAGGCGCAAATGATCGTCAATGGTCTTAATTGTTGTCGAGCAGCTTCAATGGTGGGCAAGTTGATCGATTGTTATAGTGTGGTCTCAGCTCCAGGTGGCATGGATTATGCCCGTCTCATCTTCAGCTACGCTGAGGAGCCAAATGTGTTCATTTATAATGTAATGATCAGATGCATGCCGCCCAACGAGGCAACTCAGATCTTCGCCCATGGAATTGCTGGGAGAGAGTTGGTGTTCGACAGTTTTACCTACAAATATGCCCTTGGAGCATGTGCTCGATTGCCTTCATCAATGGGATTATGGGAAGGGAAGCAGATACATGCCCGGATAATCAAGGTCGGCTTCACATCGGATGTCGCGGTGCAAACGACCAGCTTACATTTTTATGCAAGGAGTCATGATCTTCTCTCAGCCAGGCAGGTGTTTGACCAAATGCCTGTAAGAACCAGTGCTTCTTGGAATGCAATGATAACAGGGTATTGTTCACAGAGAAGAGGAACAAAGGACCATGCCAAAGAGGCATTGGGACTCTTCAGTGCCATGCTGCTTGACTACACTGTAAAGCCCACAGACACAACAATGGTTGGTCTGCTCTCAGCTTGTTCTCATTTTGGAGTATTAGAGACAGCAACTTGTGTTCATGGGTTTGTACATAAAGTAATACATTACCCAGACGATGATGTTTTCATTGGCACTAGCCTTGTCGATATGTACTCGAAATGTGGTTGCTTGAGTAGCGCATTGGATGTGTTCAAGCGAATGAAGGAGAAGAATATATTGACTTGGACTGCAATGATAGCAGGTTTAGCCATCCATGGACAAGGCAAAGAGGCCTTGGAGCTATTTGGTGCATTGGAAGCTAATAATTTAAGACCGAATGCTGTCACTTTCACCTGCCTACTATTTGCATGCTGTCATGCAGGACTTCTCGATGAAGGGCTCCATCTCTTCAACAGCATGAGCAACAAATTTGGCATTACCCCTCAAATCCAACACTATGGTTGCATTGTTGACCTCCTTGGCCGCTTAGGCCGCCTACAAGGAGCCTTTGAATTCATAATTCAAATGCCGCTTGAACCTGATCCTGTACTGTGGAGGAGTCTACTAGGAGCATGCAAAGTTCATGGGGATGTTGTGATGGGTGAGAAAGTGGGGAAGCTCCTGCTCCAGCTGCAGCAAGAGCAGGGATCTTTGGACTTGTTGTCTAAATGTGAAGACTATATAGCTTTATCAAATATATATGCTTTGGCACAGAGGTGGGAAGATGTGGAGATGGTGAGAGAGACTATGAAAGTTGAGGGAATACAAACTAAACCTGGCTGTAGTGTAGTTCAATCTACAAACCTCCTCTTGGCTGAGCAATAACAGTCTTTTATTCATACCAAGTTAATTCTGTGGTATTCTTTGAATGTATTGGTATTGAAATTTGAGTTCATGAGGTTGACTTGATGCTTCACGATAGCTTCATGTCACGGCCTTAGTGTAACTAAGCCAACCGTGCGGCACTTAGTTGCTCACAATCCCTCTTGAAGCACTAAGTCAGCCTAACTTCTACTAAAGAAAGAGAGCACACAATAGAGAACTTTGAAAAGAGAGCTTGTATTGCAAATGAGCTCTTACAATGCTTGATTGCTTGAGTGCCTTGGCCAAATGAGGCCTTCCCTATTTATAGGCACCAAGGGGTACAATGAATGGTTAGGATTTGTACAAGTGTTACATATCTAACGGTTGAGAACATTCTAGTATAGAGGTCTAGAATACTCCCACCTTCTTAGAAAAGTCTAGAGAAAGTCTATACAAGTGTGGACGTTTCTAGAGAACCCCACTTAAGCCTAAGTGTAGAGAATGTGTAGAGAATTCTAGAATATGGGTTTACCTATCAACCCATGTGTCCATCCATGGACCTTGTAGACGGAATGGGTCGCGGGTCGTGACATTCAGGTTTAGCAATCAGTGCATGAGGAAGATTTGGTGCTTTTGGTTGAGCTCCAGTAATTAGATCATCTTAGATTTTAATCAAATAAATTCGTTTTATTCATTCATTTACTCATTTTGATGATGACTAGCAATGACTCCATTTGGGTGTAAATTGATTGCCTGAAGATGCCATGGAATACCAAATTGAAAAGGCCTCATTCCAATTTGAAGGATTTATATTATTATGGGGGTTACTCCCTCCACCATTGATAGAGCAACACGTGTACCAAGAAACACTACAGGCCAGATCACCTTAGTTCCGCCGAGGGTGGAAACATAAAAGAAAAGGTTATGAGAGGCTAGGAGAGCTCCGCAATCTGTGCCCAACTTGAAGCTCATTTTAAACTGTCAAGGTACGAATAGTTAAGGTCCTCACAAGATGAGTTTATACAAGGAAAGCTTATCCACGGAGATTTATACTACTTGTCCACGGATTAACTTAGGCATCGGAGTAGTCTAAGGATGGTCCAACCCAACTATCACCCTTATCTCTCTGCTTCCTTGTGTGCAGATCTTAACGGGCCAGAGAAAACCCAATTCATGCAGCCAACAAATGTTTGTCATTGGAGGTGTTCAGGGACGGGGGATGGGGAAGAGGGGGTGGGGACTTGTAGAGTGTGGGTGGGGCCCGGGGGGTGGGGAGTTGTGGGGGAGGGAGTTGCAGTGGACAGGGAGATGGGGGGAGGGGAGGGAGAGGGTAATGTTCAAAAGATTCCAATGGTTAGGGGAAAAGAAGAAAGAAAAAAAATGGTTACAACATTAATTAAATACAACCACCTTGCTTACAAGCAGATTATCTAATATTATATACACTTATACAATATTTAGATAATATATACACTTATACAGTATTGTCCTTACATTTAAGAGGGTGGGATCTAGCTAGGTCTGCTAGAAAGGCTTTGGAATTGTTTAGCATTTTTTTTAGGTCACATGTTAGTGTCAACTACCCTCAAACTTAAAAAAAGTATTGATAATCTTGTGCCTTAATCATGGCTTTAATTTTAGTATAATTCAATGTGACTGCATGTGATAATAATACTTAAACAATTTTTGTAGAAAAATTTAATTGAAGGATGTGAGTAGTTGACAAAATAATAGGAAAAAAAATCCGTACATAATAAAGTTGAAATAAACTATAAAAAAAAATAGTTAGAATAATTGCGTAGTCTATCCATGTGGCAGGAAATAAGAATGGCAATTGAAAGGCCTTTTAATTGGTAAGTAATCAACTATTATTTTTTTAATATTAAATTACGTGAGCTGAAAAGATTTTAAAGCTATTCTAATGTAAATTATTGGCTTAAAGAAACCACTTACTAGGAAGGTGCTGTAAAATCTTTTTTGCTATTTTCATTATGGGCAATATTTTATTCATTATCTATTTTGATTGATGAGAATCCAATCAAGAATAATTGATTATTCCTTACCAAATATAAATCAAATCTATCTTATTATGGGATTGAGATAGATTTTAATTCTAAAACATTATATATATGGAGTAGGGTCCCTATAACTTCTCTTTGTACATAATCAGAGGACCCATGCTCAAGGGAGATGAGATTGTAGAAATCAGGCCCAGGCATAAAGAAAAGGTCGAAAAACAATCTCTCCTTTGAAAAACAATCTCTTAGGAGAGATGAGATTGTAGAAATCAGGCCAAGCATAAAGAAAAGGTCGAAAAACAATCTCCTACGAAAAGGTATGTCCTATTTATTTTATTATGTCTTATTTATTTTATTTTAATCATTGTGATGATTGTATTATTACTCAGATGTATTTATATTGAAATCCTACAGGGGCACTAAAATCTCTAACAGTAGAGGAAAAAAGACTAAAATAAATAAATAAATAAAATAATAATAAACAAAGATAGAATAAAGGCAGAATAACACCTTCTCAGGGATATTTTTTGGAAGGAAATGATAAAAAATTACCAGTCATTTACAACAATTTCAATAATATCCTAAGTGATCTTGAACCCTCATTCAATACTTCAAATGCTAAAGTGAAGATATACTTCTGATGCAAGACCCACAGAAAGTTTTGGATTCGATTTTTCTATTCATATTGTGTTTTAAGACACCTCTCTTGGCCTTTGCCATTCACCCTTTTATCTCTAATAATGTTGAAGAAGAATAAAAAATTAAAAGAAAAAAAAAAAATAGAAGAAGAGAGAGAAACCACACCAAAAGTCTAGAGGATTAATCATGAGGGTTCCTTCGGACCCGAGAGAGGCCAAAAAACAGTCACCGGCCCATAGCATTCCATCCAGAAGCAGCTTTAGCAGTCCTTCCCGATATAAAAATTTCTATGATTTTTTGAAAAAGTCGTCTCTTCCTGCCGAGTCCAAATCCTCTCCTCCCCGGCTCCCCGGCTCCCCGGCTCCTTCCTGCCTACTTTACGTCTCTACTCCACTGGAAACAGAAACGAGAAAGAAAAAGAAAAAAAGGGAACGGAGAGAGAGGAAATTCCATCGAAAAAGCGTGACTGTGTGATTGCGTGATCAGAATGGATAGAGTGTTCTCGGTGGAGGAGCTTCCTGACCCGTTTTGGCCAGCGCCAGCGCCAGCGCCAGCGCCAGCGCCGACAGCGCTGCCACCTCACTCCTCCATGCGATCCGATCAAGAGCACAACAAGAAGATGAATCGCAGTTACTCAGAATGGGCTTTCCAGGCATTTCTTCAGGAAGCGTCAGCATCGGAGAATTCACCATCTCCGGCATCGTCGTCCGCCGTCGTCGCCGCTAACCCCTCTCCGTCTGTTGTACTTCCCTCCCCCTTCGTCTCTTGCCCTAAGTCTTCCTCTAAGAGAGCCAGCGATCCCGGACGTGAACGTGAGGACGACGTTATCGAGATCAAGGACCCTCCTCCTCCACCTCCTCCACCTCCTAAGCTTTCCAATTCGTCTCCACCCAACGTCCCCATTGATTCCGAGGAGTACCAGAATTTCCTCAAGAATCGTCTCAAGCTCACCTGTGCTGCTGTTGCCTTGACTCGGGTATCTATTCTTCTTATTTTTTAACCTTTCTTTGCTCTGGGTCTCTTCTTCTCTGTTGGTCTTTAATGGGTTCTTCTTCATTGGTTGATTTGAGTCTGTTCTTATATTTGCGATGGGGTCAATTTTTTATTTCTTTGATTTGGTTTTCCTTAAATTTCGCTATCATGATCTATGTTTATTTCAGGTTTGGATTTGCTGAATGCATTGTAAGTTCTGGTTCCACACTCCTGATTTCTGTTTCCTTGTTCTTTGCAACGTTTTTATTTGTCCGGAATCTGTTTATTTTTGTTGTGAACTTTACCAGCAAAAAAACTTTTATTGGTTTTGCATTTAATTTAAATATTGTTGCCTTGTGGTGTTTTGTCTGTCTAAAATGTACTTGATTATTTTTTCGCGATATTGATTTTTATGTCTAGTTTTGTTGGGGATATTTTGCATGTCATATGGGCTATACTAAACTGTTGATGTTCGTTGATGCATGGTAGGCTCGATATTGCGAAGTATTTGAATACGTACCTTTGTGTTCGACTCAATTGGGTCTTTGGAACATTTGCCTTTTTTATGACAAGCTCCACCACTTTCTGTTGTTAGAACCCGCACAACTGCATAGTAAGCTTAGAATTTATGGACATGGGCATCGGTGCATTAGGAACATGACATCAGTAGATCATGAAAGATGAAACTCATGTTACTTGTTGCTGGCTTGCCTTATTTGTGTCTATCGCTGATGTGTGCACAATGCAGTCCTAGTTGGTGTTGAAGAATGAGGGAGTTGTAAGGAAAAAGTGTAACACAAAGGTGTAGTTCTGTCGGATAAATTATTTTGTTGTTCTATACCTAAAACTAATGGTGCCTTTGGTAATGATTGCTTGAAGCTAGAAAATTGTAGGCAGTTTCTCCAGTGCAAGGAAGAATGCTCTCACAAATAATGTTGCTTGACAAAACTGAGCTGATAGGTTCTCTGTTTCCATCTATCCCTGAAAAATTAAAGAATAGTTCCGAAACCTTGGACCAAAATGTTGGATTGCCTTATTTTTTAAGTGTTGTGTTTAAGTCTCAAAAGGTATGTGAAATGGAAAAGTGTTGTCAATAAATACTTTTGAGACATCTGTTTGTGGCATTGAGCTTATCATGTTACTGTTTTTTTTAAGCCCTCCTACCAGCTGGTTGCTGGTGATTGTTGTAATCTTATGCTTGTTGTGGTGTTAGTTGGTTTAGTTTCAATCTATAAGTAGGAGTTAAATAGAGTAATCAGGCACATTCTATCATGTAATTCAATTTTGGTCATCCAATTGCAACTCCCATCAGCAATCTTCAGTCTCACATTGTCTTTTCTCTCTAGCTTTACATTGTCCAGATCAAATTTGTTGTGACTTGTCCATTTGATTTGTTGTTTTGAATGGCATAATTAGTTCCACTAGTTTCCGTTAACCTTCTATTGCACTTTACCTTAAAATGCTTACTATTGCTACACTTGACAATTTTTGTTAGCCTGCTTCGTGTTTACCAACTCTTCATTTATATGCATGCTAATGCATTTAGAAATTAGAAGTTCTGTTTTTCTAATGGGAAATGGGTAGCAGTTGGAATTTTGTTCTATCCTGCACTCATGCTATGTACTTTTGGATGCCTCAAATATATTTTTTTTTGTCAGGCATCTTCTATGAAACCTCAAGATTCTACTCAGTCGACTGATGGTGGATCACAGGCTTCAAATACTTCACAGTTGGGTTCTCAGGCTCTTGGTAAAGGTGTGCAACTCCATTTCCTTAACTTTCCCTTCCAGCTTCAATTTTGAAGTGCCAACATGTTCATTTGTTTGTGAACATTTATGTATTTGATTTGCAACTATTTTGTTTAGAAGGGGTTTGCTGAAGAGATGGGTTTATAGGAGAGATGATCTTTATTTATTTATTGTTAATTATCTTATTTATTTTAGATACGGCTCTGTGTGTTTCCATTTAATACAGCTGAGGGGAAATTTTTTTTCATTGCCTGTTTTAACATAAAATATGGATAAAAACATTGAAAAAGTAGGAAAATTTTACATGGATGGAACTTTTCATGTTAAATATCATTTGCATGGAATTTTTTACAACAAAACAAACAGAGCCTAAAAGACAAGGTTATCCAGGAGAGATAACACAAGAAAGAACTTGCACCTATGGGAATATGAAGATTTTTTTTTCTTTAAACATGATGTTATGTTTGAACATTTTCCCCTTGATGCTACATTAAGTATGCTCCATAAAAGAGATTAAATTAGTACACTTCTTGATTATTTAGATTCACAATGTGCTTCATTGTTGAAGAAATAGGCAGTGGTTAACTAACCTGTTCAATAAAATTATGAGTACAAAGAAAATGCCAGATGAATAGAGGAGAAGCATTGTGTTTCTGATTTATAAAATAAAGGTGATATTCATAGCTTCAATAACTACAGAGTTATAACATTAATGATTCATACTATGAAACTTTAAGAGAGAGTTATTGAAACTCGCATGAGACAAAAAACTATAATTACAAAGAATCAATTTGGTTTTATGCCAGGTAGATTCACGACTTACTAGCTTAGGAGACCCATGGAAAAGAAGGACCTCCATATGGTTTTTATTGACCTAGAAAAAGCTTATGACAGAGTCCTTAGATAATTAATTTGGCAAGTATTAGAAGAGAAGTGTTTCAAACAAATATGTGGACATAGTCAATGATATGTATTATAATGTGGTGACTAGTTTGAAAACCGTGGGGGTCAAGGTAGTGAATTCCCAATTACAATTGGGATATATCAAAGATCAGCTTTAAACCCTTATCTGTTTGCCCTCATTATGGATGATTTAATTAGAGACATTCAAGAGGAATATCCTTATTGCATGCTTTTTGCTGATGATTGTTTTAGTTGATGAGACAAAAGCAAGGATTAATGTTAAGTTGAAGTTATAAAAATTAAAATTGGAGTCAAAGGGTTCTAAGATAAGTAGAATGAAGATGGAGTATATGATGTGTAACTTTAGCCACACAAGGACGGATAATGAGGTGGTGAATTGATGATAGGGAGATTGATGCAAGACTACGAGGGTGGATTTCGCAAATTAGTCAATCAGTGCTATGTGATACCTTGTAGCAATAAGGATTGCTGAACTGAAGAAGCGAAGAGGTCGAAACAATGGTGGGATGGGAAGGATGGGGACCTATATCAGGTTAGGGTATCTCATTTGATTGTATCTCACAGGCACAAGCACAATTGAATCTCACAACAATAATAACTTTTTTCCATATATCTTGACTGTTTTGAACTTAACCCATTACATTGTTTAAATAGGTTGCACCAAAGGATCCTAAGAAGGAAGGCGAAAATTACACAAGGAAGGGAAATCCTAACAACTGCTAGTGCACTTAATTTAGGAAAGGAATGCTTGTAATAATGTACTAAATTGTGACATGCGTTAATTATTTAAAAACCTTCCATCACTGGTGCATGTAATCAGATCTTTCCAAAGTAATTTAAAAACCTTCCAACCGATGAGCATGCAATCAGATCTTGCTTCCAACCGATGAGTATGCAATCAAATATTTCTTATTATTGTGTCCTCCATTTATCGACCATGCCTAATTGTGAACTCTTTCGTTGTTGGTACGTTGCTTGCAGCGACCATACTTGATATTAGTGAATTGAGATACAACAAAGTGATTTTTTTAGGTATCTAGGTTAAGTCATAAATAAAAAAGGTGATATAGAGGATGATGTTTCATATAGGATTAAGATATAGGATGGATGAAGTGGAGAGGTGCGTTTGGAGTGCTATCTGATCGGCGTATCCCCTTAAAACTCAAATGAAATTTTTATAGGATTGTCATTCGACCAGCTATGGTGTGTGGTGCAGAATGTTTGGTAGTTAAAAAATATCATGTAGAAAAACTTAGTGTAGCAGAGGTGAGGATGTTAATATGGACGTATGACAAAACTAGGAAAGATAAAGTAAGGAATGATCGTATTAGAGCTGATTTGGGAGTAACGCTGATACATGATAAACTACGAGAAAGTCGTTTGAGATGGTACTGCCATGTTCAACGGAGGCCGTTAGATGATCCAGTATGGAGGAGTGATTTGATTCAGATTGAAGGATCTAAAAAAGCTAGGGGCAGACTTAAGATGACTTGGGGGGGTAGTGGTGGTGAGAAAAGACATGCATAACTTAGGCCTTGTTTCAAGTATGATATCGAACAGAACTGATTGGAGGACAAGAATCCATGTGGCCAATCCCATTTAGTTGGGATAAGGCTTTGTTGTTGTTGTTGTTGTTGTTTCTTAATTATTTAGATGGACAATGTGCTTCATTGCTGATGAAATAGGTAGTGGTTAATGGAGGCAATGTACTCAATAGGTGGTTAAGAATATTTTTATTAAGCAGTAACAGTATTTTTTTGGTGTTTTTCCTTTTTTTTTATTTTTTTTTTATTTTATGATTTTCAATAATTCCAGTGCCCCATTGACTGAAACCTTGTATACTGGTGTTTTATCCTGGAAAAAAATTATAGACAGGAACTAAATTTTTAATGGTCGATAGGCTGTCACCAAATATACTCCCACGTACTCAGCGCATGTAAGAGTTTGTGAGCTGATTTTAACTGTTACTAGGATTCCAAGGTAATGCTTGGTGAACAATTGTTTGTGAATTCTATTTGATTCTTTGTTGTTCAGGTATTGTGCCCTCAAATATTCAATTTTTTTAATTGTGCTTCTGTACTTCGAATCTCAACATGGAGTAATGGAACTTGAAATGGACTGGATCGAAAGGATCAACACCAATATACTCTGCAAAATATTTAGAAGAGAGTGAGCAGGAAAGTACATCACTGCCTGCCGTACTGCAACATAGTTTTTGTCAGTCTTGTTTCCAGTGAAACAAATGTTTTAGTAAAAAGTTAAACTCGGGAAATAATTGTGCATGTCATTTGCTTTTTCTTTTAGTTCTGACTAATTGTTCCTTAGTTAAATCTACTCCGTTCAAGCTGAGAGCCTCCCATGTTGTTGTTTCCTATTTTAGCACCCATGTCTACACATGACAGTTTTTTAAGAACTTTCCACCAAATTTTTTCCCCTATCAGTGGAATATTACCTTGCTTTTATCCATCAGGACCAGGATGTGGTTTCGCTGGGGGACAAGATAATGCTGTTGGGGGTCCAGTTGGAATTCCAGCATTGCCTGCTATGCAGAAAAAACCTGGGGTTCAGGCTAAGCCAACGACCAGTGAGTCTTCAAGAGAGCTGTCAGATGATGACGAGGTTGAAGGAGAAACAGAAAATACTGACAATATGGAACCTACTGATAAACGCGTAAGGAGGTAACCATGGCTTTTTGCAGTTGTTCTTATCTTTTCAATTGATTTAGGAGTGGGTGCATGAAGCTGTGTCCTTCGTACTGGTAATTAAGTGTGTACTTTGGCTTTGTTAAGGAGTAGAATCTTCCAGCTGTGGGCATCTTCCTTTGTCACATGATGTCATTCATATTCAATATTTGTTTGTTGTGTATAAGCTTTTATTAAACAATCTCTTCTCTAGTGGTAGTTGTTACATGGAAGAATCTATGCATGGTTCTAGTTTTGGTTGTTTGTAATTTACTGTACTTTTTGCTGATGCCTCTACTGTTACTCAGGATGCTGTCCAACAGAGAGTCAGCTAGACGTTCAAGGAGAAGGAAACAAGCACATTTGAGTGAGCTTGAGACACAGGTCTGGACCTTATCTTGGATACATCTATTGTTAGTCTCCATTGATTTCGTGTATTTTTCTGAAGAATTTGCTCTGCATGTCGTCTTAGGTTTCACAATTGAGAGTTGAAAACTCTTCATTGTTGAAGCGTCTTGCTGACATAAATAATAAGTTCAGTGAAGCTGCTGTTGACAATAGGATTCTTTTAGCAGATGTTGAAACAATGAGGGCAAAGGTAACCCATCATCCCTACTGCGTATGTTGGTTCAATTTTTTACTGGCTATTCATTCTTCTTCTGTCATGGTTGCTGGACTTTTTGTTCTTCTATTTTGGTTGGCCTTGCAAACAAATATTTATTAAGCATTATGCATGAAGTGGTTTCTTTAGCATATTGTGATTTAAATTAGGTGGGTTGACAGTGAATAAAAATAATTTCCTTTGATTTCATGAGTAGGATTTTCATGGATGCCCCCCTTCCCTTCCACTCCAACACATAACATGCACATGCGCACACACAAAAGTTAATTTTTTTAGGTGAATAAAGAATTGTATTAACAGCCCGAAGAGAATACAAAGCTGGGGACCCTAGAAGGGATCACCCGAAGAGACAAAAGGGGGGAAAACAAAAGAAGACACTGAACCTCCCATCCACATTAGAGCTGGGCAGGTAGGTCCCTTTCATTGGTAATTGATCTATTCCTATGGGAATCTGGGCAAGCATCAGAAGAGGTAAGAAGGCTTCCTTACATGTCGAACTCGATAGCTTCCCAAATTTGCCTGAAGCTTTTGGATTTAGAAGACCAAGATTTCAAGTTTCTTTTCATCCAGATGTGGTAGATTGAATCACTAAAAGGAAAGTTTACCTAGCGTGTCACGTATTGTCTTTCCTTTGAAGAAGAATTTGACTCATTTCCATCCCTCTAAAGAGGAAGAACATGTTTCCTATCTGGACTGCAACGCTTTAGAGTTTAGAATCCCTAGCCAAATAAGGAAGGAGAAAGGACGTGAGAAGAAGAGGTGGCTTGTGTTGTCCGATGCTGACTAGAGGCAACATCTGGCTTGGGCCGGGATATGCCTGTGAATGAAAAAGGATCTGGTTGGGAACGTATCTGTCAATGCTCAAAGGTTTATGCCACTGCCTGAGGAATAGAGGTTTTCTAGCAATATACCAGAATCCCTTTACCTGAGCACTCAATCTATTTTCTTTCTCAGAATAATGGAAGAAGATGAAGATACCATTCTCTAGATTATTGGTATTTAGTCCTCCTCTAGGTTTCCAAAGGTGCTCTTGACTAGTTTGAAGGAAGGCCTGCGACCCAGGAATTCCAGCTGTAAAGATTCATTAAACATTTAGCAATCTTGGTGGAGTTCAACCAGAGGGGGAATGTAGCGAAGGCGTATGCCTTTGCCCTGGGAAAGGTGATTGGATTGGAAAGGTGAGACCAAGGATCTTTATTGTTGACCTCTGAGGCCAGAGGTAGGGAGTCAACTGTGATTAATGTAGGGGGAAGGCAGAGGCAGTACCCGACTGGGAAGGGGAGGGAACTCCAGGACAGGGGGAGCAGGGATCTTCCCTTTCCTTTCAGGAAAGGGAAGGTGTGGTCGGGAGGGTTGAATGGCTACAGCTGGTGTGGAGGCTGGTGGTCGGGGTTAAAGGGGGGGCATGGCTAGAGGCTTGCCGGCCATGGAGGGGAGTGTAACAAAATAGAAAGAAAGAGAGGAGAGAAGATGGAAAGAATGGAGAAGAAAGGAGAGAAGGGATCGAATTAATCCTCTCCCCCTCATCCCCATCTTATTTATAATAAGAAGGCTTATTTATAAGCATTAGAGTCTAAGTAGACTGCACAAGAATTAGAATTAAACTAGCACTTTTAACTAAAACTTGAAAATAATCAAAACACTAAACTAGGTGACGCTTAAACAACGAAACTATTGAATCTTTAACACTCCCCTTCAAACTGGAATATGCTCCAGCTTGGAATAGTAAGAATAAATATGAACCACAACGCCAGTTTTCTGGTCGAAACACCAATTTACGAACACCAAGCAACATAGGTTCTTCCCATGGAAGGCAGCACTAGCAGCAACAGCAGTAGTAGTAGCAGCACAGTATAGGTCACTACTGCAAACCAAGTAGTAGTGGTAGCAACATAGTATAGATCACGGCGAACCAAGTATTAGTAGTAGCACAGTATAGGTCACTGCGAACCAAGTAGTAGTAGTTTGCAACACGTGCAAGTAGTAGAGTTTGCATTACGTGCTTGTAGTAGAGTTTGCATCACGTGCAGGTAGTAGAGGTTGTATCACGTGCAATTGTAGTAGACTCCGACATAAGAAAAAGGTATAGAAGGTTTCATCACATGCAAGGTGGTAGTAGGCTATGCTCTCGTCGATGAGAAGACAAAAACATGAGCAAATATATATACCTTCTCCATCTCACGTGGAACATTCCACGTGGACAAATTATGGTGGGAGATGTCAAACTGTAGGATATAGATAAGAATACCAATAGGAACAAGATACCATAATTTCAAAACCATCCAATGGTCAGATTAAGAAATATAGTGAAGTTCTAGTGTGACTAGGAATAGGGTAATGATACAAGTAGATTTTTGACATTAATTCAAAAGTCAAAGATCTGGACAAAAAATGACAGGCAAGTAATTAATGACAACTAGGATAAGTCAACAAAATTTAGGTATGATCCAAAGGTAGATAGGAGAGATATGATGAAGCCCTAATTGAGGTGGACTTCTTTAAACCAGAAAACAGCACAGCAGTGACTAACATGTAAAAAACCAGATTAAAATAGTGGGTACTCAATCCAACGGCTGGATTGTGAATTTGGAAAACTCTTTGTTAGACTAGGAATATTACTCAATTAAAGAAATTGATAGCAACAGCAATAAACAAATACCAGTCCAGGTATACAAGGGTTAGCACCAGATTGAGTAAATGTATACAAGGGTTAGCACCAGATTGAGTAAATGAAGCAATATCTCAACAATAATTGGAGTTTGAGACTAAGTGGAAATCAAGATAGAACCGTGGCTAGGTAGAGAAGTAAAAACCGAGATTGCACTGTAAGGCAAAAAACCCAGATTTGTATGAGTAATAAAACTCAGATCTGTAACTGATATATAGAATTTTAATGCTCAGCAAGAAATCAGTAACTGAATGCACATTAATGGATGGAATTTAAAGCCAAACTTGATGTGCGAGACACTAAATAACAGTAGGAGCAGCAACGGTATGCAACATAGAAACTGAGCCCAAACCAGATTTGAAATCAATTAAGGAATATGGTTAAATGACGTTAGCAATAAAACCTCTGACAGTAACTGATATGCTGTAATGCAGATTAAAAGGATGAGGGAAAAAAAAGAAACCAGAATTGAAGGACAGCAACTAAAACCAGATTCACAGCTGTTGGCTATTAGAAACATTAACATAAATTATGAGCAGCAATTAATAATAGAGATCCACAGTTTCAGGAAATCAGAAGCAGGACCAGATTTGTAAACAGATCTGGTTTGGAGAAGGAGAATAACCAAATAAGGACAAACTTTTTTTTTTTGGTTGAGTAAATAAGAACAAACTTTAATAGGGAAGAATAGAATAAAAAAAACCCACCAAATTCTTCAGATACAGACGAGGCAGCAATGGTGGCTGCACACCCTAACAAAGAACCTTAAATGACTCTCAAAACAGCAACCCAGGAAATTGCTTTGATACCATGTAACAAAAATAAGAAGAAAGAGAGAAGGAGAGAGATGGAGAGAATGGAGAAGAGGAGAGAGAATGGATCGATTTAATCCTCTCTCCCTCGCCCCTATCTTATTAGAGTCTAAGTAGATTTCACAAGAATTTGAATTAAACTAGGACTTTAACTTAAACTGAAAAATAATCAGCACTAAGTTAGGTGACATGTAGACAACAAAATCAAAACCGTACAATTTTCAACAGGGAGAAAGTAGGAAACCCGGGGAGGGGGGAGGGTGTTACGACGCCAGAGCGAAAGCCTTGCAACCCTCAACTACTTGGAGTGTAGGAAATAAATAAGTTGATTTCATGGTTTGATTACTGTGTCTTAGTTGTTTTTCTATATACTTTGTTCAGGGATATGGTTTCTTTTGGCTTTGTTGACATGAGGTTTTTAAAGTATTTTTCCTGATCTGAAATGAGGAGCTCTCACTTCTTTGAGGTTAATCTAGTTTTATGAGGACCTTTTACTCCATATAAGCATAATGGGGCTTGTAAATTCCTTACACGTAATTCTGGAAATTTTAATTTCGCGAGCAATCTTAGGATTAGGTAATCCCGTCAGATTTATCAAGAATTAGGATATATGTGACATTTACATGGGGTTCTTCTGCCTCTCCTCTTGTAGGAACCTTTACTATATTTTTTGTGTAAATTTTTCTTCTCTTCTGTGACAGGAAGAAACTCCTGTAACTATAAAAATTTCTCTGGTATTTATAGCACAAGTCTCAATTGTGAAATAGTGGTGATAAAGACATTCTAGGTTGATGATACTGGAGGTTTGGTTTGACAAAGTCGAAGTTCATTGCCCCATCTTTCCATGTACGAGGCATTGGTTTTGTGTCCTGTGAGTCATGATCTTTTAGTGGCAATCTTCAATATGTATGCCTAGAGTTTTAAAACTCACATGCCTATTTCAAATTAGTTACTGTTAAATTTATTGAATGTTTCCAAATGGTTTATAAACCATAGCCTTAAGATTTCAGATGATGTGTGAGCCTGATGTTCTTATGGTTATTACTTCCAGGTGAAGGCAGCAGAAGAAACCGTTAAGAGAGTGACAGGGTTGAATCCACTGTTCTCAGTAATGTCAGAGATATCAACGATGGGCATGGCGTTTTCAAGCAGCCCATCTGATATACCTGGAGGTGCTGCTGTCCCAATGCAAGATGACCCTAAGCAGCGGTTCTATCAACCTACTCCTAACGGTGCTATTGCGACTAATCCATCTGATGGAAGAATGCACAATTGCTTGCCCAACATTCCTCCAGCTCCGGTTGCTCCTGTTGATGAGATGCAGAAAGCAAATGGGGGCACAAAGATGGGCCGAACAGATCCCATGCAGCGGGTAGCCAGCTTAGAACACCTTCAGAAGTGTATCCATGGGGGTGAAAACTCTGGTGGGCCTGTGCAATGGGTTCCGGGGTGGGAACCAGAAAGCCCCCCAAGTAGTGGACAACAGTAACAACAAGCGTAACTGCTTGTGAAGGTTCAGAGGGCCAAGGATGTATTGCAGTTCTGAGGGGAGGGCAAAGGATGTATTGTTTTCTGTTTCAATTGCAGGTTGACACTATGTATCCCTTGGTTATAATAAATATCCCTTCTCTCTGCTTCATCCAGCATTCAACTTGTTGAAATCCTTCCCAAAAAAGCAAAATGCTACGCCTTACCATAGAATTGTTGGTGCACCCATGCATCATCCAATGTATATGTTAGGGAAACACTTCCTTTCCAAATAATAATTTAACAATTTTTGGAGCAGGTTTATGGATGGGCTTGTCCGTATTTTATGGACGGTCCATCTATTTGTACCACATAGCAAGTCTGATGGGGGATGAGATTTTATAAAGAGCGAAGATCCTCTGTTCATGTGTTAAGTTTAAATTCAATTGGAGTTTAAATATAGTTTTCAAGAATTTTATACTACCAAAGGATTGATAATGTTTAACTACTAAACATGTACATGACAATCGATGGGAGGGTATTTGATTGATTTTGATACATTCGTAGTTCTATTTTGGATCCTTAAGAATCCATATGACGTCTGTGAATTACCTGACTGGGTTAAAATCAATTCAGAAACCATCACCTAAAATTATCGATGCTTCAGCTCCAGCGATTCAAAATGATATTGGGAATCTGAAGCGAACAGCTGCTAGGAGGGTGGAGGCTTTTCATACTGGATGGTTTATGTAATGGGTCACATGGTTTTGATTCGTTTTAAGATGATCATATTTTCTTGAGTTCAATTTTTTTATTTGGGAAAATTTCACCTCCTTTGTATTTTGTTTTTAAGTCACTCAACCTTCAATTTCACGATTAATTTTACGTACCCTTCTTCATTTGTTAAATATATATCAAATAGGCCCTAGCATAACAGACGTCTTTTAAATGATGATGTGGCATGGTTTATAATTTTCTAATGGCAAAACTACTCTTTCAAATTTATTAAGCTATTATCTTACTCTTTCCCAAACCATTAGTAAATGACATATTTACCCTCTTAAACACTCATTTCTTTTTTCTTTTGATCGGAATTCCAAGTTGTTATTTGATTGTGAAGTTATTAGGGAGGATAATTAGGTCATTTTGCATTTTCCATTAGTCAAATTAAAAGTGGGTGTGCGCGTGAAATTAATCACGAAGTTGCCCTCCCCCCTAATTTTTATTTTTTATTTTTTATATTATAACTCTTGAACTCATTCTTGTGTTCCTAGAAATTGTTAGAACAACCGATAACATAGGAGTGTCATGGATTGAGGTCATATGATAAAAAATGAAATGAAATAGATAATCTGACCTAAAAGATCAATCACATGTTGGATACAATCTTATATTTATGTTATGAATTTTTTTATTGACACCTCACAAAATATCAAATGATTTGATACTTTATTTTTTTGTCCTCTTAGTATTATGCGGGATATTATTATTGACGCCAGGTTGGTATCAACGATTGTTGATACTCGGCCTTGGTGTCCATCAGATCCCGCAAAACCCTCCCATCCCTCCCCTCAAATACCAAGTATACCCTTCCATTTCTCCCCTCAAATACCAAAAATACCCCCTATATGTTGTGGTTTCTATCCTATTAAAGGGAATCGATTTTATTAGGAATTGGGAATTGATGTCAATGCCCCATTGACACGGAGTTGGGTCATGTAGATGGATGGACCCCTGAGCCTGAATTTTATTTTAACCTTTAGAAATTTGTGGTCATTTGTCTAGACATGGCATTTGTGTGGTGTCATGTAAATGGACCCCTTAATTAGCTTGAAGTCTCTTTTAACCTATAGAATTTTGTGGTCATTTGTCTTGACATAGTATTTGTGTGGTGTTGTGTACATGACCCCTTAGCTTCAATTTTCTTTTAAGAATTTTGTAGTCATTTGTCCTGGCATGGTATTTGCGTGATGTCTGGTACATGCATGGACCCCTTAGCTTGAATTCTCCTCTCTCGACCTATAGAATTTTGTGATCGTTTGTCTTGATACGGTATTCGTGTGGTGTCATATAGATGGACCCTTAGCTTGGATTTTCTTTTAACCTATAGAATTTTGTGCTCATTTCTCTTGACATGGCATTTGTGTTTGTGTGGTGTGTAGATGGACACCTTAGCTAGCTTTAATTTTCTTTTAACCTATAGAAATTTTGTGGTCATTTGTCTTGACATGGTATTTGTGTGATCCCGGGTACATGGGCCCCTTGGCTTGAATTCTCCTCTCTTAACCTATAGAATTATTTGGTCATTTTGTCTTGACATGGCGGTATTGGTGTGGTGTCATGTAAATTGACCCCTTAATTAGCTTGAATTCTCTTTTAGCCTATAGAATTTTGTGGCCATTTATCTTGACATGGTATTTGTGTGGTGTGTAGATGGACACCTTAGCTAGCTTGGATTCTCTTGTAACCTAGAGAATTTTGTGGTCATTTGCCGTGACATGGTATTTGTGTGATGTCTAGTACATGGACCCCTTAATTTGAGTTCTCTTCTCCTTAACCTATAGAATTTTGTGGTCATTTGTCTTGATATGGTATTTGTGTAGCGTGTCATGTATAAGTCATGTATATGGACCCTTAACTTGGATTTTCTTTTATTCACTATAGAATTTTGTGGTCATTTTGTCTTGACATGGCATTTGAGTTCATTGCCTGGCCGCCATTTTATAATGGACTCTCAAGTCTCATTTCGTTAGTTTCCAACTGGAAAATTTCACAATGAAGAGATATGGGGTGGAGAAAAATTGGGTTTCATAGAAGTCTTTGTTTTATTTTATTTTTCCTTCTTAGAAGGAGAAAAAATTAAAATTGTAAGACAAGTTGATGGACAGTGAGATGCATTTGATGCACAGTGAGATGCATTTCCATGGAAGAAATAATTGTCATTTCACGTTTATAGGTTACATATATATCTTTTAATTTCTTGTTTTCTGTTGACTACAGAGAAGGAGAGAGAGGAAAAAAAAAAAAGAATAAAAGAGACAAGTTAATGCACTGTGAAGCGTATGTTCCATGGACGGAGTAATCGTCACGCTCACGCTTATAGGTTACATATATGTCCTTCAATTTCCTGCTTTCTTTTGACTACAGTGAAGGAGAAAGAGGGGAAAAAAAAGAATAAAAGAGACAAGTTAATGCACTATGAAGCGTATGTTCCACGGACGGAGTAATCGTGACCGCTCACGCTTAGAGGTTCTGTATAAGTCTTTCTTTAGCTTTCTGCCTTCTTTCTAGTGCGGAGAAAGAGAAATGCAGTTTAAAGAGGAGAAAGAGAAAAAAAATGGTAAAAAAAACAAATTGATGTAATTGAGGTGCATATTTGTTAATAGACTGTTTTTCTAGAGATCATATGAATCCACCACCACCCCTCTCAAATATTAAGAGCAACATGATCACATTGCGTGAGTAAAATAACTGAATGCATCATAGAGGTTAGGATAAGCGATAAGGTCACCGTCGACAGGCTGATATATATATTATAATATTATATATACAGTACTATTCTACTTCTACTTTGATATATATATAGCAACCATACTTTTTTTTTTCTGCAAAATTTGATTCCAATGGCAATTCTTCAGCTTGTAGTTTTCATTCTCGTATGTGGGATATTATCATTGAGGTTAGAATCGGTCACTAGTAGAAGGATCATAGGGAATGAGACAGATCGACTTTCTTTGTTTGAGTTTAAGAGTCGAATGAATGATCCAAATGGAGCACTTGGTTCTTGGAACGATTCCATCCATTTCTGCAACTGGGCGGGCGTCACATGTGGCCACCGTCATCAACGGGTTATTAGCTTGCATTTAAGAGGGAAGGGCTTGGGAGGTAACATATCTCCTTTCATAGGGAATCTCAGTTTTCTTCATGTGCTCGACATTGCAAACAATAGCCTTCATGGAGGAATTCCCCAAGAAATCGGTAATCTGATTCGAATCCAACACCTTGAGTTTGACAACAATACTTTCCAAGGAGAACTTCCAACCAGCATGTCCAATTGCACTTTTCTAAGAATGGTTGGCTTCTCTAATAACAACCTTGTTGGGAAGATTCCGGTTGAATTTACATCTTTGTCAAGGCTGGAGATAATTTCTATGAATTCAAATGGTTTCAGGGGAGATATACCAGCTTCTTTTGGGAACATGTCCTTCCTCCAAGTTATTTCTTTCTCTGGAAATGGACTACAAGGGAGGATTCCAAATTCCCTTAGTCAACTAACAAAGTTATATTGGCTATCGCTTAGTTCAAACAAGCTATATGGTATGTTCCCTCTCTCAATATTCAATCTATCGTCTCTTCAAACTTTTGATCTTGCTGGGAACCAACTACATGGGAGTGTTCCACTAAACATAGCCACCACCCTTCCAAATCTCCAACGACTATCCCTTGGAGGGAATTTTTTCTCAGGGAGCATTCCAAATTCAATCTCCAATATTTCAACACTCAAAAGAATTGATCTTAGTGGTAACAGTTTCGTTGGACCAGTTCCAAACAACTTGGGAAATCTTCAAAATCTTTTAAAATTCCATATTAGTCAAAATCATTTTGGAACAGGGGAAGCTGATGATTACGATTTTATAAATTCTTTAGTCAATTGTACAAATCTAAAGGCTTTGGGCTTAGATTATAATGATTTTAAGGGCCCACTTCCCAACGTTATAGCCAATCTCTCAGCTCAACTTTCATTACTTGCATTAGGAGGGAATCAAATATCTGCAACCATACCTGCTGGAATTGAGAATCTCATTGGCTTGGCCCTATTGGCCATGGAGAACAATTTACTTGAAGGTAATATTCCGTATGGCATAGGGAAACTTCCAAAGCTTCAAATATTGGTCTTGGATAATAATAGGTTTTCAGGACAGATACCATCCTCTATAGGCAATCTCACTCTATTGTTTCAACTCTTTTTAAATGCCAACAACTTGAATTCAACCATTCCTTCTAGCATTGGCGATTGTCAACAGTTACAGAAGTTATCCTTTGATCACAACAACCTCCAGGGTCCAATACCTAAACAGCTTTTTCAAATTTCCTCCTTATCAATATCTCTCAACTTGTCTCATAATTCTCTGGTTGGGTCTCTACCGGTGGAAATCGGTAACTTGAAGAGTCTTACTGCATTAGATATTTCCAAAAACAGATTGTCTGGAGAAATCCCCTCTTCTATTGGTGAATGTAGTAGTTTGGAATATCTATATATGGAGGGTAATTTGTTTGAAGGAACCATTCCTCAATCTTTGACTCTTTTGAAGGGACTTCAAGATCTAGATCTATCATGTAACAACTTATCAAGGCAAATATCAAAAGATTTTGAGCACCTTCCAGCATTACAGAATCTGAATTTATCCTTCAATAATTTTGAGGGGGAGGTACCAACAAAAGGAATCTTTGAAAATGCAAGTGCAATTTCAGTGCAAGGAAATCATAAGCTTTGTGGGGGAATTGCAGAGCTGCAATTACGCCCATGCACAAACCGACGAGGAAAGTCCCATGCTTTCATAATAGTTTTGGCAATAATCAGTGGGGTTCTTGCTTTTCTTTTGATATCTTCCATTCTCATTCTTTATTGGATAAGAAAATCAAAAAGTAAACCTCCTTCCACACCATTAATTGGTGATCGGTTATTAAAGATTTCTTATAGAGAGCTATTCCAAGCTACTGGAGGATTTTCTTCAGCTAATCTCATAGGTTCTGGGAGTTTTGGTTATGTATATAAAGGGATCATCAACCAGGATGAAACAACCGTGGCAGTCAAGGTACTAAACCTTCAAAATACACGAGCTTACAAGAGTTTTATAACTGAATGCAAAGCATTAAGAAACATTCGGCA
Organism: Protea cynaroides; assembly: GCA_028583415.1. Taxonomy (NCBI): domain Eukaryota; kingdom Viridiplantae; phylum Streptophyta; class Magnoliopsida; order Proteales; family Proteaceae; genus Protea; species Protea cynaroides. The sequence continues at coordinate 11,160,082 of CM053275.1, read as the reverse complement.
TCGAAATCTTGTCAAAATTTTAACTTCTTGTTCAAGTCTTGATTCTGAAGGCAACGATTTTAAAGCTCTTGTTTATGAGTTCATGCCCAATGGGAGTCTAGACGATTGGTTGCATCTTCCGATGGAAGCAAATAATCATTCAAGGAATTTAAATCTTCTTCAGAGGTTAAACATTGCCATAAATGTGGCTTCTGCATTAGATTACCTTCATTACCATTGTTATGCACCAATTGTTCATTGTGACTTGAAACCAAGTAATGTTCTCTTTGATAGTGATATGACTGCACATGTTAGTGATTTTGGTTTGGCAAGGCTACTTTTAGAACATGACGATGATTCATCTCAGACTCAAACTAGTACCATTGGGATAAAAGGATCTATTGGCTATGTTGCTCCAGGTAACAAATGAACTATATAAATTTTGAGTTACTAATATGTTAATTTTTTTTTCTTCTATAGATCTGGATGCTCCTTACTAAGTTGTTGCATGCTATATATTTTTAAAAAGAATCCATTTCAAGGTGTTAGACATGAACCAAATGATGATTTAGAAAAAAGATCTAGATCTAAAAATCCTGTTTATGAGGGTTAATATTTCAATCCAACTACTATTGGATATTTTTCATGTTTTGGATAGTTTATTGAGTTTGTTAACACACTATTTTTATCTTAATTAGAATATATCGTGGATTTTTCCATTTAAATTTTGAAAAGTAGGCGCTAAGGAAAGTTGAATTCATGACCTCTCAATTGAGGTGTTGATTTTTTTCCATATTCATTTCAATTGGCAATTGCTTATACTATGATCGTATTGGATCTTAGTATCTAAATAGATCGAATTTAGATTAGATTCCTATTAACATGATAAAAAAAAAAATCATGGATCCCAAATTGAAGAAATGATCATGTTGGTACTTTTAATTATGTGTTCACAATATGCATATTCTAGACTTGTAATTTCTTGTAAGGGAGGTTGTTCATTTTGATTTTATAAATTCTTAGCTCAATTGTACAAATCTAGAGTATTTGAGATTAATTACAAGGAAATGGTTTTAAGGGCTTGCTTCACAACTTTAAAGCTAACCTCTCATCACAACTCTTAGAACTTGTATTAGGAAGGAATCAAATATCTGGAACCATCCTGCAGGAATTGAGAATCTAGTGGACTTGAATTTGTTGAGCATGGAGGAGAAATTTCTCAAAGGTAATATTCCGTCTACCGTTGCTAAACTTTCAAAGCTTCACGAAAATAGACTTTCAGGACAGATACCATCCTCGATAGGCAATCTTACTTTGTTGTTTGACCTCTCTTTAGAATTCAACAATTTCAATTTAACCATTCCTTCTAGCCTCGGAAATTGTCAACAATTACAATTCCTTGCCCTTGAATATAATAACCTCTAGGGCCCAATACCTAAACAATTTTTTTCTATTTCCTCCTTATCAATATCCCTCGACTTATCTTATAATTCTCTGGTTGGATTCTGTGAGGACAATGGAAATTTTGATCCTCCACGAAAATCAAAAGACTCTCGCCTTGTGACCTTGTTCATCCACGCCAATGGACGATGAAAGAACTGGAATCGCCACCTAGATGAGGTCTAGGACTTATATGTTCTCTCTCACTTGGAGATACGCTAATGACTCGTGATCCAATGGAATGCTTCTGATCTCACCAAAGAAGGGTAAGCGTTAAGTTACGAGTTGGGAAGATGTTAGGCACCCAATTCGCCCGGTCATTGGACCGGTCTCCTTCTGTCCTATCCTTTCTTATATTCATGAAGCTTATGTATATTCAGGTCATTCAATCTGGCCTAAATGGGCAAGTGGGGAACCCTAGACCAAGTTTCTAATTCTACTAAGTTAGGATGCCGCCACACAGGTTTAAAAAATAAAATACAAATCCATAAACAATAAATGAATCAATGAATGATATAAACAAAAATAAACAAATAAAGAACTAAAGAATAAACAAACATAGAAAAACAACAGATAAATGACCGAACTCGAGAACTATCTCAAGCTACCTACATATCCCTGTGCGGCGGGAATCAGGCCAAACGTAGTTCGGGCGGGATTGTAGTGAGTGTGAGGTGCTCCCTTGACAAAGGAAGCATGTGTGACTGTGCGCAAAGTAACTACGTACTTCCCGCTGCCTACGTATCTCCTCAGAGAATTAGATCAAATGTAGTTCCTAACAGTTAATGAGCTGTTGGATCCCGAATGACATCACTCAAGAGGTGCTCGGACCTTGGCTCCCTGCACTCGGCGAGGGTGAACTAAATTTTGTAAACAATGACGTTGGTTGCTTAGCAAACCAAATCCCGAACATGGCAAACAATTGGCCTAAGGCCACAGACAAAACTGGATAATAGCTAGGTTGGAGATCAAACATGATCCCAACCATCGCCTGACACATGAAGTCATGACTCTTTTTTTTTTTTTTTTTTTTGTATTTTTCTTTTCTCCTTTTTTGAAATTTTTTTCTTTCAAAGGGGGAAAAACAATTTTGGGGCTAATCCTAATGGTTGAGCGGGTCAACAACCTAGGCGAGGCCACACTAGTCAGCATGGGATTTGGGAATCCTAGTAAGAATGGACTCAGTGGGGTCGCCCTAAACATTCCACAATGTTGGGGAGGGGACTCCTAAATCATAATCTGATGGGTAGGATGCATCACATGGGGGACGGGATCATGCATTGAACTGAGCATTTGAATCAAGTTAAGCATATGCATGAGAAAGAATTAGTTCACTTAAACTACGCATGGATAGGACTAATCAAGCATATGATCCAAACATCAATCAAGCATGATATAACAACAGGCAAACATTGCGGTCAACGAGCAGATGTGGATTTCAATAAAACATGGACAGCAATCTTGAGGTGACCACAAGTGAGAATAGAGCATGAACCATCCTAATTGGAACTTGTCATGAAGACAAATAGAACATGAACCATCCTAACTGGAACTTGTCATGAAGACAAACTAGACTCGATGAGAGTGACTCAATAAAAGATAAAGTAATACAAAAACAAGCAAAACATACACACCTACCCTAACCAAGGTTTCTTGAAAAACGAGCAAAACAACAATTAGCATGAAATAATCATAACCTCCTAAGAAGCTAACTCACCGAATGCTAGCACTGATAGAAAAATGAAGCACACCATAATACCGAATTGTCCCTGAGAAGAGATCAAATGGATAGGAAGCTTCAAAATACCCAACACTTACCCAAAAGAAAAAGAAAAAAACCAATCAGAAATTTCTTTTTTCGGTAAACCAATCAGAATTAACTAACCCTTGCTAGGCAAACAATGTAGGATTTTAATTAATCCTAATAAAATTCATTACAATGAATCCCACATGAAATGTAAAATACAACTGAGTAATAACACAATCTATTAAAAGAAATAAGACATACCTTTTCGTTGGAGATTGTTTTCCAACCTTTTCTTTTCGCCTGATTCCTACAGAGATCTTCTACAGTCTCCTCTCCCTTAGGTATGGGTCCTCTTGATTTCACGCAGAGAGAGACTATAGGGACCCTGCTTCATATTTATAATGATTTAGAATTCAAATCTATCCCAATCCCATAATGGTATAGATTTGATTTATATTTGGAAAAAGATAATCAATCAACCTTGATTGGATTCTCACCAGTCAAAATAGGCAAGTAAGATAATGTTGCCCATAATAATAAAATCAGAATAAAAAAGATTTTACAATCTCCCACTTGGGCTACATTATTCCACAAGACTATTAAAAACTAGTGTGTCCATGGAAACCATTAATTAAAAACCAGATTATCCCAAACCTCATACCTTCCAACAAGCAGACTAATGTTGAACAACAACAGAAGATATACCTCAATTATACGGCATACAACTTTTTGTTATTACGAACATAAGTCTCCTTGTTTATTTTGACATTGGCTTACCGCCTCTGAAACTTGGCTTAATACTGTCTTTATGTTTTTGGCTTAATACCGCCTTCTGAGACTTGACTTAATACTGCCTTTTGGGTCCTGGCTTAATACTGCCTTTTGTGTTCTGGCTTAATACTGCCTTTTAAGACTTGGCTTAATACTGCCTTTTTGGGTCCTGGTGTCACATCCCAATTCTGATCCAACAATAATGGTGTGAGTGAACCGTCATTGAACCAACGGTTCACACCAGGATCTCGAATAGGCCGTGTCCACTCATACAAATCATCACACATAACCACAATCAGAATATAATAGTACAGCGGAAGTCTTTAAAATAGAATGAACTGAGTATCTATTGATAATTAAATAAGTATCAAATTATTCAAATCCAAACATAAAATAAATATCTTTTACATCCCTGTGAGGACATGGGAAAAAATCAATCTTCTTGAAATTTTCAATTTGGATTTATCCTCATTTTTAAAAGTTGAGTTTTCATATAGTTAAAGTTGTTTACCCTCATTACACTCAAACTGGGATCTGAAAAGTTCTCACCTTCAGATCCCATCCACTCATGCTAGTGGAGGGTAAGAAGACTGGAGTCGCCACCTAGATAAGGTCTAGGACCTATAAATGATGTCCCTCAATGGAGGGACGCTAATGACTCGCGCAATTGGAATGGCTATCTTGTCTCACCAAAGGCGGGTAAGTGCCAAGTTACGAGTTGGGAAGGTGTTAGACACCCAACTCGTCCGGTTAAATCGGTCTCCCTAAATCCTATCCTTTCCTACAGTTTATGAATGCTTGGGGCTGTCTAAATACATTACAAGGTAAAAGAGGGAATCCTAAGTTAATTTCTAATTCTTTGTTAACTAAGCATGGCATAAGCTGAAATTAAACAATTATAAACAAGAAAATAATTGCCAAATGAATCAAAGAATTTAAAGAATAGTTTAAACATACATCAAAAGAAAGGAAAAATGATATATAACATATGACCGAGGTCTGGGAAAATCCCAGGCCGCCTACGTATCCCTGTGCGGCCGGAATCAGGCCAAACGTAGTTCGGGCGGGTGTGTACGTACCAAGTGTGTGCAAGAGAAGAGGGACGCTTCCAAAATGTTGGAACGCATCCCAAGTGATGGATGCTCCCATAATCATGGAACACATCCAATGGTGAGAGATGTTCCCACAACAGTGGGACCCATCTCAGTGTTGAGGTACTCCCTATCACAAGGAAGTCCCCTCGGCGAGGTAATCCCATAATACATGGAACTTACCTCAATTTGAGTGTGTGTGTGAAAATGATGCTCCCAAAATATTGGAACACATCCGAAGGATGAGATGTTCCCACAACAGTGGAACCCATCTCAGGGTGTAGAGGTATTCCCTTCCACAGGGAAATCCCTTCGCTGAGGTAATCCCATAATACATGGAACTTACCTCAATTTGACCGAGCGTGGAGCGACCAAACTCCCCCACAGCCTACGTATCCCTCGAGACCTCTGTCTCTCCAGAATCAGGTCAAGCGTAGTTCCCATGGATTGACGAGCCATGGACACGCGTGACAACACTCAGGAAAGGCCAAATGCCTCAGCTCCCCACACACGGGGGTACACTAAATCTCACTCACATCCCACATTCGGGATGCCCAGGTGGACCGTCCGTCGGACCATCAATCCTATGCATACATCTACCCAATCGCATATTTTTCATTAATATAAAATTTTGATACAACGATTTCCCACACTCTTGGATCCAATCCTAGGGTTGGGTGGGCTCAAACTAAATGGGCCCATAAATGTCGACACGGGAGATCCCTTGTAGGGTTGCACACATTGGAGTCCCTTAAACATCATATCACAAGAAGGCCATCAAATATGCAAACATATTTCAATGCAACAATAAAGATCAATTAAAAATAAAGGAAGGAGAATACCCGATTGATTCTTGGAGGTCTCTATGTCCTCGCTCTGAATCCAACTCCTCGCGGACCAAGGATACTCGCCCAAATAAACGACAGGAAAATGAAGCAGTATCAAAAGATGACAAGAATTATATGAATATGACAATAAGCACACGACAATCAAAATATAGAAGATGGAAAAATCATTTGAGCACTAATTGTAGCGAAACAATCAATTACATATTACAATGAGCATATTGGCTGACAAGCATAGCAGACGAACCTCGATGTAAGCAAGAAGATCCAGATATAACATTCAGCCTAAATGGCCCAAACTGGCCCAATTTGATGGAACTAAACCAAATCGATCCAAATTGGTTGGGGGTTTGATCAATATCCATTAAAAGAGTAGGCCTACAACCTAAGTGGGGTCCGCACTAGTCAGAAAGAAAACGGACTCAATGGAGTCATCCCCAAGTGAACAGTAACATGATAAGCAATAAACACGCTGAATTAAGCATGAATCCAAACATATGTTAAAGAATTCAAACTCAAAGTATGGATACGAAATTAGCCCGGGAACTCAAACCAAAATCGTAATACAGGGTTTGAACCGAATCTAACATGAAACTAGTTAAAACATTTGGAATGGTCCCAACTTTAAATATAGAAATCTGATTCGATGAGCACATCACACCAAACCAGATTTCAATCACTAATAGTAGCCAAATTAACTGGACCAGATTTGTCCTCAAGAAATATGTCAATCAAGCCCAACAGAATTAATCATGGAATAAACCAAATAAACCAGATTCAAAATAAATCAAGACAACTTAAACCGGTCTTGGCCAAAACCAGTCCCAATCGGATCCTTTAAAACCAAATCTGAGCAAATGTATCAAAGCTCAAACATCACCCTTGCAGATTCTCCATTGAAAGAGGAAGAAAACTTAGCAACAAAAACTGATCCCCTTAATATCGAATCAGAAACAAACAACCTCTCCAAGCACTTCCTGGCTGAGCATAACCGAAATTAGTCCCACCGGATTAAAGTAATCTAACAAGAAACCCAGTGGAGCAGTCCAAATAAGACAACTGAAACCACCCAAAGTTCAAATCAATGCTCAAACCCACTAAAAATAAATACCATTGAAACCTAAACATAACCGAACCAAATATGCTCCAACCAAAAGCTATGTTCAGGAAGAGGGAGATGAATTCCACCATCATGATTGAATCTGACTTTATAGGTGGTATAAAACTAGGGCCCTCTCTCTTCAATTGAAACCAAATTAGAGCTACTGAAGGAAAACATAAAAGAACTAAGAATAATGAAACAGATTACCAGTCGAAACCAAATGAGAGGGAATAAAAACAAACAACTGTAAACAGAAATCTATTGCAAAGAAATCCAAAGCATAATGAAGAGATTAATTCTGGACAAAGGAAACAGAAATTCTTACCCCTGACCAATACCAACCACTTATCTTCTACTCTTCCTCCTGGCTGTTCTTCCTCTTCTGCTTGCTTCTTTCTCCTCCTTCTTTCTTCTTCTTTCTTCTTCCTTCTTTCTTCTCTCTTTCCTGTTTTTTTTTTTTCTTTCTGGAGCAGCAGCAGAGCTGCTCCTTCTCTCTCTTCGACGGCGGCGGCTCTGCTGCCGCTGCTTTCTTCTTCTTCTTCTTCTTCTTCTCTCTTCTTTTTTTTTTCCGGAGCAGCAGAGCTGCTCCTTCTACTTCGACGGCGGCGGCTTTGCTGCCGCTGCTTTCTTCTCCTTTTCCCCTCTCTCTCTTTCTTCTCCCTTCTCTTCTTTCTTCTCCCTTCTTTCTTCCTTCCTTCCTTCTTCTCCTCCTTTCTTCTTTCTTCTTCCTTCTTCTCCTCCTTTCTTCTTCTTCTTTCCGGTTTCTCTGTTTCTTTTTTTTTTTTTCTTTTTTTTCGTTTTCTCCTCTATTTCGGAGCAGCAGCTGCTGCTCCTTATACTCACGAAAAGGGGGGGGGGGGATTGAGGCCGGTAAACTGGCAGGTTTTGGGGCGGGTTTCGGGGAGGAGGGGTGAGTTGTCGACCTCCCCCTCTTCCCCTGCAACTCTCCCTCACCGCCTCTCTCATCTTCTCCCCCGATTTCTGTTTTACTTGTTTTTTTTTCCCTCTTTATTTTTTTCTCTTTTTTGGCTCTGATCCCCTCTTCTGGGGATCAGACGGATTTTGCCCTTTTTTATATTTTTATTATTTATATATATATATAATTTTATTTTATTATCATTATTATTATTATTATTATTTTTATTTTTTTTTACATTATACACCCCTCTCATTGCGTATGGTACCCAATGAGAGCGGGGATCCCCGTAGTGGCAAAAAACTGGGTGCTGACAATCCCTTTAATATCAAACGAAAATAACTGAAACGAATAAACAAAAGTCCGATCACAGGTACACGCAGAAAGGGCACTCGCATGAAGCGTCATGCTCGTCCTCTCCTGCATGTACGTCCAACGCCGCAACACCACCATACACAGGAGCATTCATATAGTCGTCCACAGTGTAACCTGCATTAACATCTAAAACAATGTACGTACAAAGGGTGAGCTCACAACACGCCTTCGATAAGACAATCGACGCGTTTCACAATATTATGCATGAGTAACAATCAGTTTTATGCTGTGATCTGGTTTTAAGTTTGCAATGTGCTATAGAAAGGTTTGGTAGCCTCCGCACCTCTATACACGAGTGTGTGGCACCTCATGGTTCATACCCCCATTGGCCTATATGCACCCATCATGGAATAGAGATAGAGCTAAGATACCCACGTACCTCCCCTGATACTTTATCCATACCAGTACCTAAGCCCCTACTGGCCAGGGCTCGCAAACTGGGCTAGCAATTAACCAATCCTATGTGTCATCAATGTATGCTCTACCCCAGTACAGCCGTCTACGGCATAGAGATAGAGCTAAGGCATTCCCACACCTCCCTGATGCCTTATTCGCAACTAACTCACTAGGATAGAAACAATACGCAAGTAGACCCTGTCCTAACATAACTCCCTACCGCATAGAGATAGAGCTAAAGCATCGTGGACAAGCCAGCGTCGACTCGGAGACCACAGTACCACATAACAATGGCCGGGACAACATCAATATCGGAGACCACAGTACCACGACCTTCCCCTGATGCCCCACCCGTACCAAGCATGTTAAGACAAAATACTACAAAAGGTGCTAATGTGAAGAGCGATCCCAGGCCCATGCCCCACTCCACACACTAACGAAAACAATCACATGCCTAACAATCACATCCTATAAATGCATGAACAGTAATAATAACCGAAAGTAAAGGATGACATGTGAATATGCACAAACAACACATCTCATATAATCAGGTGATTAACAACAATTTACTATCCATTAATTATTAGGTTTAGGTCAGATTCCCTTACCTGACGCTTGTTCGATAACTTGCTCCACGTCGCAAGATCCAAACGATAAGTCACAAAGTCCTACAATATTATTAGGGTCTCATTAGAATATATTGTTTAGGGTTTCATGTTGGTGAAAACCAACACGGTTACAAAACACCCTCACAGAGCTGACCGGTGGCATGTACCGGTGGCAGCTCTATGGGGAAGACTGGCGACCGGTATGGTAAGCCGGTCCCCACAAACCAGCCTCCCGAGGGATACCGGTGGCAACATACCGGTCGCACCATGTGCAACCAGTATAGTCGGCCGGTATGTCTCCGAAAGACCATACATGGGTTTTTGACTGCCGTCGATCATCCTCCATGGATTTCCAAGATTTCTCCTATCCATTCTAAGTCTAAACTTGGAGTTAGAGTTATCCCCAACTCATTCAAGTCTCGTTTCGATGAATATCATCTCGAAACTCGAATCTAGGGTTTGACGGCAACTTAGGGTTTATTGGCCAATTTAGGGTTTTAGATTAATACCTACTTTGCATGGTATTGATCCACCCACACAACTAACATAGGATAAGAAGAATAATTAAAACACTTACCGTTGACTGGCGTAGCGCGAGCTTCGTCGAACGGTAATGGCGGCACCTTCTTCTTCTTCCTAGCTCCTTCCCCTTTTCAACCTCTTTCTTTTCTCTAGGGTTTGCGAGAGACAATGGAAAGGATTTGAGGAGGCTTAAGGGTGTATTTATAGGCTAAAAATAGGGTTTAGTAACCCTACTAGGATTAGAAAACTTCTAGGATTCGAAATCAGGAAAATGAGACCCGCAGAGATCAATTTCCAGATCCCCGCACTTAGCTGCGCAAGCCATACCGGTCGACCGGTACCAAGACCGGTACCATCGACCGGTCAACATAAAATGATGACTATTTGGTCGTCTTTGGTCCGATTTCATACCTGTTTGTCATCCGCTTGCCCCGTCTGGCCCGGTGATGATCGGAAGACCTGTCACGACACAAAACCAAGATTTAGACCGGATTTACGGAGTGCGGGTCTTACATACCCTCACAGAGCTGACCGGTGGCATGTACCAGTCACAGCTCTGTGGGGAAGACTGGCGACCGGTATGGTCAGCCGGTCCCCACAGACCAGCCTCCCGAGGGATACCGGTGGCAACATACCGGTCGCACTGTGTGCAACCGGTATAGTCGACCGGTATGACTCCGGAAGACCATACATGGGTTTTTCGACTGCCGTCGATCATCCTCCATGGATTTTCAAGGTTTCTCCTATCCATTCTAAGTCTAATCTTTGAGTTAGAGTTATCCCCAACTCATTCGAGTCTTATTTCGATGAATATCATCTCGGAACTCGAATCTAGGGTTTGACGGCAACTTAGGGTTTATTGGCCAAATTAGGGTTTTAGATCAATACCTACTTTGCATGGTATTGATCCACCCACACAACTAACATAGGGTAAGAAGATTGATTCAAACACTTACCGTTGACTGGCGTAGAGTGAGCTTCGTCGAATGGCAATGGCGGCACCTTCCTCTTCTTCCTAGCTCCTTCTCCTTTCCAACCTCTTCCTCTTCTCTAGGGTTTGTGAGAGATAATGGAAAGGATTTGAGGAGGTTTAAGGGTGTATTTATAGGCTAGAATTAGGGTTTAGTAACCCTATTAGGATTAGGAAAGTCTTAGGATTCGAAATCAGGAAAGTGGGACCCTCAGAAGTCAATTTATGGATTTCCACACTTAGCTGCGCAGACCTGATCGGTCGACCGGTACCAAGACCGGTACCATCGATCGGTCAACATAAAATCATGTTGATTGATCGTCTTTGGTCCGATTTCATACCTGTTTGTCATCCGCTCGCCCCGTCTGGCCCGGTGATGATCGAAAGACCTGCTACGACACAAAACCAAGGTTTAGACCGGATTTATGGAGTACGGGTCTTACACCTGGCTTAATACTGTTTTTTGTGTTCTGGCTTAATACTGCCTTTTTGGGTCCTGGCTTAATACTGCCTTTTGTGTCCTGGCTTAATACTGCCTTTTAAGACTTGACTTAATACTGCCTTTTTGGGTCCTGGCTTAATACTGTCTTTTGTGTTCTGGCTTAATACTGCCTTTTATGTTCTGGCTTAATACTGCCTTTTATGTTCTGGCTTAATACTGCCTTTTTGAGTTCTGGCTTAATACTGCCTTTTATGTTCTGACTTAATACTGCCTTTTAAGACTTGGCTTAATACTGCCTTTTTGGGTCCTGGTTTAATACTGCCTTTTGTGTTCTGGCTTAATACTGTCTTTTATGTTCTGGCTTAATACTGCCTTTTGAGTTCTGACTTAATACTGCCTTTTATGTTCTGGCTGAATACTGCCTTTTGAGTTCTGGATTAATATTGCCTTTTGAGTCCTGGCTTAATACTGCCTTTTGTATTATGGCTTAATACTGCCTTTTGTCAATGACATGTCAATAAATGTGCAACATAGCAATAAATGAATGCTGATATAAAAATAACCATGGTTATAAATGTCTGTGCCAAAACCATAGGCAATGTAAATACACATAATGAATTAAATCATTATCAATGTGAGAAAAGTCTCCCACTAACCAAACACATTTAATGAATTAACCATTTATATATTAAACATACAGTCCCTTGAAGACTCCCTTTTGACAAAACCTTTGTCAGAGAATCTACAATCAAGATATTTAATGAATGTGCTCTACAATGATATAATTTTTTTGACCTTTTTCTCTCACCTAAAGAGATTTAAAATCTGATCTCTATTATGCTTTGAATTACTAGATTTCACATTATTCTTTGAGAACAACACAACTAAACCGCTGTCATAACACATCTCAATAGGCCTAAGTAAAAACTTACAACCTTTTAAGGTATGAAAGATAACTCTTCAACCAGATATGCTATTTAATAGTTTCGCATATAGTTATAAAATCTATCTTACCAAGAGGGTGATGCATGGATAAACTTCTTTGCATTTTTCCCCAGAGGGTACATCTACCATCATAACAAAAAAAAAAAAAAAAAATTTGAGATGGGATTCATGCCACCAATGCAATCACCAAACACTACATCACAATAGCCAAGAGTGTCACTACTGCCACAAATGAGTAGATAATTTTTGGTCCTCTGCAAGTACCGCATGACCTTCTATTCTCATTGTTCAGTGAGCTATACCAGCATCCAACTAAAAATGTCTTAAAACACTCTAAACAAAGGCTATGTGAGAATAAATATAATCTTGAGCATACACTAAGCTCTGTACTTCAGATGCTCTCTCTCTGAACATCATTTCTTGAATATAACTCTGTCAATTTGTCTCCTTTCTGATTTAAACATCTGCAACTTAACTGTTATGCATGTACATTCAATCATTCTAGAATACGAATAACTTATACCTTTTGAGACAAACCCAGAGTTTCATTTTTCCTGTCACGAGGAAACTCAATGTCAAGTACAAAAGTACTTACTCACACATTCTTCATCTCAAATTTATCAGACATTGAAACTATAGTTTCAACAGGTAAACCATGTCACTACTAGTCAAGTGATTAACCATCAACACATATGACTAGGAAATAAATCCACTCCCACTGACCTCTATATATACATAATGATCAATGATAATCTCAATAAAGTTTTAAGAAGATACAATTTTGTCAAATTTCAGGTACCACTACCTAACAAAATATACAATGAAAATGCCTTTCAACATGTCATTTACAGCAATGAAAATAAGAGGAAACAAAACCTTTCAATCTTCCAGTCGACTACACTAAGTAACAAGAAAAGGAAATTCAGAAACAACACTGTCCCTAACCGAGAAGGAAAAAGAAAAAAGAAAATCCAACTTTAATCCAACCTTTTAAGCAAACTAGAAGAAAGGAAAACCGAAACCACCCCCAATCTCCAACTAGGACCTACCCTGCTAGACAGGGAAACCAAATCAAAACCCTATCCCTTAACTGAATATTATCTTTGCTGAAATAAAATAAGACTCAGCGGGAAAAGATAAAAAAAAAAAAAACAGAGCCTAGACTTCAAGAAAGAAAATAAATCTCAGTATAATCTCCTAAAACTGCTGGGAAGTAAAGTAGCACACCATCGCAGAATAAAATATGGAACTAAAGAATAAGGTAGAACTGTTCTGATCTTAACCGACACTATTGAGAATGGAAGTATCTAATCTAGATAAACAGAGGCTACAATATGAGAATGGAACTTACCTGAATCGACAACTGAAGAAGGCTGCTGTAGTTCCTTCCCCTTCCTCGCTGCTGCCGCCGCCGCTCCTTTCTTCTTCTCCAACCGTAAAAGCAACCCTTCTCTCTCTGTTTCTCTATTTTCACTCCCAGCTGAAGTGCAGCTGTCTTCCCTTCTTTTCAGCCGTGGCCACAGCTCTTTTCTTCATTCTTCCCTCACTTCTTGCAGGAGCAGGCCAACAACACCTCTCTTCTCTCACTCTTCCTCTCTATATCTCCCAGCTGCTTCCTTCCTTCTTCTTCTTCTTTTCAATTTCTTCTACTTCTCCAACTGCAGCTCCTTTTCCAGCCACGGTTTCTTCTCTTTTCCCCTCATTATTTTGCTTTCACGAATCCCCCTTCTGCTGCCAAACACTCTCTCACACCCCCTCTGTTTTCTCACCAAACGAAATCCCCTTTCACGGCTCTCCCTATTTTCCAGCCGCCTTCCTCTCCTTTCTTTCTTATTTGTTCTCTACAGGTACCCCCAGCTCGGAAAAAGATCGTCTCCAATCCGTCCAGCCGTCCAGTCGTGGACGGACGGACTGAATTTAAAGGACACGCCCCCCATATATTGATATCCTTTTAATCCAGTCCGCCCAGTCCACGACTGGACGACTGGACGGACGGGAGACGATCCAAGTCCCCCCCAGCTCACGGCTCTCTCTGTTTTCTCTTTTTTTCTGCAGCCGCCTCTTCTTCTCCCCTTTTTTTCCCTACGGCTCCATTCTCCCCCTCACCAAAACCCTTACGAATCGGATTCACATCCTCTCCCGCCTGAGATTTGGCAGGAGAGATGGCTGCCCGGATGGATGGCCAACACCTGCTCTCGGGTGAATCCGAGCCCTCCATCCAAGCCGACACCCCTGTCGGCTCAGCTTGTCAACTTGGATGGAAGACTCGGGTTCACCCGAGAGCCGACGATCCATCCGGCTGCCATCTCTCCTCCAAATCCCAGGAGGAGAGGATTTCTATACTTAACGAATCTGCCTCCTTGATTTTCCCTTATGGTAGGGTTTTAGGTTATCATTAGTGGCCTAGTGTGACTACGTAGGTGGCCCTACCCATCAGCCTTAATACCTACCAACGTCTAACCTAATCTAAGCCCATTAACACCAAATCTAAACCTATTTTAAAAATAACAAACTAAAACCCACTAACATAGAACAAATGCTATAGGCCCAAGCCCAACTCACTCAACAATTTTTTCTTTTTGCATTTTTTATATATTTTTTTGTTGTTTTAGTGATTTTTTCTTTTTCATAAAGCCCTAGGACAACCAAAATGCCCTCGTAAGAAGGGGCCAAAAATGGGGTCTTACAGATCCCTACTGGTAGAAATCAATAACTTGAAGAGTCTTACTGCATTTGATAGATCCAGAAATAGATTGTTCGGAGAAATCCCCTCTTCCATTGGTGAACGTAGTAGTTTGGAAAATCTTTATCTGAGAGGTAACTTGTTTGAAGGAACCATTCTTCAATCTTTGACTCTTCTGAAGGGACTTCAAGATTTAGATCTCTCACGCAATAACTTATCAAGACAAATTCTGAAAGATTTTGAAAACCTTTCAGCATTGGGAAATTTGAATTTATCCTTCAATAATCTTGAGGGAAACGTACCAATAAAAGGAATTTTTGAAAATGCAAGTGCAATTTCAATACATGGAAATCATAAGCTTTGTAGTGGATTAGCAAAACTGCAATTGCCTCCATGCACAAACCGTGGTTGTACCAAAGGAAAGTCCCATGCTTTTAGAATAGTTTTGGCAATAACCAGTTTGGTTATTGGTTTTCTTTTATATGTTCATTTCTCAATCTTTAGGTTTTCTTTTGATATGTTCCTTTTTCAATCTTTATTGGACAAGAAAATCAAAAAGTAAACCTCCTTCCACACCATTAATCGGCGATCGGTTATTAACAAGAAAAAAAAATCAGCTACCCCCCATATATAATAGTTTCAAAACATCACCTATCACCCACACCTTTCAAAAAACATCAAATACACCCAAGTAACTGACGGAGGAGACTGAAACCAACGTTAGACATTTTTACCCTTTTTGTTTTTAATTGAAATTTTTTAAAAACTAGTAAAATTACTAATATAACCCTTCAGATATTTCCTTGATCCCCTCTTTCCTTTCCTCTCTCCCTCCCTCATCGTTCTCCCCTCTTTCTTCTCCTTCGTCGTTCCCCCTGAATATCATGTTTTCGAGAGAGAAAAAGCTTATGATCTTCGTAGCAGGAGAGGAATTGTTTTTTAAGGAAGGAGAAAATCTCGTACGTGACCTTGTCGACACTAAAGGTGGAGTCAAGCATCGGACTGCTGCCATTTTTGCAGAAAATTGAAGCTTTTTAGCTAATAAAGTTAATCTGAATTTGGTTGTCTTCCATGGGTATTCTGAAAATAAAACACTATACTGAACAATGAATACCATTTCAAATCTATAAGACATGCAAGCATGCTTTACAAATTGTACAAAAAAAAAATTATACGAAACACAATCAAGGGCAAAGATTGAAATGGAATTAAACTAATCTAGAGGGAAACGTACTTGTTCATTTCGTTCTTGATCTTGATGAGAGCATCGAGGACCATGGGACCGCATTCCTTAAGATCAATCTGGAAGTTTTGCAGTTGGGGCTTGGTCGGATTCTCAGGATTCCATCAGTAGATGGAGAAGGTCTTGAGCTTGGAGGAATCTTGTGCCTTGGGTTGAACCAGCTGGGCTTCAGCCTCAGAGGCATGAGTTCAACCTCGATCCTCTGGAATTCCTCAATAACTGAGATCGAATTGCAGAAACAGAGAATGTGTAACAGCTCGATTTGATCCCATTCGTTGTGTGGAATAGGTCAATTTCCCGCTTTCATAGGCAGATTATCTTCAAATGTTCTTTGTTACTCCATTGCTTCGGCTTTTGGTTCTTCATGAATGGAGACGGAGAAACTGCAACTTCTGGATTTTTTTCCGTTCTACTTGGAAGATTGTGTTTGTTTCTTGTGTAAATTCTTCTTCCATGAACAATCACAATACAACAGAAGAAGGAGCTGTGGCAACAATGTAGAGAAGAAGAAGAAGGGAGAGAGAGAAACCAAGGGAGCTAGGTTTGGTGGTTGGGATCCTTCTTGCTCTGTGGAATCTCCTTCCCCAACATGGACGGCTGGTTTTTCCTCTTCAACTAGGGCTCAATGCTCTTATACTGGTTGTGAGCCACATATGCATTCACGACAAGATCGGCGGAAGGTGAGCGACAGATCCATTTCGTGCCTTGGGTTTAACCAGCTGGGCTTTAGCCTCAGAGGCGTGAGTTCAACCTTGATCCTCTGGAATTCCTCAATAACTGAGATCGAATTGCAAAAACAGAGAATGTGTATTCCGAGGGTAGATCTGAATAAGAAGGAGAAGAAACGAGATAATTTGGGGTTTTACCCTCCTTAAGTGAAGGAGGGTAAAACCATCTTTTAATATCAAAATGGATTTTAGATGACATTAGCAACTAACGGAATTCGTTTAACGGAGTGGATCTATTTGATTAACGGTGGTAAATGTTTGGGTGGTAGTTGATGTTTTTTGAAAGATGTGGGTGGTAGGTGATGTTTCGAAACTATTATGGGGGGTAGCTGATTTTTATTCTTATTAACAATTTCTTACAAAGAACTCTTCCAAATTACCGGAGAATTTTCTTTAGCTAATCTTATAGGTTTTGGGAATTTTGACTCTGTATGTAAAGGGATCATCAACTAGGATGAAACAACTATCGCAGTCAAGGGACTAAACCTTCAAAATTGATGAGTTTACAAGAGCTTTATGGCTGAATGCGAAGCATTAAGAAACATTCAGCATCGACATCTTGTCAAAATTTTAACTTCTTATTCAAGTTTTGATTCAAAAGGCAAAGATTTTATTTAAAGTCCTTGTTTATGAGTTCATGCCCAATGGGAGTCTAGATGATTGGTTGCATCTTCCGATGGAAACAGATAATCAATCAAGGAATTTAAACCTTCTTCAAAGCTTAAACATCGCCTTGGATGTGGCTTCTGCATTGGAATACCTTCATTACCGTTATTATGCGCCAATTGTTCATTGTGACTTGAAGCCAAACAATGTTCTCTTTGATAGTGATATGACTGCACATGTGAATGATTTTGGTTTCGCAAGGCTACTTTTAGAGCATGATAACGATTCTTTGCAAACTCAAACTAGTACCATTGGGATTAAAGGATATATTGGCTATGCAGCTCGTAATAAATGAACTATATCAATTTATTGAGTTATCAATATGTTAAACTTTGATTATGTAGACCTAGTTTCCCTTTACCAAGTTATTGCTCTATATTTTGAATTAGAATTCATTGCAGGGTGTTAGCCACGACCCAAATGATGATATAGAAAAAGATCCAGATTTAAAAATCTTATTTTCGTAGTTAATATTTTAATCTAATTATTATTGGATATTCATCCTGTTATGGATAGTTTATTGAGTCTATCAAGAAACTTTAATTTCTATCTTAATTAGATTAGATCATGGTTTTTGCTTTTTTTTTTTTAGATAAATAGGCCCCAAGGAAAGTTAAACTCATGACCTCTTAATTGAGCCAGTGTTGGAGTTTTCCATGTATATTCAATTTTTAATTGGTTATACTATGATCGAATAGGATCCTAGTACTAATTGGATTGAATTTAGATTAGAATCCTATTAACATGATCAAGAGAACCATGGTTCAAAAAAGTATTGGTGCTCCGAGTTTTGATATAATCAACATGCTCTATTTTTATTGTTTATGATGAATATTTATGTGAATTTTTAAATTTATAAAAGTACATGCATGCCCAAATTGAAGAAATGATCATGTTTCTACTTTTTAATAATGTGTTCACAATTTGTATATTCTAGACCTATAATTTCTCGTATTATATGAAAAATATATAATCTCTTATTTAACAGAGAGAAGTTCCAAATTTCAGAATATGGCATGGGTGGAAAGGCAACCATAGAAGGGGACGTGTTTAGTTATGGGATCCTTTTATTGGAGATGTTCACAGGAAAAAGGCCAACACATCAAATGTTTAGAGATGAATTAAATCTCCATAACTTTGTTAAGGCAGCTTTACCTATACAAGTGATGCAAATTTTAGATCCAACACTCCTTCGCAAGGGTGAGCATGATGAAGAAATTGAAAAGGAAAATATCTATAGAACTCAAGGTTCTAGTCATAGTACAAATAAATTTCAAGATTGCATAATGTCAATAATTGAAATTGCACTCCAGTGTTCCATGGACTCGCCAAGAGAACGTATGAACATGAACAATGTTGTGAGGGAACTACACTTTATCAAGGAAAGTTTTCTTGGAGCAAGAATCTATCAACACTGTGAAACTATGACTGATTTGAAGGTAAATCTAAATTTACTATTGTAGTTATTGTATCACCTAACCACTTATTGCTCATGAAAAAACTGGAAAAGGATAGCACTATATCATACAGTATATAGGCTGATCTAGAGTTATTCACATACGATAGTTATGGTGGCAACTATGCGAATATAAGACCTAATTTCAACCTTGCTTGCCCCACAATGTCTCAAGGGTATATATAAGTTCCTCTACAAGTAAATGTATTCCAAACTGGTTCTATTTACAGGGGGCTGTTTAGGCCGAGGAAGGTAAAAACTCAAAATGAATGAGCGTAGCCCTGAAATTTGGGTGGAGGCTCCTCATAGGGAAGCACTCTCTTTGGATTCGAAGGTTCTAAGGAAAAACACTTTTCACTTTCAATCCTTTGAAGCTAAATTCCCTTCTAATGCCTTTTGGTCATTGTAAAAGATCTACTTCAGGTGATGGTGAGGTTTTATCTCTTATCTGGAGTTTATATTCTCCTCCAAAATTCATATTATTTGATAGGAATCTGTTAGAATTGTTGCTCCTGCATCTTCGTAGCCTTTAAAGCATTTGACAATAAAGGCTAAAAATAGCCCAAGCATTTGCAACTCTTGTGAAAAATGCCTATTGCATGTTGATTGAATAGTTAAATGTGAGTGGGTTAAAATTATGTGTCATTACTCGTTCTTCTATATAAAAATGAAATGATTCTTTGTTACCGATACATTGTCTTTTTTTATTTATTTTTGGTAAGTAATACATTGTCAACTCTCTAAAGTGGAAAAAAATATATTTGCAGCATATTTATTATTGTTGCAATTGGATGTTGTAATATATAAAGAATTAGAAATAGTATAGTTTTCATAAAAGCAGGTTCTGATACTACTTGTATTATAGTTAAGCAACAGGTCTGATACTCTAAGCTCTTGGAAGCCCCATCAAACAAACTGATTTAAGCTGACCTTGATGTGGCTTTCAAAGCTTTTGCAAACTAAGGCATCATGAGCTAGAAAGGAAGAATTCACTTGAACTGTTTTGTGGCTACATTACGTGGATTTCATTTTGTAGGTTGAAGATCATTGTAACAATTGAAATTAGGTCTTCCCAGTAAGGTCTGCAGCAAGCCAAGAGCATGACGATTGATAAGCAATTGGTGGAGTTTGATACAAGGAGTAGTGATCAATTGTTTGTTGGAAGACAATTATTCAGATTACCATTGCCTTTTCTTGAACTTCATCATTTAGATAAATAGTTTTTAATTTATTGTCTTTTCAGTTTCTTTTAGTATGTGTTTACTGAAAAAAATTATACATGTTGTTGGACTTTATGTTGTCATTGTTAGCAACTTGGCAGATGTGACAAAGTTGATGAGCATACAATCAAAGAAATGAGTAGAGAGAGTGTCAGTGTAGGAGAGAGAGTGTCAGTGCATTGGCAAAGATGGAGCAACTTCGAATGTGTGTTTTACAGTGTTCTACATCCCTTATAGTATGTTTCAGATGGCTCATAGCAAGTTGAATGGTATTCTACATTAAATTTGATGAGAGAGACTGTCTGTACTCCCATTGGTGATGTGGGATAGATACTGGTGTTGTAGGCATCGTCTGACCAGTGTTGCGGCATCTTGAAGCATTAAATATGAAGAAAGAAAGAAGATGTAGAGAGAGAAAGAGGAGAGAGAAAAATAGTGGGTGGGACCCACTGTGCCAAGGTGGCATGCCACCATGACAGCCAGCCTGGCCAAGGGCCCCGGCACCACAGTGGCAGCCTCACATGGCCAGCCAGCCACATGGCCAGCCGCAAGGCACAGTGCCAAGGCCTACAACAAGGCAGCCCAGCAAAGCAGCAGCCTCAATCCCTGTGCCACGCACAAGTGCAGCAACATGCCGCGCATGGCATAGGTGTGCATGGCCCCTAGCCGCTCCCCCAGCAAGTGCCCACCAAGTGCTCGATAAATTTCCTAGAGAGAGAGAGAGTGAGCAAATGGGTTAGAGAGAAGTTCTCTCGGTAAGATTGCACTCTACGGGGTTTTCTTAATGACATTAATGGTTACAAAGGTGATTTCATAAGAAGACAGGGGTAATTTGGTCCAGTTAGAAAAGAGAAGATCCGAGATCTACAGCCAAAATAGAGCCACATCATGAAGATTCCAATCTGGCACGTTACAGAAGTGCGGGATTACATGTATTGCGGAGATCGCACTTTGATCCTATCGCGCGGTCTGTTATTGGCTGTGCACAACTTAAAGGAGTGCGTCGCATCTCATGAAGAACGGACCATGATTTGGTGGTGCGCGTCTACGGTGCAGCGCCGCGGTTGATCTAGATCGTATGGATCCTGCTTACTCCGATCGCGCTTGACGCGATTTATCCAAATCCGATGGCGCAGGTCTAATCCTGCCTTTTTGAAGTTGATTTAACGGTGACTGACGTTGATGCTGTCTCCGCCAATGAAATCTCGACAACGCATAAGGCGGCAACTATTGCGTGCGGCACAAGTGCATGGTAACAGTCCGAAATATTCCATTTAGAATAATTCTATTGGTTGGACTTCAAACCGACATAACTTTCTCATCTTAGCTCCAAATCGGACGGTTCAAGTTGTAGTTTTCATATTTTTGGATTCTCTACCTATTGGGCATCGTTGGGAGTCGTAAAAATGCAGAGAAAAATTGAAAAGAGTATTTTTGAAGGCAGACAGAAAGTTTTCTAGGGTTTCATGCCCTGTGGGAGTGATCAATCACCAACTACCTCTTCTTTGTGCATCAATGGAGTGCTAAATCCCTTTGAGAGGTCAGTAGAACTTTTATGTTTACATTAATGGTGATATGAGTTGTGTGGAAGAGATTGAAAGCCTGTGAGCAAGGTGTGCTCTGTGAATCGATCTCTATCATCATTGAAGGCTGTTGGAGAGTACCTGAGGGTAGTGTGAAGCTTCAAAGAGATTGTTGGCCATTCGAAAGCAGTTGTGAGATTTTTCAATTCCCTATCTATTTATTGCTTTCAATACATTGTATGCTAGCGTAGGTGAAATTTGTTGAATACCTAGCTAGTGGGGGAAAAATTGTAAGGCATTACTATAAGCCTAAAAAATTATTATTTGCTTCCCTTGGGTGCGGGTTAAGCGTGGTGTGTTTAGTGGGTGCTGGACACTGGTTGTTAGGCCTGAATCTTGGCGTTGTTGCGTCCTCTCAGTTTTATGCTAGGAAAACCTAGGGTTAGTATCCTTGTCTTGTTAGAGACTAAAAGCTGAGTATTGAGTAAATACGGAGCCCGTTAGGCATTACTCCGTGGACTAGCCATCACACACTGTGGTGGTGAACCATGTAATATCTCTGTGTTCTTTGTTTTATTTTTCTGGTATATTTTGGAGTGCGTGGAATGGCTTGCAAGGTGGGTGTGCAAATCTAGTAGACCTGATCACTAAGTGGTAGCGAGGTAGATTTGCATGCGCTTGTGTATGTGTTGAATTTTTGGTTCTCTATCAGATCTAGGCAGCAGTGAAATTATTAGAGAAAATTTTCAGATACTGATTCACACCCCCCTCTCAGTGTCATATCAAGTTCATCACATATATGTCACTTTTTGGCTACCATTTGTTGTAGGGATTACATACCTCGAGTTTCGTATGGTTCTGCCTTGTTTTTGTTTTGTTGTTTTTTTTTTTTTCATAATATGAGTGCTTGTGCATATATGATATCATAATTGTTGTAGAAATAATAAAAGTTGCCATCTTCACATGAATAGAAACAAGAAAAAAAAATAAAAATAAGAGTATAGATTATTATGGAATTTTTCTTCCCTCCAACGCCAATAGAATTTGTGATTGAGGTGGAACTTTTTTTGGTAAAAGTCAACAAAATTTCTAACAAAAAAGACAGAAAAATGTACAAAGGAAGGAAATAGGAAACAGAGAATCCTTATCCCACCTTTGGCAATACCATAAGGAAGAAAAGAGATTTTAACCCTCATTGAAAACAAAAAACGAGAATGTTCCAAGGTATCCTAGTTAATCTACTTTTGAATAGTTACCAAAAAAAAAAAAACCCACTTTTGAATAAATAAAGGATTCAAATCGTCTCCTGCGTGAGATTTGGCAAGAGACGCGGCTGCCTAGATGGATGGTCGACACCTGGCTCTTGGGTGAATTCGAGCCCTCCATCCGAGCCGACACCCCTTGTCGGCTTAGCTTGTCGGCTCAGGTGTCGGCTCGGATGGATGGCTCGGATTCACCCAAGAGCCAGGTGTCAGCCATCCATCCGGACAGCCGCATCTCCTACCAAATCTCAGGCAGAAGACTATTTCAATCCATAAATAAAGGGCAATTAACCCTAGAGCTATAAGCTTGAGAACCTGGCACCAAGGAGGAATCTCCTGAAGTGATCTGTCATTGATATATGCCTACTGGGTGCTAGTTTCAACTTGTTACAACTTTAGTTGGACTACGTCTAGATTTGGGTGAAACTGGGTCCTGAGTTGACTTAAATTATATTTTAATTTATAAATAGAAAAAATCATCTACATCCCATCAAGGATTGCTAACATCATCTACACCCATAAGATTGCAAAAACATCACCTAAGTCCACTTAACTGACGGGAATCACTTAAATTGTTAATATACAATTTTACCCTTCATATTATAAATTAAAAAAATTTAAAAATTAAGTAGAATGATTAGTTTGATCTTGTATTGAAACTTACATTTACTCTCTCAATCAAAAAAATAAGTCTCTGTTTCAAGCACAACCAGAACCCCTGTTCTGTTCTGGTCATAGGAGCTCTGCTTCACTGTTGGGATCTGGTGGCCTTGAGGGCTGGAGCTATGTCTCCTATCTATAGAGACACCTCCGCCAATGGAAAGGAAAGAGACGATGGTTGAATTTTTCCGTTTTGGGTTTTTGACTTCAGAAGGGCGAATATGAAATTAGGAATCGACGAAGAAGAGTGCCGTCCTCTCGTCTCCTCTTTCCTCCCTCGTCCGTAGTTCATCGTCTCTGGCTATGCAGCTGTGCATAATACTAAAGTCTGAAAGAGAGGACACATTTGTTTGAACAGTCGGTAAAAACCGACGACGTCCATCGGTAGTGAATGCTGAGCGACTGTGTGTGCTATTTGAAAGAGAGAAATGAACAGGGAAGAAGGTTGTTGACCCTGACGGTGGTGCCAGGGCGGTGGCGAGTCCTGGGAAAGTAAACCCAAGAAAAATAAAAAATAAAATATCCAAGAAAAAAGTATGGTCGGAAATTTAAGGAAGCAATGACACATGGGTGTTTGTATGATTGATTTTTTATTTGAAATTTGACATCAAAATATATTTTTCAGGAGACGGTTACAATCATTAATTCGTTGAATTGTAATTAAAAATTTGCCATTCTCCTCCAATAACCTCTCTGGTCGGAATCCGAGCATCTTTTGCCCTGTAAAGGCACAGCTGAAGCATGTCTGATCCTCGAGGTAAACCCTGAAAACCAAACCCTACTCTGCTTCTTCTCCTCGTCCCTGTAATGGCGTCATCCTAAGTTCAGCAATGGCGCGGAAGTCTTTTTGAAACCAACCCTCGCTACTATCCTCATAATTTTAGGTTTATACGCTTTCTTCAACACCGTTCTCTCCCCCATTGACGTTAATCCTTCGAAGCTCCACTGGACCTTCTCTTTAGATTCTTCCAAGTCCAAGCTATTCCTCGGTAAGTATTGCAGGAATGACTGCTTAATCCCTACTGCTAAAGCCCTAACTCCATTTAGTTGCAGGAAATCTCTCTCTACCAATCTCTCCTCTTCGTTCGGATTCTCCGAAATCACTTCCTTCCCCTTTCCTCCCCATCTTGGAGCTGTCCACCCGGTTGAATCTCTCTACCCGAGCCCCTCTATGTTGAGTCAAGGAGACCTTCTCAGTCGCCGACGAAGAAGAAGAGGTTAGAGATTTTGGGGGTAGGGTAAAAAATCAAATAAATGGTATAATGGTCTTTTAACCTTGCTATAAGGGTAGTATCGTCCGTGAAATATTCCAATGCAGCAGACATCAGCATCTAGCGGAAATCTGGTGACGGAGTGGACTTCTTTGATTAACATAGCAAAGTTATTAGGTGGTAGATGATGTTTTTACAATCTTGTGGGTATAGATGATGTTAACAATCCTTGGTGGGGTGTAGATGAAAATTTTTCTAATAAATATCCTGAAAATTTTGAAATTTCATAATTTGGCATAGAATTTTTCTTGTACTTTCAAATGGAAAGAATTTTGGAAACCAATTAGACCAAAATAATTTAAAAATTCCAAGTAAAAAGACCAAATTAGAATATTTCATTATAACGTTTATTTAATTCTTTTTTCAAACCAATTTCAAATACTGAAACTTTTAGTCATGAAATCATACATTTTGGAAAATTCCAAGGTCACTCAACCAGCTGGAACTTGGAAGTCGTTAATCTCATCAGGGGTATTTTGGTAAATTCGTAAGCCATTTATACTGGTTAATGTGACAGGACATTTGGGGTAAGCACCTCCAAAACCATTAAATCAAAAAAAAAAAAAAAAAAAAACACCCTTCAAGCCCTCATGGGGATACTTGTTCATCTTCGCCATGCCTACTTCTGATGGTGACAAAATGAGGTGTGTACAGCATGTTAACATCGTCTAAAATGCCCTGGAGAAAAAGCACAACTTCACTTTTAGTTACTCAACAACGGTGTACTTGCAGCTTAAACACAAAAACAACACGCATAAGGGGTGTAAATCGATCGGGCTTAATCGGTCTCTAACATTTTAACCCCCCGCATCATGATCGCTTAATTAGTTAATTTGCTCATCATTGTTGAGGCATGGACATATTTATATTTGATCCGATCAATCTCGATCCATAATCAGTCTTATGCTAATTGGAGTAATTAGCATGTAAATGGGCTGCAATGAATACTTGTCAATCCATCCATAATGAATCTCGTACTAATCGAAGCTAATTGTTCTATAAACAATGGATTCATGCAAGGAGCCTATAAACAAGTTCATTCCAAATTGAAAGATGACAAAATCTGTCGAGTGAGCATACCCCATCACCATCTAGCATCCAGTAATGCATTTTAATATGTATGATGGTTAATACTTAGAACTACTACCAACATAATTATCAACACTCAAAAGGCCATCGATGATGGCATAAAAGTCACATTAATTAGGAAACCCAAGTTCTACATGTTTGGGGCATTTCTCATTCATTTATGCGCTGTTTGTTTTTTCGTGAATTTTACGTGTAACACTTTATATGTAAATTTTTTTTTTTAATGTTTACTTCCAAGAGATAAAATATAGTGATCTTTGCGGGGAATGGAAAAAAACTTCGTCTAGAAACAAATTTTGAATTCTTTTTACATATAAAATATTACATTGAAACAAACAAAAGATTAGGGAATTAGAAAATAGGTTTTTGGTCTAGGTTTGGAAGAGAGTTTGTTTTTTGAGAGATCTCTACAGTAACACCTCATTATGCATGGTGAATTATCTTTATCTTCTCCCACGGATATAGCATATCATATTTGTGTGAACTATGTTAAATCTCTATGTTATTTTATGTTATTTGCTAGAATCATTTTTGTTCTTCGTATTTCTTAGTGTTTGTTCTAACAGTAGAAGGGTAACTTTCTTTCTATAGTGCTGAAGCTCAATTGATCCTCAGGCTTATACATACACAGAAAACGAAAAAAAAGAAGGGTAAGCTATTTATAGAACTTAGAACCAAGAATTGAGAAAGAGGGAGAGGGATGAACCATATGCAATATTGGAAGGTATCCTGATCCTCAAATCAAATGAATTTCTAAATAAAAAGAGGAGAGAGAAAGAGGCAGAGAAAAGGGGAATAGCGAGAACGGGAGAGGGAGATTATGATAAAAGGGGACCCTGCATGTATTGATTCTAAGACATTTATGACGAAACATTATTCATTTTCCATGCCTTGAAATCTGAATTTACAAATTTAGAAACTGCGCTTGAATGCTAAATTAATTTCTAAGGAGAGTGTTAATAGTTCAACTCTCTTTTCCAGATTTTAATCTTCTCATACCTCTCATGTTGACATGAGAAAATTTAACGGCTGTATATAACCACGAGTGATGAACTACTTTGCCTGCTCCGAACTAATCTGTTACATGCTCAGAATCACATGAAGATGCAAGCCAACAAGCATTGATTGGATAAACAGTTTAATGTAGGCGACTGGTTGTTCGCCAAGTTACAACCCTACTGACAACACTCCGTGAGTCATCGGAATCATCCCAAACTGGGACGAAGGTTTTTTGGACCTTTCCGAGTTCTCCAACGTGTGGGTTTTGTTGCTTATAAATTGGAGTTACTTGCCTCCGCATGAATCCATCTAGTGTTTCACGTGTCGCAACTGAAGCAGTTTGTTGGTAATCCCTCCATTAACCCCGCCCCAATGGCCTTACCGCCCATGGATGATACCACTGCCCCCATACCCTTGGCTGTTTTAAGTTACCGTCAACTGTGCTGACAAGGTCGATGGGTGTCTCAAGCTCTGGTCCAGTGGAAAGGTTTTCCTCCCGAAGATGCTTCATGAGCCGATGTGTCTTTTTTATGCCAACGATATCCTCAGTTGAACCTTGAGGATAAGGTTCCTTTCGATGGCGATTGGTAATTTTAGGAACGATGGAGGACAGGTGGACAATGAAGGCAATATGGAGTCTGGCGAGGATGAAAGCGTGGCAATTCGAAGGGGAGTCGTGTAAGGACAAGGTCAAGTATGTTACGTGATTATGTGTAAGGTTGTGGGGCCACCTGAGAGATACTTGTAACCGTATTCTATTAAAAGTTAGGTATATTGTTATGAATGATAGAATGATAAACTGTTACAGTTATATCAGCTGGTTATATAGGGACAGACGGACGTGGAATGAAAGGTAGGAAAATATTATCTGATTCTCTTCTCTCTCCATTTTCTAGGAGGAGCTGCCCTCGAACCCAGCATAACCCGCCATTACCTTCTTGAACCTATTAGTTTCCTTGGATCAAGTCGAATTCAGACAATCTAAAATTCCTTCAACATATTGATCCGTGGTTCAAACATATGAAAAATGAACATGATGGAAAAAATAAAGGGATAATTATATGATTAAACACTTTTGAGTTTCACTCTACCAATCTATCCATTTCATTTTTTTTATATTATAGTTAGGCTTCTAGGAGATCGAGTTGAACTCATGACCTCTTAATTATGAGGTTAAAGAAAATTGAACTCATGACCTCTAGTTAGAGTAGATTCTGGTGAACGCTTTTATGTGTAAATTCATTCTTTTATAATATATCTTCTTTTGCTGACCTTTAGTTAAAAAAAATAAAAATAAAAGAAAAGAAAAGTTGAACTCATGATCTCTTAATAGAGGGGTTGGTTGTTCCATATTCATGTCTACTATGATTGCATTGGATCCTGTTATCTAATGGATTAAATTTAATTTGGATTCCAATTAACATAATCAAAAGAATAATGGATCCCAAATTGGAAAAAATGATCATGTTGCCTTTTAATTATGTGTTAACAATTTTCAATGTATCAAACTTGTAATTTCTTGTAATGTATGAAAATTATGTGTCAAGGGAAAACATACCCCCTAATCAAAAACTGACACGCGACACATCATA
This sequence comes from Protea cynaroides, assembly GCA_028583415.1. NCBI lineage: Eukaryota > Viridiplantae > Streptophyta > Magnoliopsida > Proteales > Proteaceae > Protea > Protea cynaroides. Next base: position 11,131,541 of record CM053275.1, on the reverse strand, counting down.
CAGAAAATGTTGACTAGATAAACGGTAGGTGCAATTGGAGGACACGCTCGGCCGACTGTTCTAGTGGCCCAGTTACCCAACAAAGACTCCCTATGGGATATGTCAAAGGAATCCCGCCCCTTATGAAACACGGTAGTGAGGATCCCTATTTTTTGTGGAACACTGTTACAGGGATGCATCCGTCGCGCATAAGTATCCCAACCTGGTTTCATCACTAGACAGGAGTCCATCTCCTGGAAGAACACGCGATCCACGTCAAACCCGACTTACCTGAAGTCTGTCAACTCAGCGTACCTGCAGCCGTGGAAGGACTCAACCACAGGGTGACACTTGTCATCCTGAATTACTTAGACTCGGCTACTCGCATCTCAATCCTTCCCTCCTAATTAAAGACTAAAACCTAGGAGCATAGAACCCGTTCATCACAGACTCCTGATAGCCCACCTTATCCACTCAATGTAGGATTCAGGCCTTGACGCTCCATGCCTTGTTTTATAAAACAAGAAGCCCCAAAGTTAAAGGGATCTTTTGAAACACATGAATTCTCTTTACGGCCCCCTTTTTTAACTAGATCGAGCTCGTCCTTTGATGACTCTTGATTGCTTGGACTCAGAATCTGATTTAAGCATTGGAGTGTTCATGGGCCGAATTACGCAAACACTTCTGCCTCTTACTCTGTGGTTGCAGACTGCAGACCCGCGGGATGATTTCTGAATGCTCCCACATGCATATATCTTATTGTTATAATAATAAAGAGAACTTTCTAGATTTCAAAATATGGCATGGGTGGAAAGACAACTATATAACGGGACATGTTTAGCTATGAGATCCTTTTAACACTACAAGAAAGTAGGTCTATGACGGCATTTTTATAGCAGCGTTTCGTATTAAAAGCAGCTATTGATTATAAATAGCGGCGTTTTTTAGAAAACGCCATCGTAGGGAGTGTTCCGCAGTCGTAGGGAGGGTATACAGCGGCGTTTTTTAATAAACGCCGTTGTATGTTACAAAACGCCGTCATAGGTCACATACACAGTGGCGTTTGGTATAAAACGCCGTCGTAGGAGACATACAAAGCGACGTTTAATACCAAATGCCGTCGTAGGTCATATACAAAGTGGCATTTACTACAAAACGCCGTCGTAGTTCGTATTCACAACGGAGTTTGTTAAGAAAGGCCGTCATAGGGTCCTTCTAATTCCTGCTTCCCCGTTCCGTGCTTTATTTTGTTTACAATATGAAGGACATTGCTGCGTTTGTTTGAAAACGCAGTTATGAACTATATATAAATATGGCGTTTATGTAACCAACCAAATGCAGCTTTTGATCAGGTGCACGGCGGCGGAAACGCAGGTATGGAACGAATACCCATGAACCCATATTTTTATCTTCGCGCCTTTCTTCCCCGCACCTCAATTGATTTTCACCTTGTTTCTCAGATTTCCTTCTTCTTCACTAAAAATTGCCCTAGCTGAGTCTCTTTCTCTCAATCTTTCTCTCTCCTTTTCACTTAATCAATTCTCTCTGTCTCAACTCTCTGAATCGATTTTTCTCCTTCTCTCCTTTTCTCTCAATCAAGTCACCCCAATCCCCGCCCTAACTAAATCTCTTTGCTTCTCCTCTTTTCTCTCCTTCTCTCAATCTCTCCTTTTCTCTTAATTTCTCCTGCTCAATTCTCACGATTGGTTTGTCCAGTTGATCTCCCAATCGATAGTTTGTTCTTTCATTTCCTATCTATTTTCAATTGTATTTTTTAAAAGTGAATTAGAGGATGCACATTGGCATCTCGGCTCTATATCCAATAGAAAGGGACTAGTTTTGGTATTTAAAAGGGAACATAAAGATTTAACAATATAAATACATAACTCGACGCTCTACATCTTTCCACTATCGGATTTTCATGAACCTTCTGCGGGACCCATAAAAAATAGGTCCAAAGTTAAAAGTCTATAAAACTTAGGAATTTAGACTTCAAACTTTACGTGCATGCATGCCAAGTGCCGTGGACTGCCATGTTGGCATGTCACCTTGCCACCACACCTGTGGATCCCACTCACATTTTTTCTCTCTCCTCTTTCTCTCTTCAGTTTCTCTCTCTACAGTCTCTCTCTTCACTCTCTCTTGAATTTCTCTCTTCAATGCCACAACACCTGAAACACAAGAAACATGAACATGATCAGAAAAGCTTCAGGAACACTGTCGCACCATCAGAAACTCGGCCACATCACCAGTGGGGTCCACAGTCACTCTCTCTACTCAAACTTGATGTAGAATGCCATTTAACTCGCTGCAAGTCATCTGAAACACATGTAGAACATTGTAGAACACAAATGTGATGTTGCTCCTTCTTTGCCATTGCACTGATACCGTCTCTCCTGCACTGACACTCTCTCTCTTGCACTGACACTCTCTTTCCTGATTTCTTTGATCGTATGCTCACAAACACTGTCACATCAGTCAAGTTGCCAACAATGACAACATAAAGTCCAATATTTTGAAGACACTGATTCACTCCCCCTCTCAATGTCAACTTGTGATCAACAATTGGTATCAGAGCATCAGGCTTAGTGACAGCTTAATCAGCAACTGAGTGATCAGAGAACAGTCATAACACTAGGTGAAGATTTTAACAAACTCCCACTATTTGATGGAATAAAATCTATGTTTTGGAAGAGAATGATGAAAATTTATTTAGGGTCTCTTGGCTTTGATGTATAGATGACAATAAGTACTGGAAAGATGGATGTCCAGTATAACTCTATAACTAAAATGGCAATCATAGATGGTATGGCAAACAGTATTGGTGGTTTCAAAAATCAACCTAACATCAATCTGGATCGATCGATATCGATATTGGTTTGATCCAAATGGGAAAGGTACAATTTCGGAATCAGTCCCATCCCATGACATGGGTCGATTATTGTCTTATTAAAAATTAAATATTATTTTTAATACTTAGTAATCGTGGATGATCGCAACCTGAGAGCCCGGAATATTAAAAAAAAAAGTTAAAATAATAGGTATTAGGTCAGATTAGATTGGCCCATCTGGACTAGTATCAAATCAATCCTCAAAATCGGTTAAGAATTGATGTCAAAACAGGATGGGCACGTCCAAAACTGATGCGAAATCTACTAACGATTACTTGGACCAGGCTCACCCTTCCTGACTTCATTTACTGAGTTGAATAGTTGACTTGGACAAAGAGACCATCGATTACCATGACACCTAATGTCAGGTTCAACGATATGATCACCATCAACATCGCTGATAAAACAATCAAAATTATTTCCACAAAATTTAATTCGATGGCATGCGTTTTGAAATTTCTTCCCATATCTCGACAAAAATAACCCCATGGACCTACACTAATAATGGAGCTTTGATTGAGAACATGAGGTCGTGGTTGAGGGAGAGAAAGAGACAACGAGCATTGAAAAGCTCTCTTGGGCTCATCCCGGTGTTAATTCTGAATTGGAGCGGATAACTTGAATCGAAATCTGCTGGTAAAAATCTGAATTAAACCGAATAATAATAGATTCGAATTTGGTTTTAAAGTCTAATAATTGATTGAGTTTCAATTTAATTGAGGAACGGTTGGTTGCAAACAAATAAATCGATGAATCGATTGAATGTTATAATATCTTTTATTCTGTCTTTCTCTTGTGGTTTCTCATCTAACGTCGTCATTGTATTTCTATCAAATATGATGGACTTTCACTCTTTCAACTAGAACTGATTTGCAGATTTCTTAGCATTGATTCTTTTCTATGCGTGTGGGTTGGGAAAGATTGTAAAGGGAATCCAATTAAGACCAAAACCGAATATTAATTGGTTCGGTTTGGTTTATGTTCATATTTCAATACATCTCAAACTGAATCGATTAACACTCATCTGAATAGCTATTTACTACAACTTAAAATTGTGTGATATTTGCAAAATATATTTTCTGGGGTTCCAAATATCAAATATCTGTTTGGTTTGTTAACAAATTTATTTCCCTAAGTTACAATGATAATAAGATCAGAGGAGCTCGGCTCTATCAGGAATCAGGACCACCTGCCCCTCCCGAGTCCCGACACGTCTTGAATTTTTTTTCTTCCCAATATTGTCATTAGCATTGACGGGTGAATACCATATTTACGTCCTTGAGATTGAAAGGAAGCCAAGACTAATTATCTCATGTATAAAACATTGCTCACCACTGCCTTTAACAATGAAGGGATCTTGAATGGTGGAACCACAATTGTTCCAATTTAGACACAAATTGGATACATCCACCATACTTTTTTTTTCTGGAGAATTAGATTCTCATGGCAATTCATCATCAGTTTCTAGTTTTCATTCTTGTATTTGAGATATTATCATTGAGGTTAGAGACTGTAATAGGTAGAAGGATTGTTGGGAATGAGACAGATCGACTTGCTTTGCTTGGGTTTAAGAAAGGAATGGTTGATCCTTATGGGGCACTTCGTTCTTGGAATGATTCTATCCATTTCTGCAACTGGGTAGGGGTCATATGTGGACGCCGTCATCGTCAACGGATTACCGTCTTGGAATTACAAGGGAAGGGCTTGGGAGGGACCATATCTCCTTCCATAGGGAATCTCAGTTTTCTTTATTTTCTCGACGTTTCAAACAATAGCATCCATGGAGAAATCCCCCAAGAAATCGGCAATCTGATTCGAGTACGAGACATTTTACTTGAAAACAACACTATTGAAGGAGAACTTCCTACTAGCTTGGCCAATTGCACTCGTCTAGAAGTTATTCGCTTCTCCAATAACAATCTCATCGGGAAGATTCCAGTTGAACTTACATCTTTGTCAAGGCTGAAGAAAATTTCTTTGAATAATAATGGCTTCACAGGAGAAATACCATCTTCTTTTGGAAATATGTCCACCCTCCAAATTATTTCTTTGGCTTTAAATGGATTGCAGGGGAGGATTCCAAATTCCCTTAGTCAGCTTACAAACTTATACTTCCTAGCACTTCCTTCTAACAAGTTATCTGGTATGTTCCCTCTCTCAATATATAATCTCTCGTCCCTTGAAGTTTTATCTCTTGCAAACAACCAACTACTTGGGAGCCTTCCACAAGACATAGGCCTCATGTTGCCAAATTTTCTATTTTTAAAAATGTCAAGGAACCATTTCTCAGGGGGCATTCCAAATTCCATCTCCAATATTTCAACACTCCAAAAGATTGATCTCGGTATTAACAGTTTCACTGGACCAGTCCCAAATAACCTGAGAAAACTTCAAAATCTTCGAAGATTCACTATTGGTGAAAATCAATGTGGGACAGGAAAAGCTAGTGATTTTGATTTTATAAATTCTTTGGTCAATTGTACAAATCTTGAGAATCTAGGCCTAGAATCTAATGATTTTAAGGGTCCACTTCCCAACTTTATAGCCAATCTCTCATCACAACTCTCAATACTTGCATTAGGAGGGAATCAAATATCTGGAACCATACCTGCTGGAATTGAGAATCTCATTGGCTTGACCGAATTGAACATGGAGAACAATTTACTTGAAGGTAATATTCCGTATGGTATAGGGAAACTTCCAAAGCTTCAAATATTGGGTTTGGATAATAATAGGCTTTCAGGACAGATACCATCCTCTATAGGCAATCTCACTCTGTTGTTTGAACTCTTTTTAAATGCCAACAACTTGAATTCAACCATTCCTTCTAGCATCGGCGATTGTCAACAGTTACAGAAGTTATCCTTTGATCAGAACAACCTCCAGGGCTCAATACCTAAACAGCTTTTTCAAATTCCCACCTTATCAATATCTCTCAGCTTGTCTCATAATTCTCTGGTTGGGTCTATACCGGTAGAAATCGGTAATTTGAAGAGTACTACGTTAGATATATCCAAAAATAGATTGTCGGGAGAAATCCCCTCCTCCATTGGTGAATGTATTAGTTTAGAATATCTTTATATGAGGGGTAATTTGTTTGAAGGATCCATTCCTCAATCTTTGACTCTTCTGAAGGGACTTCAAGATTTAGATCTTTCATGTAACAACTTATCAGGGCAAATACCGAAACATTTTGAGAACCTTTCAGTATTGCGGAATCTGAATTTATCCTTTAATAATTTTGAAGGGGAAGTACCAACAAAAGGAATCTTTGAAAATGCAAGTGCAATTTCAGTGCGTGGAAATCACAAGCTTTGTGGGGGAATAGCAGAGCTGCAATTGCGCCCATGCGCAAACCGACGAGGAAAGTCCCATGCTTTCAGAATAGTTTTGGCAATAATCAGTGTGGTTCTTTGTTGTCTTTTGATATCTTCCTTTCTCACTCTTTATTGGATAAGAAAATCAAAAAGTAAATCTCCTTCTAGACCATTAATCGATGATCGATTATTAAAGATTTCTTACAAAGAGCTCTTCCAAGCTACTGGAGGATTTTCTTCAACTAATCTCATAGGTTCTGGAAGTTTTGGCTCTGTATATAAAGGGATATTCAATCAGGATGAAACTACTGTCGCAATCAAGGTGTTAAATCTTCAAAATCCACGAGCTTACAAGAGCTTTATGGCTGAATGTGAAGCATTAAGAAACATTCGACATCGTAATCTTGTCAAAATTTTAACTGTTTGTTCAAGTCTTGATTCTGAAGGCAAAGATTTCAAATCCCTTGTTTATGAGTTCATGTCCAATGGGAGTCTAGATGATCGTTTGCATCTTCCAATGGAAACAGATAATCATTCAAGTAGTTTAAACCTTCTTCAAAGGTTAAATATCGCCATAGATGTGGCTTCTGCATTGAACTATCTTCATTATGATTGTTATACGCCAATTGTTCATTGTGATTTGAAGCCAAGCAATGTTCTCCTTGATAGTGATATGACTGCACATGTTAGCGACTTTGGTTTGGCAAGGCTACTTTTAGAACATGACGATGATTCATCTCACACTCAAACTAGTAGCATTGGAATAAAAGGATCTATTGGCTATGTTGCTCCAGGTAACAGAAGAACTATGCAAATTTATTCAGTTATCAATATGTTAAATGTTTTTTTTTATCTACAAATATGGATGCTTATTACTAAATTGTTCCATGCTATATATTTTTAATTATAATCCATTTCATGGTGTCAGATATGACCAATGATAATTTAAAAAAAAAATCCAGATCTAAAATCTTTTTTTTTTTTTTCTTTTTTTTTGGGTAAGAATCCAAAAATCGTCTATTTTCAATCCAACTATTATTTGATATTTTTAATGTTTTGGATAGTTTATTGAATATATCGACACACTTTTTTTTTTTTTTATCTTAATTAGAGTAAATTCTGGATTTTTCCATTTAATATTTTATAAGTAGATGCTAAGGAGAGTTGAACTCATAACTTCTAATTAGAGTAGATCTAGTTTTTAAGTGTAATTTCGTTCTTTATAATATATCTTCTATGCTGATATTTATAAATAAAAAAAAGAGGGGGGATAGGTGAACTCATGACCTCTTAATATAGGTATTGAATTTCCCATATTAATTTCAATTAGCGATTGCTTATATTATGATCGCCTTTGATCTTAGTATCTAATTAGATCGAACTTAGATTAGATTCCTATTAACATGATAAAATAAAAATCATGGATTTCAAATTGAAGAAATGACCATGTTGTTACTTTTAATGATGTGTTCACAATATGCATGTTCTATACTTGTAATTTCTTGTACATATTGTTTGGAAAATATATAAATCGATCTCTTATTGTTATAGTAACATAAGAGAGGTTTCTAAATTTCAGAATATGGCTTGGGTAGAAAGGCAACTTTACAAGGGGATGTGTTTAGCTATGGAATCCTTTTATTGGAGATATTCACAAGTAAAAGGCCAACAGATAAGATGTTTACAGATGACTTAAATCTTCATAACTTTGCGAAGGCAGCTTTCCCTACACAAGTGATGCAAATTTTAGATTCAACACTATTACCCAAGGGAGAACTTGATGAAGAAATTGAAGAGGAAGTTATCCACAAAATTGAAGGTCCTAGTTACAGTTCAAATAAATTGCAAGATTGCATAATGTCAATAATTGAAATTGCACTCCAGTGTTCCATGGAATCGCCAGGAGAACGTATGAAGATGAACGATGTTGTGAGGAAACTACATCTAATCAAGGGCAGTTTACTTGGAACAAGAATCTAGAATCTATCAATACGGAGATTTGAAGGTGATTTTAAATTTATTATCTTTGTAGTTATTGTATCATCTTTGCCACTTAATGCTAATGAAATAATTGGGAAAAAGAAAACACTATATTATATAGTAAAAAGATACACTGATCTAGAGTTATTAACATATGATAGTTAAGGTGGCAACTGCGAGAATATAAGACCCAATTTCAGCCTTACTTGAGCCCATACTATATAAAGGCTATATCAGTTTTTGGTCAAGTAACTATATCCCTGAAGTGATTATTTTTAGAGGTTTTTTATTTTTTATTTTTTTCATTTTATTTTTTGTATATATAGATTTTATAGGGGTTATTTATGCCTAAGAAGACAAAAATTCAAAATGAACACGTACTCTGAAATCAGGTTGGAGAACCTCATAGAGGAGCACTCTAGCTGGATTCAAAGGATTAGAAAGAAAAACACATTTCAATTTCAATCCTTTGAAGCTGAATTCTCTTTTAATGCCTGTTGGTCATTGTAAAAGATATGTATCAAGCGAAGATGAGGTCTTATCTCTTATCAGGAATTCTATATTCCCCCTAAGTTTCAGATTTTTTTTTTTTTGATACGGATCTGTTAGAAATTAATGTTGTTCCTATATGTTGGGTGCCTTTAAAGAATTTGATAATAAAGGCTTACAATAGTCTAGACATTTGCTACTCTTGTGAAAAGTACCTATTGCTTGTTGATTGAATATTTGAATGTGAATGGGTCAAAATTATGTGCCATTACTCGTTTTTCTATATCAAAACTGAAATGATTCCTTGTTACACATGCATTGTCAACTCTTTAAAGTTAAAAAAAAATTGTGATTGGAAGCATGCTTCTTATTGTTGCAATTGGATGTTTTTAGATATGGAGAGCTAGAAATAGTGTAGGTTCTGTTACTATTTATATTAGGGATAATTTCAGCTATCACCCAAAAAGAATGGACCAGATCACCTACCATCCAAGTTGTTTAAAAAAATCACCTACCACCCAAGTTAGACAAACTTTAGTTAATGGACTGACGGGAAAGAGTTGAAACTGTTTGTAGACATTTATACCCCTTTCTTCTTCTTCTCTATTTTTCTGCAATTTTTTATCAAAAAAGAAAAAAAAAAAGAAGAAAAAAAAAAGAGAAAACTAACTCCGGTTATAGTTTTTATAACAATGATGACGACGAAGAGGAAGGCTCTAGAGAAGTTCTCTTTGAGGTTACAATAACTGCTTGGGAATTGGTTGAGTTGAGAAGGAGCTGGAAATTGAAAATCGGTTCTTCCTCCATTCTGATTTATGGAAAGCTTAGTTGGGAAAGCAGAGAAGGTAACATTTGGGAAGGTTTTGGATACGAGAGTGAAGAAAGAGAGTGAAAGGTAGAGAAAGTGGAATGAAGTTGCAGAAATTTTGGTGAAAGATATGTTTCAATCCAATTGTATTCCAGTAGATCTGCACCGTTATATGTCTTCTACAGTTGAGAAATACAAGCACACCAATTTTGAACTTGATCAGAGGCGTGTGATTTCTCTATGAAGGTGATCTTGGTGAAGGAGAGAGAGCAGAAATCCTCTATTTGGTTTCAGTTTTTTTCTCTTCTTTCCTCTTTGAGTTTCTTTTCTACCAAATGAAAAAGGAAAAAGAGATCTCTTTTGTTTTCTCATCTTTATCACTTCGCCTACCACTGCTACTCTCTCTTGCTCCATATTTCATATAAAATTAATGAGTTAGATCGGGATTGGGGGAGGGGGCAACGGGAGTCGGGAAGGGAAGGATTCTGCAGTTTGGGGTTGGTTTTCATTGTTTTTTTCCCTTACAAAAAGGGTATTATTGTCATTCAAGTATTTTCTAACGGCTGACATCAGCAACTAACGGCTCTGTTAGTTACTTTTGGATCTTTTTGATAAACGTCTGTCTAACTTGAGTGGTAGGTATTTTTTTAAATAACTTGGGTGGTAGGTGATCTGATCCATTCTTTTTGGATGGTAACTGAAATTATCCCTTTATATTATCATTTAGCAATAGGCCATTGGGAGCCCCATCAAACAAGCTGATTTAACTTGAACTTCGACGAGGCTTCCAAAGCTTTGGCAAACTAAGACATCATAAGTTAGATAACAAAATTTCAATTGAACTAGTTTGTGGCTACAATATGTGGATTTCGATGTGCAAGTTCCAAAACAATTGTAACAATGAAAATTAGGTCTCTCCAGTAAGAATTGCAACAAGCCCAGCGCATGAAGATTGATAAGCAACTGGTGGAGCATGAATCAAGCAGATAATGATCAATTGTTTGATGAAAGATAATTACATAGATTGCCCGTGCCTTTACTTGAACACCATCCCTTAGATAAAGTGTCTTTTCAGTTTCTTTTAGTGTATATGTGTTTACACGTAACAACTATATGTTGCACTTTGGATTGTAATTGTCGGCAACTCGGACCAAGTTTGATGAGAGAGAGTGTCTGTAATTGTCATGCAATTAAAGAAAGAGAAAGAAGGGAGAGAATCAGAAGAGAGAGAAAGAGGAGAGAGAAATGTGGGTGAGACCCACTGTACCTAGGTGGCATGCCACCATGGCAGCCAGCCTGGCCGAGGGCCATGGCAGCCAGCCAGATGGCCAGCCACATGGCACCTCAAGCAAGCACAGCCCTCAAGCACAGCCCTCAAGCAAGCACAGCCCGCAAGGCATGGCACCGCAAGGCAGCAGGCTCGCAAGCCACGCAAGGCAGCAGGCCCGCGTGCGCGCACGCCTTTTGTAAGACCTACATGCAAATTTTGGGGACGAAATTTCTTTTAAGGGTGGGAGAGTTGTAAGACCCGCACTCCGTAAACCCGGTCTAAACCTTGGTTTTATGTCGTAGCAGGTCTTTCGATCATCACCGGGCCAGACGGGACGAGCGGATGACAAACAGGTACGAAATCGGACCAAAGACGATCCAATCAACATGATTTTATGTTGACCGGTCGATGGTACCGGTCTTGGTACCGGTCGACCGGTCAGCTCTACGCAGCTGAGTGCGGAGATCCAGAAATTGACTTCTGAGGGTCCCACTTTCCTGATTTTGAATCCTAAGACTTTCCTAATTCTAATAGGGTTACTAAACCCTAATTCTAGCCTATAAATACACCCTTAAACCTCCTCAAATCCTTTCCATTGTCTCTCATAAACTCTAGAGAAGAGAAGGAGGTTGGAAAGGAGAAGGAGCTAGGAAGAAGAAGAAGTGCCGCCATTGCCGTTCGACGAAACTCACTCTACGCCAGTCAATGGTAAGTGTTTTAACCATTCTTCTTACCCTATGACTCTAGAATAGTTGTGTGGGTGGATCAATACCATGCAAAGTAGGTATTGATCTAAAACCCTATTTGGACCTTAAACCCTAAGTTGCCATCAAACCCTAGATTCGAGTTCCAAGATGATATTCATCAAATCTAGACTCGAATGAGTTGGGGATAACTCTAACTCAATGATTAGACTTAGAATGGATAGGAAAAACCTTGGAAATCCATGGAGGATGATCGACGGTAGTCGAAAAACCCATGTATGGTCTTCCGGAGACATACCGATCGACTATACCGGTTGCACACAGTGCGGCCGGTATCTTGCCACCGGTATCCTTCGGGAGGCTGGTCTATGGGGACCGGCTGACCATACCGGTCGCCAGTCTTTCCCACAGAGCTGCGACCAGTACATGCCACCGGTCAGCTCTGTGAGAGTATTTTTGTAACTTTGTTGGTTTCCGACCAACATGAAACCCTAAGAAGCTATTCTAATGAAACCCTAATAATACTGTAGGACTTTGTGACTTTCCGTTTGCATCTTGCGATGTGGAGCAAGCTAACAAACGAGCGTCAGGTAAGGGAATCTGACCTAAACCTAATAATTAATGGACAGTAAATCTTTGTTAATCACCTGAATATATATATGATGTGATGTTTGTGTATATTCACATGCCATCCTTTATTTTCAGTTATTATTATTGTTCATGCATTGATAGGATGTGATTGTTAAGCATGTGATTGTTTTCGTTAGTGTGTGGAGTGGGGCATGGGCCTGGGATCATTCCTCACACTAGCACCTTTTGTAGTATTCTATCTTAACATGCTTGGTACGGGTGGGGCATCAGGGGAAGGTCGTGGTACGGTGGTCTCTGATGTTGATGCTGGCCTGGCCATGGTTATGTGGCATTGTGGTCTCCGAGGAAGACGCTGGCTTGTCCACGATGCTTTAGCTCTATCTCTATGCCGTAGGGAGTTATGTTGGGATAGGGTCTACCTGCGTATTGTTTCTATCCTAGTGGGTTAGTTGCGGATAGGGCATCAGGGGAGGTGTGGGAATGCCTTAGCTCTATCTCTATGTCGTAGATGGCTGTGCTGGGATAGAGCATACATTGATGACATATAGGATTGGTTAGTTGCGAGCCCAGTTTGCGAGCCTTGGCCGATGGGGCTTTGGTGCTTGGTATGCGTAGAGCATCAGGGGAGGTACGGGGGTATCTTAGCTCTATCTCTATTCTATGATGGGTGCATGTGGGCCAATGGGGGTGTGATCCATGAGGTGCCACACACTCGTGTATAGAGGTTCGGGGGCCACCAAACCTTTCTATAGCACATTGCAAACTTAAAACCAGACCACAACATAAAATGATTGTTACTCATGCATAATATTGTGAAACTGTCTGATTGTCTTACTGAGTTAAGTTGTGAGCTCACCTTTTGTACGTACATTGTTTTAGATGTTGATGCAGGTTATACGGTGGATGACTATATGAATGCTCCGGCGTATGGTGATGTTGCTGCTCTGGGTGTGCAGGCAAGAGAGGACGAGCATGATGCATCATGCGAGTGCCCTCTCTGTATGTACCTTTGATTTGACTTTTATTTATTTTCAGTATTTTCGGTTGGATTAAAGTGATGTAACGGTATTATATTTATGGTTTGGATTTGATAATTTGATACTTATTTAATTTATCAATAGATACTCAGTTCATTATATTTTAAAGACTTCCGCTGTATTATTTATATTCTGATTGTGGTTATGTGTAATGGTTTGTATGAGTGGACACAGCCTATTCGAGATCCTGGTGTGAACCGTTGGTTCAATGACGGTTCACTCACACCATTCTGGTTGGATCAGAATTGGGGTGTGATAACTTGGTATCAGAGCTCTCGGGCTCTGTCCAACAAACCATATTGCACTTAACTAAGTCGATGAACTGAGTTAGGAAATATTAAAAATTTTTAATACAAACACACCCTAAGCATTGTTTGATACCTGAGATGGATTAAGAAAGAGCATAATATTCTATATTAAATATAAAACTTAACATGTGCACATACACTAGTTAGGTGAAACATGAAAACTTTCATTAAATAGAAAAAGAGTATCAGTTAAATAGTGCTACTGGGTACAGTCCACAAACCGGACAGTTACCCTGTTATATAAACAGTCATAAGAGAAGAAAATAAAAGGGACAATCATGGGGTAGGGGGCCTAGGAGGAATAGGGTCCGCTATGTCATAATCTCGCTCGTAAGCGACCCTGAGCCAGTGCACCTACTCCTGAGTGACTCTGAGGCTGCGATCAAGGTGCCCCAAGTCACGGCTCATCTCATGCTGAGCATCCCGAAGCTCTGTGAACATACCTATCACGATATCGGAAGGAGGCTGAGAAGGTCCCGCTGCATGTGCCAGGCCCTCCTCATACAAACTCTGAATCAATTGTGATGAAATTGGTTTATCAGTTGGAAGCTCAGAAGAAAGCATTCCTGAGTGAGATGTTGAAGATGTTCAGGCCACCGGGTCCTGTTCCCACTGAAGGTACGCCTGAATCTGGAGGGAACAATACTACATAGCCAATGCATGGTAGTCCAAGGCCGATGGGCCAAGCCCAGAATGTACCACCACTGCACCAGTTCCCGTCGTCTTCTACTTATCAGGGAGCCTATCTGTATCCATCACCATGGTACGGAATGAATACACAGGGATAGCATGATCTGAGTCGGGCGGTGGACAGATTCCTAAAGTTGAAACCTTCTTCATTCACGGTTAAGACAGGAAAACCATTGTGGCCAGCACAGTGGGTTGCAGAAATGGAGAAGAACTTCCAACTGATGACTTGTACAGAGGATGAAAAAGTCCTGTTTGCCACACATATGCTGAAAGAAGATGTGAATGCTTGGTGGAATTCTACACGGGCATATCTGGAGACGAAGCATACACAGGTGGATTGGGAAGTGTTCAAGGTTGCCTTCTTCGATAAATATTTTTTGAAGAGTTTCAGGGATCAGATGGAGAGGGAGTTCCTTAATCTACAGCAGTCTTAGTCGACTGTGGATGCTTACCAGTAGAGGTACGAGGAGTTATTTTTCTTCGCACCGGCAAGTATAGAAGAAGAGACCAAGACACGTAGGTTCACCATGGGACTGCGTGGAGGCATCAGAGAGCATATATTGGGTCTGGACAAGAAAATTTACAATGAGGTTGTACAGGTTGCGAGAGTGATAGAATCCAATCAGAGGGACAGCTTCTTTGCACAGAACAGGAGAGTGAAGAGACCTGCTATTGAGAGTTCGGGTGGCGGTAACAATAGACCTTTACACCCATACAGGGCTCAGACCGTTACAGTGCCTGCAAGGAACAATACGGCACCACCGGTGCCACAGTTCGCTGGACACAACCCGAACATTAAATGTTTCAACTGTCAGCAAGTGGGTCATATTGCAAGGACCTGCACTCTACCTAGGAAGCAACCTCCCCAGCAAGGAAAAGTATTTGCGGTCACTACCGAAGAGGCAGCCGCATCACCTGATGTGGTCACTAGTATGACTCTATCCCTTACTATTTGGCTTACTATTTTCATTGTGTGTATGCGCATGTAGAACTAAGGGATAATAAAATTTCAGGAATTGTAAATGTAGCTGGTATACCTGCCTGAGTATTATTTGACTCTGGGGCCACGCACTCCTTTGTTTCTATTTCCTTTGGGAAGCGAATGGAGTTACCAATCAAGCACTTGAACCCAAGCTTGATAGTTCGCTCTCCGCTAGGAGTCGAAGTGGCTTTGACTGAATATTATGGACCATGTACTATATGTATTGAGGGTCGAGACTTAGAAGCAAGTTTGGTGCTACTCGAGATGGCAGACTTTGATGTCATCTTGGGAATGGATTGGCTAGGCCATCATTCAGCCATCCTATTATGTGGCGAAAGGAAGCTTGTGCTTACAGACAAAAAGGGAAGGGAGTATAGCTTCACTGGGATCAGGCTATCTAGGAAGCGGAAGCTGATTCTCTCCGCCCTAAAAGCCAAGCGATGCTTAGAGAAAGGGGGAGTGGGGTATCTAGTATCTGTACTCGACATCACGGCGGAGTCACACAAGATGGAAGATATAGATGTGGTTCGAGAGTTCCCAGATGTATTTCTAGAGGAGCTTCCAGGTCTACCGTCGGACAGGGCTACAGAGTTTGTAATAGACCTTATGCCAGGTTCGGCGCTGGTGTCCAAAGCACCATACAGGATGGCCCCTACCGAGTTAAAGGAGTTGAAGACCCAATTACAATAATTATTGGATAAGGGTTTCATATGACCTAGTATATCGCCTTGGGGAGCACCTGTATTATTTGTCAAGAAGAAGGATGGAAGTGTAAAGCTGTGTATCGACTACCGTGAGCTGAACAAGTTAACGATCAAGAATCGGTATCCTTTGCCTAGAATCGATGATCTGTTCGATCAATTGCAGGGTGCAAATGTTTTCTCGAAGGTTGATCTCCGATCGGGGTATCACCAACTGAAAATCAAGGCCGGAGATATTCCGAAGACTGCTTTTGGGACGAGGTATGGGCATTATGAGTTTCTAGTTATGTCTTTCGGGTTGACCAATGCTCCAGTGTCGTTCATGGAACTGATGAACCGAGTATTTCATGATATGTTGGACACTTCGGTCATCATATTCATCGATGACATATTGATCTACTCTAAGGAGATGGAGACTCATACAACACACTTGAGGGCTGCCCTACAACGGCTGAGACAAGAGAAGCTTTATGCTAAGTTCAAGAAGTGCGAATTTTGACTGAAGGAAGTGGCTTTCTTGGGCCATGTTGTATCTGAAGACGGTATCAAGGTCGATCCAAGTAAGATAGCTGCTATAGTAGGATGGGAAGCACCAAAATCTATTGCAGAGATTCGTAGTTTCCTTGGGTTGGCTGGTTATTATAGAAGATTCGTGGAAGATTACTCCAGGATTGCTGTTCCACTCACCAGATTGACTAAGAAGGGAGAGAAATTCATATGGACAGATGAGTGAGAGAAGTGCTTTCAGACTTTGAAGTCAAGGCTAGTCTCTGCACCTATCTTGACCATCCCAGAACCAAGCGTACCGTTTACCTTATATACGGATGCTTCAGGGTTGGGTATTGGGTGCGTATTGATACAAGGAGAACAGGTGATTGCTTACGCATCAAGACAGTTAAAAGAGCATGAAAAGAACTATCATATGCATGATTTGGAGCTAGCAGCAGTTATACATGCAATCAGGACTTGGAGACACTATTTGTACGGTGAAAAGTTTCAGATCAAGTCAGATCACAAGAGCTTAACTTATCTTTTCACTCAGAAGGATCTGAATATGAGACAGAGGAGATGGCTGGAGTTATTAAAAGATTATGATTGTGACATCCAGTACCATCCGGGTAAAGCAAATGTTGTGGCTGACGCCTTAAGTAGAAAGTGGGCATCGAAACCTGAGGCCGGGCCAAGTACAAATACTGCATTGTGTGCTGCAGCCTCAAGTTCAATGGAAATTGATGAAGAACATATTATAGAGACTGCAGAAGATCCAGTTGAGCAAGGCTTAATTCATAAGTTCACCATGATGTTCGCAGCTTTGAAGATCTCACCGGATCTAGTTGATGAAGTCAAGGTGGCAATCCTACAAGATCACATCTCAAGACAGTGCAAGAAGACTTAGAGAAGGGTACGAGCAATCCTGACTTTACCTTGGATTCAAAAAAGGTACTCAGGTATCGTGGACGGTTATGTATACCTGAGAGTAAAGACTGCAATATCAGAGATCGAGTTATGACTGAAGCTCATTACATTCCATATTCGGTACATCCAGGAACTACCAAAATGTATCATGATTTAAGAAGACTATATTGGTGGAGGGATATGAAAGCAGATATAGCTCGTTTCGTGTTCCAATGTCTGAATTGTCAACAAGTTAAAGCAGAAAAGCAGAGACCCGCAGGTTTACTACAGCCATTACCAGAACCTACATGGAAGTAGGATTGCATTACTATGGATTTTGTCACTGGCCTACCCTTGACACCAAGGTCAGTGGATGCAGTTTGGGTTATAGTCGACCGACTCACCAAGACAGCTCAATTTATTGCGGTCAGACCTCAGTATACCATGGAGAAACTGGCCAAGTTATATGTGGATAATATAGTCAGACTTCATGGCGTCCCAGAGAGTATAGTATCTGACAGAGATCCCCATTTTACATCAAAGTTCTAGGAAGGATTACAGAAAGCTATGGGAACAAAGTTGAAATACAGTACAGCTTTTTACCCTCAGACGGACAGACAGTCAGAACGAACTATTCAAATTTTAGAAGATATGCTCCGAGCTTGTGCAATAGATTTCAAGGGAGCTTGGGATGAGAAACTATCACTCATCGAGTTCGCTTATAACAACAGCTATCAGGCTACAATTCAGATGGCCCCATATGAAGCACTCTATGGGAAGAAGTGTTGTACACCTCTGTTATGGAACGAGGTGGGAGAAAGAAGAATTGTAGGGCCAGAGTTCGTTGAAGAAACTTGTCGAGTGATTGATCAAATCAAGGAGAGAGTAAAGACAGCTCAAGTTCGACAGAAGCACTATGCGGATAATCGACGTCCAGATCTGGAGTTTGCAGTGGGTGACAAAGTATTCTTGAAGATATCACTGGTGCGAGGTTTGAAACGGTTTGGTAAGAAGGGAAAGCTATGCCCCAGGTATGTGGGACCATACAAAATATTGGCTAGACGGGGTAATGTAGCATATCAATTGGCTCTACCACCATCTATGTCAAGTGTTCATGATGTGTTCCATGTATCATTGTTGAAGAAGTATGTCAGAGACTCATCGCACATCTTGACAGCAGACCCCCCAGACTTGACTGAAGACTTAACATTCGAAGTGGTGCCTGTGATGCTCTCAAGCCGAAAGGTACAACAACTTCGAACCAAGGATATTCATTATGTGAAGGTGCATTGGAGAAGCCAAAATGTCGAAGAAATTACTTGGGAAGAGGAGAGCGCGATGAGGAAGGAGTATCCTAACCTTTTCGATGATCAAGGTACGTTCAAATTTCGGGGCCAAAATTTCTTTTAAGGGTGGGGGAGTTGTGAGACCTACATGCAAATTTCGGGGACAAAATTTCTTTTAAGGGTGGGAGAGTTGTAAGACCCGCACTCCGTAAACCCGGTCTAAACCTTGGTTTTATGTCGTAGCAGGTCTTCCGATCATCACCGGGCCAGATGGGACGAGCAGATGACAAACATGTACGAAATCGGATCAAAGACGATCAAATCAACATGATTTTATGTTGACCGTTCGATGGTACCGGTCTTGGTATCGGTCGACCGGTCAGCTCTGCGCAGTTGAGTGCGGAGATCCAAAAATTGACTTCTGAGGGTCCCACTTTCCTGATTTTGAATCCTAAGACTTTCCTAATCCTAATAGGGTTACTAAACCCTAATTCTAGCCTATAAATACACCCTTAAACCTCCTCAAATCCTTTCCATTGTCTCTCACAAACTCTAGAGAAGAGAAGGAGGTTGGAAAGGAGAAAAAGCTAGGAAGAAGAAGAAGTGCCGCCATTGTCGTTCGACGAAGCTCACTCTACGCCAGTCAACGGTAAGTGTTTTAACCATTCTTTTTACCCTATGACTCTAGAATAGTTGTGTGGGTGGATCAATCCCATGCAAAGTAGGTATTGATCTAAAACCCTATTTGGACCTTATACCCTAAGTTGCCGTCAAACCCTAGATTCGAGTTCCGAGATGATATTCATCGAATCTAGACTAGAATGAGTTGGGGATAACTCTAACTCAATGATTAGACTTAGAATGGATAGGAGAAACCTTGGAAATCCATGGAGGATGATCGACGGCAGTCGAAAAACCCATGTATGGTCTTCCGGAGACATACCGGTCGACTATACCGGTTGCACACAGTGCGGCCGGTATGTTGCCACCAGTATCCTTCGGGAGGCTGGTCTGTGGGGACCGGCTGACCATACCGGTCGCCAGTCTTTCCCACAGAGCTGGGACCGGTACATGCCACCGGTCAGCTCTGTGAGAGTATTTTTATAACTTTGTTGGTTTTCGACCAACATGAAACCCTAAGAAGCTATTCTAATGAAACCCTAATAATACTGTAGGACTTTGTGACTTTTCGTTTGCATCTTGCGACGTGGAGCAAGCTAACAAACGAGCGTCAGGTAAGAGAATTTGACTTAAACCTAATAATTAATGGACAGTAAATCTTTGTTAATCACCTGAATATATATATGATGTGATGTTTGTGCATATTCACATGCCATCCTTTATTTTTAGTTATTATTATTGTTCATGCATTGATAGGATGTGATTGTTAAGCATGTGATTGTTTTCGTTAGTGTGTGGAGTGGGGCATGGGCCTGGGATCATTCCTCACACTAGCACCTTTTGTAGTATTTTGTCTTAACATGCTTGGTACGGGTGGGGCATCAGGGGAAGGTCGTGGTACGGTGGTCTCCGATGTTGATGCTGGCCTGGCCATGGTTATGTGGCATTGTGGTCTCCGAGGTCGACGCTGGCTTGTCCACGATGCTTTAGCTCTATCTCTATGCCGTAGGGAGTTATGTTGGGATAGGGTCTACCAGCGTATTGTTTCTATCCTAGTGGGTTAGTTGCGGATAGGGCATCAGGGGAGGTGTGGGAATGCCTTAGCTTTATCTCTATGTCGTAGACGGCTGTGCTGGGATAGAGCATACATTGATGACATATAGGATTGGTTAGTTGTGAGCCCAGTTTGCGAGCCCTGGCCAGTAGGGGCTTAGGTACTGGTATGAGTAGAGCATCAGGGGAGGTACGGGGGTATCTTAGCTCTATCTCTATTCCATGATGGGTGCATGTGGGCCAATGGGAGTATGATCCATGAGGTGCCACACACTCGTGTATAGAGGTGCGGGGGCCACCAAACCTTTCTATAGCACATTGCAAACTTAAAACCAGATCACAACATAAAATGATTGTTACTCATGCATAATATTGTGAAACTGTCTGATTGTCTTACTGAGTTAAGTTGTGAGCTCACCTTTTGTACGTACATTGTTTTAGATGTTGATGCAGGTTATACGGTGGATGACTATATGAACGCTCTGGCGTATGGTGATGTTGCTGCTCTGGGTGTGCAGGCAAGAGAGGACGAGCATGACGCATCATGCGAGTGCCCTCTCTGCGTGTACCTTTGATTTGACTTTTATTTATTTTCAGTATTTTCGGTTGGATTAAAGTGATGTAACGGTATTATATTTATGGTTTGGATTTGAATAATTTGATACTTATTTAATTTATCAATAGATACTCAGTTCATTATATTTTAAAGATTTCCGCTGTATTATTTATATTCTGATTGTGGTTATATGTAATGGTTTGTATGAGTGGACACGGTCTATTCGAGATCCTGGTGTGAACCGTTGGTTCAATGAAGGTTCACTCACATCATTCTGGTTGGATCAGAATTGGGTGTGACACCTTCCCTCCGCAATTCGCACACCAGGTGTTTGAGAAATTTTTAGGAGAGAGAAAACCTCTCTGGAAATTTTCTCTGTAGAGTTTTTATAACAAACTCTTAAAAGGTTAGAGAGGCCATTTTTCTTGGTTTCAAGGGCATTTTGGGCAGTTTCAAAAAGCCAAAATCCCATATCAATGGCCCATATGAAGCCACGTCGTCACTGTTCCAATCTTACGGCCAGAAAAAGTGCGGGCTATAGTGTTTCTCACTCGACGTCGTTTGATGCTCCCGCGAAGAAGCCCAATGGCTGGGCACAGCTTAAAACGGTGGTTCGCGCATCATAGAATCGGCGCCTTTATTCAGTGTGGCGCATTCATCGTGCGACGACGGAGGAGACGCCAATCTTGCGCTTCACATGATCTTTGATTTTCGGAGGCGGAATTATTCAGTTCCAAGGGATCCAGTCAAATCCTGCCTTTTTAACCTTGCTCTAACGGATGATGGTGCAGATTCCTTCAACATCCAATCGCAACTCGACACCGCGCCTGCCATGTCAGCGGTGGCGCGTGTAAGCACCCCATTTTTGCCACCCTCGGCATAAATGAACCAATATGACAGGTTTCTACCTTTAACCCAAAGATTTGTGATTCTCCACTAATCCCCACAGCAGGGTCATGGGCTATTATCTGCATAGATGCATAGGTCATAGAATTATCTTCGAAACGAGACCAGAATTGCTCAATTCTGATATCAAATGAGGAAGATACGACCATTTTAATCGGATGATACATATAGGGGATATTTCTGAAATTATTATAAATAATAATCCCAGGGGCCTTCATGCAAATTATCCTAAGTCGGATTGTTTGAATTTCAAATCATCATATCTTGATCATCCGACATCGGATTGAGATGATTCCAAGACCATTATTCTTCATTCATGATGTTCTACAAAGTGGACGTAAAAAATCTCGGGTAGAAGTCACCAGTGGGTCCCATGCAAACTTGCATGCAAAATGATCGTTAGAACTTCAAAGCTTCATATCTTTCC
Source organism: Protea cynaroides (assembly GCA_028583415.1). Taxonomy (NCBI): domain Eukaryota; kingdom Viridiplantae; phylum Streptophyta; class Magnoliopsida; order Proteales; family Proteaceae; genus Protea; species Protea cynaroides. Next base: position 11,109,550 of record CM053275.1, on the reverse strand, counting down.
CGTTCTACATCGGATTCAGATGATTCCAAGACCATTATTCTTCATTCATGATGTTCTACAAAGTGGACGTAAAAAATCCCAGGTAGAAGTCACCAGTGGGTCCCATGCAAACTTACATGCAAAATGATCGTCAGAACTTCAAAGCTTCATATCTTTCCCGTTCTACATCGGATTCAGATAATTCCAGTCTCATTATGTTCCATTTTTAGTGCTCTACAAAGTGGACGTAAAATATTTCAGGTAGAAGCCTCTGAAGGATCTCATGCAGAATGGTCAACCAAATTATCGATAATTGGTCCGCTTAAACTTCAAAAATTCATAAGTTGACTATTTTACTTCCAAATGAGGTGATTCAAGTTCCTATATTCCTCATTTTTAATGTTCTACAAAATGAACGAAAAAAATTTGGAATAGAGGCCATCGAAAAATTTCATGCGGGATAACAGCGGGAATGACCCGTGAAATGACAAGAAGAAAAAACCCAGTTAATTCCAATCGGTCCAGTCAACTCTGGTTTAAACCAATTTTGGTCCAACCTAGCTCAACCCATATCGGTTGTCAACCTAAGTCGGTCTCAACCCATTTCGAATCAGTTCATCTATGTGCAGAATATTTATATTATATTATATTATATATATATATATATATATATATATATATATATATATATATATATATATATATATATATATATATATATATATATGTATGTTATTAAATATATGTGTATATATGTATATAATATATATTATTATATGTAAATGATAATCCAAAAGATTTTGAGAAGAAAAAGGAAAGAGGGGAGAGAGAAACGTGAAAGTGAAGGGGGATTTTGGTTTTGGAGATAATCCAAAAGATTTTTGAGAAAAAAAAAAGAAGAGGGGAGAGAAAAAAAACGTGGAAGAGAAAGGGATTTAGGGTTTTGAGATAATCCAAAAAGATTTTGAGAAGAAAAAGGAAAGAGGGGAGAGAGAAAACGTGAAAGAGAAGGGGATTTAGGGTTTTGAGATAATCCAAAAGACTTTTGAGAAAAAAAAGGAAAGAGGGGAGAGAAAAAACATGGAAGAGAAGGGGATTTAGGGTTTTGAGATAATCCAAAAAGATTTTGAGAAGAAAAAGGAAAGAGGGGAGAGAGAAAACGTGAAAGAGAAGGGGATTTAGGGTTTTGAGATAATCCAAAAGATCTTGAGAAGAAAAAAGGAAAGAGAGAGGAATAAAAGAAAAAATAGAAAAGAAAAAAGGGGGAAAAAGATTCCCCTTCACGTTTTCTAGAAAGAAAACGTGAAAGAGAGAGAGGAGAAAGAAAGAAAGAAAAAAGGAAGGAAAGAAAAAGGAAAAACAAAAAATATTTTTTAGAAAAAAGGATCTTCTAGAAAATGAGTGAAAAATTATAAATAGGCAAGAGGAGGATCCTTTTTTCCAGACCAGAGAGAGAGGAGAACGTGGGTGAGGGAGAGGAAAACGTGAGTGAGAGAGAAAAGAAAAAAAATCGAAAGAAAAGAGAAGAAAAGAAAATAGAGAGAGAGAGAGGTGTTAAGAAGAGAAGATCTAGAGGAAAAAGAGGGAGGATCAGAGAGGCAGCAAAGAGGATGATGAGAAGATGCAAAGGAGAGAAGGAGAGAGAAGAAGCCTGAGGTAAGAATCACCCATCGCTTTTGTCAGTTTATTTTTTCAAAGTCAAAGCATACTGCAAATGCATGTCTGAGATTGGTTTCTAGCATTAGGAAGATGCCTCTGTTTGCCTTAGGTTCCTTGAGACAAAATGTTGGCCTCTGAGTCCTCTTTCTATCCATGTATTCGGATTATATTTTCATGAGCTATATGATTTTATATTGATTTTATAGTACCACTGGCCAGAATCTGGAACAGATCTGACCAGTGTATTTGCCTGCACTTGGGGAATGTTTTTGACCTGCCTATGGTCTCTTTCAGGATTAGCTTCCTTGAGACAAAATGTTGGCCTCTGAATCCTCTTTCTGACCATGTATTCGGATTTTATTTTCATGAGCTATATGATTTTATATTGATTTTATAGTACCACTGGCCAGAATCTGGAACAGATCTGACCAGTGTATTTGCCTGTACTTGGGGAATGTTTTCGACCTACCTATGGTCTTTTTCAGGATTAGCTTCCTTGAGAGAAAATGTTGGCCTCTAAGTCCTCTTTCTGACCATGTATTCGGATTTTATTTTCATGAGCTATATGATTTTATATTGATTTTATAGTACCACTGGCCAGAATCTGGAACAGATCTGACCAGTGTATTTGTCTGTACTTGGGGAATGTTTTCGACCTGCCTATGGTCTCTTTCAGGATTAGCTTCCTTGAGACAAAATGTTGGCCTCTGAGTCCTCTTTTCGAAGATATCTTTTAAGAATTTTTTGAGTAAGTACAGTGCCCTATGTGCCCATTTTGGTCCAGCCTGACAAAGCTGTTATCTTGCTGCATGTTCCATCATGTTTTGATTGATTCTCATATGCTTTGGTTGTTTCTCACATGCCATATTTGATGCTATATTTGTTCACATGCTATGTTCGGATACTCGTATGCATACAATACTATAATTGGAATGGTCACACTGCCATAATTGTAATGGTCACACTGCCATAATTGGAATGATCACACTGCCATAATTAAAATAATCACATTGCCATGATTGGAATGATACACATGTTTATTGCCATATTTGTCTGCTACACTTGCTCACATGCTATATTAAATGCTTATTGTCACAATTAGGGTAGAAAACCCTAAAAAATAGAAAGAAATAACATTTAGGGTAGAAAACCCTAAGATGGAAATAAAATAACAATTAGGGTAGAAAACCCTAAAATGGAAAGAATGTAACAATTAGGGTAGAAAACCCTAAAATAGAAAGAAAGTAATAATTAGGGTAGAAAACCCTAAAATAGAATAAAATAATAATTAGGGTAGAAAACCCTAAAAAATTGAAAATAAAATAATAATTAGGGTAGAAAACCCTAAAATGAAAAGAAAGTAACAGTTAGGGTAGAAAACCCTAAAAAATAGAAATAAAATAATAATTAGGGTAGAAAGCCCTAAAATGGAAAGAAGGTAACAATTAGGGTAGAAAACCCTAAAAAATGGAAATAAAATAATAATTAGGGTAGAAAATCATGAAAAGAAAGTAACAGTTAGGTTAGAAAACCCTAAAAAATGAAAATAAAATAATAATTAGGGTAGAAAACCCTAAAATGGAAAGAATGTAACAAATAGGGTAGAAAATCCTAAAAAATAGAAATAAAATAACAATTAGGATAGAATACCCTAAAATGGAAAGAAAATAACAATTAGGGTAGAAAACCCTAAAAAATGGAAATAAAATAATAATTAGGGTAGAAAACCCTAAATATGGAAAGAAATAGCAATTAGGATCTTGCCATGCTTAGAAGATAGCATACTAGATCATGCCATATAGGCTCTTGCCTTATTTGCAATACATGCCATATTTGAAAGACTTTTAAACAATCTTACTGTATGTGAATTTCTTGTCATAAATGTTTTATGTGCCATATTTAGATAGAATATTCTATTTTTTGGCAATAACTTATTTTATGCAACACCCTAGTTAAACTGCCATATATGCACACTTCTAGAAGACAATGTAGGTGTGGGGACGTGTATTTAGGCACCCACATTCTTGGGAAGGGCATAATGGGAATGATAAAATCTTAATAAAGAAAGAGAATGCCTTGCCAAACTTTCCAAAATTATAATTCAGAATGAAAAGGGTAATTTAGGACGATTTGCCCCTCGGCAAACCCTAAACCTAGAATAGGTTCTAAACCCTAAACCTAGAATAGGTTCTAAACCCTAAACCAAGAATAGGTTCTAAACCCTAAACCTAGAATAGGTTCTCAATCATTAACCTAGAACAGGTTATCCGGCCCGAACTACGCGGATTCTGATTTCTAGGTCAAACCCTAGGATACGTAGGCTATTTGGGAGAAACCCAAATTCGGATCCATACCTTAGTCCACTCGGACTATCCATAGATCCACTACGATATCCCCCATATTATAACCCAAATAGGGTTATCCAACCTCAATCCACTTGGACTATCCATAGATCCACTAGGATATCCAACCATTTCACCCAATCCCGAACTACGTGGATTCTGATTCTTAGGGTAAACCCTAGGATACGTAGGCCATTTGGGAGAATCCCAAATTCGGATCCACAATTTAGTCCACTCGGACTATCCATAGATCCACTAGGATGTTTATCCACACCTTAGTCCACTCGGACTATCCATAGATCCACTAGGATATCTATCCATATTCCAACCCAAAAGGGGTTATCCAAACCTTATTCCACTCGGACTATCCATAGATCCACTAGGATATCTATCCATATTCCAACCCAGAATGGGTTATCCATATTTCAACCCAAATAGGGTTATCCTTAGATCCACTAGGACTATCTATCAGTCCACTTGGACTATCCAGATCCTAACCCATAGGATTTCTCAATCATTCAAGCATAAATTTCAACTTGAACAAAGAACTTAATCATGCACAAGCATAAATCACATCCATAAACTTTAATCACACCTGAACTACGATGGTGAACCTGATTTTTGGAATAATTCCGTAATACGTAGGCAATCTGATGGATACAGATTCGGTTCAATGATATCAAACCCCTTGGTTTGGTTTGGCTTAGCAAATAGAGTCTAGCATAGGAAAGGTATAGGAGACCGATTTCGATCGGACGGTTTGGGTGCCTAATCCCTTCCCATAATCGTAACCTGACACTTACCCAATCTCTGATGGACCAGAATTCCAATCTAAGGGTCATGAGTCAATCGAAGTCTTACCTTAGGGTGAGATTTCACATTTCCAAGGTCCTAGACCTAAATCTAGGTGGCGACTTCTAAAGATTTCCATCTTTGTCATCACAGTGGCGACTTTACTGGGGATATAAATGTCAAACTTCTAAATGAAAACTTTCCTTGTATGAATTGGATGCTAGATTTTAGGATACTATATTTATGCTTGTATAATATTGCTTTGGGGGGAATGGGTTCAGTCACACATTCGTGCGAGTAGCCGAACCGGGTCTCATGCATATGGGGCAGCCCGCTATGCAAAACACACAGCCTTGGCCTGTACTTTGTGAGACCACGACCGGCGAGCAGCCTCTAACGAGCGTTTCTTGGGTCCGCCTGAGAATGCGTTATGCTACTCCACGTCGCTTGGATCCTTGCAACATAGTATATAAAGGGATTGGGGGCCCATTATTCATCGAGCATTTGGTGATAGGTTACCCCATCCTCGTCAAGGTGGCCTTTTCTGTCCTAACCCAGATTGTAGCCCAATGTTTGTTATTTTTGGTTCATCCCTGAACCGACCCAGTAAAATCGGCTTAACCATGACATCCATGTTCGAGACGTCGAAGTTCTGCCCGTTTTTGTCCTCGACTAGTCAACATGTTAGATTCTACACGATGAGCATCTTGAACTCTCACCCATTGGGAGTATGAGGTATGTATACACCTGTTCTACATCATAGTAGACGGTCACTATACATCCTCCATTAAGTAAGCTCGATGTGTCGAATCTCTCATTGTTAACACGTCGATTTCAAAAAATAAACAGAAAATCCCTGTCAAGACATAGATACCATGGTCAAGAAGAAATTTACTAGTTTGTTCATCTATGAACCGCTTTTGCTAACCATCCCTAATAAGGACGACGGATTAATATATTCATTTCAATTTCATCGAATTCGATAATCCAATTGGCCAGACCTTGGTACCACTGATTATCCATTTTGGAATCACGAGGTCCCAAGACTGAACACATGGCTTAATCAAATTCAATTAAATTGACTCGGATAATGTTTACCCAATCGCCCTTATGAGGGATCTAACTCTTGTTTGGTTGAGTCATCCTTGATTGTGCATGTGACTTCTTTCACTCCCCTAGATGTCTAGAATCTCAATATTCCTCCATTGGATTTCAATGCCTTTGGAAAAGAGAATCAAACTCCAACTATATCCACCCTTTTAGGGTGAGAGGCTCCTACAATTAAGGAATTGTCTTGATCTCCCATCTTGAGATCCAACCATATTATCTTTCTAAATGAATCAATGGAAGTCATGAATCTAGATCTTGATTGAACATCAAATTTTGTAAGAAAGAAGGAAAGATTTAGCCCCTAGGTAAATCCAATCATAGTTCTCAATGTACCTTTGAATTAAGGAAAGATTCAGCCCCTAGGCAAATCCAATCAGAGTTCCCGATTCATCTTTGAATTAAAGAAAGATCCAGCCCCTAGGCAAATCCAATCACCGTTCTCGATTCATCTCTGAATTAAGGAAAAATCAGCCCCTAGGAAATCCAATTATAGTCCTCGATTCATCTCTGAATTAAGGAAAGATCTAGTCCCTAGGCAAATCCAATCAAAGTTCTCAATTCATCTCTGAATTAAGGAAAGATTCAGCCCCTAGGCAAATCTAATCAATATTCCCTATTCACCTTTGAATTAAGGAAAGATTTAGCCCTTAGGAAAATCCAATCAAAGTTCTCAATTCATCTCTAAATTAAGGAAAGATTCAGCCCCTAGGCAAATCCAATCAATATTCCCTATTCACCTTTGAATTAAGGAAAGATTTAATCCCTAGGTAAATCCAATCACCTTCTCGATTTACCTTTGAATTAAGGAAATATTCAGCCCCTGGGCAAATCCAATCATAGTTTCTGACTCACCTTTGAATTAAGGAAAGATTCAGTCCCTAGGCAAATCCAATCAATGTTCTCGATTTACCTCAGAGTTAAGGAAAGATTCAGCCCCTAGGAAAATCCAATCATGGTTCTCAATGCACCCCTGAATTAAGGAAAGATCAGCCCTAGGCAATCCAATTATAATCCTCGATTCACCTTTGAATCAAGGAAAGATTCAGCCCCTAGGCAAATCCATCATTGTTCCCTATTCACCTTTGAATTAAGGAAAGGTTCAGCCCCTAGGCAGGTCCAATCATCATTTCAATTCATCTAGAATTAAGGAAAGATTCAGCCTCTAGGCAGATTCAATCACATCCAATTCATCTCAGAATCAAAAAATATTCAGCCCCTAGGCAGGTCCAACCACCATTTCTGGTTCATCTCAGTACTGAAGGAAAGATTCAGCCCATGGGCAGGTCCAATCATTATTTCGGCTCATCCAGAATTAAGGAAAGATTTAGCCCCTATGCAGATTCATTCACATCCAGTTCATCTCAGAATCAAAAAAATATTCAGCCCCTAGGCAAGTCGAACCACCATTTCTGGTTCGTCTCAGAACTGAAGAAATATTCAGCCCTTAGGCAGGTCCAATCATCATTTCGGTTCATCCAGAATTAAAGAAAGATTCAGCCCCTAGGCAGATTCAATCACATTCAGTTCATCTCAGTATCAAAGAAATATTCAGCCCCAGATCCAACCACCATTTCTGGTTCATCTCAGAACTGAAGGAAAGATTCAGCCCCTAGGCAGGTCCAATCATCATTTTGGTTCATCCAGAACTAAGGAAAGATTCAGCCCCTAGGCGATTCAATTACATCCAGTTCATCTCGGAATCAAAAAAAATATTCAGCCCCTAGGCGAGATCCAACCACCATTTCCGGTTCATCTCGGGCTGAAGGAAAGATTCAGCCCCTAGGCAGGTCCAATCATCATTTTGGTTCATCCAGAATTAAAGAAAGATTCAGCCCCTAGGCAGATTCAATTACATCCAGTTCATCTCAGAATAAAAAAAAATATTCAGCCCCTAGGCAGATCCAACCACCATTTCTGGTTCATCTCAGAACCGAAGGAAAGATTTAGCCCCTAGGCGGGTCCAATCATCATTTTGGTTCATCCGAATTAAGGAAAGATTCAGTCCCTAGGCGATCATTCAATTACATCCAGTTCATCTCGGAATCAAAAAAATATTCAGCCCCTAGGCAGGTCCAACCACCATTTCGGTTCATCTCGGAACTGAAGAAATATTCAGCCCTTAGGCAGGTCCAATCATCATTTCGGTTCATCCAGAATTAAAGAAAGATTCAGCCCCTGGGTAGATTCAATCACATCCAATTCATCTCAGAATCAAAGAAATATTCAGCCCAAGATTCAACCACCATTTCTGGTTCATCTCAGAATTAAAGAAGGGTTTAACCTTTAGGCAGGTTCAATCATCACTCCCAGATCATGCTAAAATGAAGAAGGCATTCGGCCCCTAGGCTTTTACAACCTTCACCTCCTGTTTAGGTTCTGATTCATGTTGGAACTAGGAAAAATTCCATTCATTTGAATTCAATTAGCCACTAGGCTTATCCAACCATCAACTTTGGTTAGGGTTCCAGTTCATGTCGAAACTAGAAAAAGTTCCATTCATCTGAATTTATTTAGCCCCTAGGCTTGTCCAACCATCAACTTTGGTTCAGGTTCAGATTCATGTTGGAATTAAGAAGAGTCTCATTCATCTGAATTCATTTATCCACTAGGCTTATCCAACCATCAACTGTGGTTCAAGTTCTGATTCGTGTTGGAACTAAGAAGAGTTCCATTCATTTGAATTTAATCAGCCCCTAGGTTTGTCCAACCGTCAACTCCAGTTCAGGTTCTGATTCATGTCGGAACTAAGAAAGGTTCCATTCATATGAACTCAATATGAGCATGAGTTAGCTTCTAGGCCTGTTCAATCATTACCTTTGGTCCATGTTCCACTTCATAAAGGAATCAAAGAGAATTTCAATCAATCCATCATCTCTATCAATTAGAGGTTAATCCATGATTGTCTTCATTGGCCTCTATCAATCGGAGCCCAACTCAAGCAATCCTTGCCTCTAGCAACAAGAGCCCAGTCCATGACTATCAATCTTGATCTCTATCAATCAGAGACCAATTCAAAATCAATCTTGATCTCTATCAATCAGAGACCAATTCAAAATCAATCTTGATCTCTATCAATCAGAGACCAATTCAAAGTCAATCTTGATCTCTATCAATCAGAGACCAATTCAAAATCAATCTTGATCTCTATCAATCAGAGACCAATTCAAAATCAATCTTGATCTCTATCAATCAGAGATTAATTCAAAGTCAATCTTGTCTCTATCAATCGGAGATCGATTCAAAATAAATCTCTGGCTCTATCAATTAGAGCCCGATCCATGTCCATCATAGCCCAGTGCTACAAGTTAGGATCGCTCGTCGGGAATGACGAATGATAAGCATTACTCATTGCTTGTCAATAAAGATCAATTCCAGATTCTAGAGTCATCAGGAGACCATGAAACTTCAACTATGACAGTGTTATCCCATCACAGGCATTTCTATCCCATTGGCCAGGAAAATGTTAGAATCCGAAGAGTTGCCCTCACATTTCTCATTATTCAAAGAGAGGGAATGGAATTTCCTGAGCAATAGGGGTAGACGAAAAGATGAGATTTAATGTGCTCCGGGCTAGGATAAGAACCGGAATCACGACTAGGGAATGGTCCAATGATGAAGCCCTGAGGCCTAAGTGGGGCATGAACCAGATTGACCTTGGACTCAAACTGAATGCGGTCTAATGAGTGGGGCATGAACCAGAGTAACCTTGTGCGTAAAAAGCAATAGTCCAGTTATGAATGGATCCCAAACTGAAAAAAAAGAGGGAGAATTATATGGAAAAGGTAGGTATCTTGCACCTATTGATAGAGGGGCATGATGAGCCTTGCTATTAGAGATCTGAAGGAAGACTTATTCCCACAATGACTGAAGGTGGTCGTCGAAGGCGTTATGCCCAACTGGAGCCGCTTGGACGAACTAGTTGTTTCAACTTTCTATTATCGGTATTTGATAGGTCATCCATGTCTGGGTCCAAGATCAATATGCTTGTTGACAAGTCTAGTCCAATCTGCCGTGCAAGTAAAAGAAAATCACCCCGTTTGGGATTTCAAACTCGTGCCTTGTCTCTTCCATATATTTCCTCCCGTTTTCATACATCCTCCTATTCTACGTGCACGGTCCAATTCTAACTCGAAGATGATTGAAATGATGAGCCATCTCCTGAACTTCTATGCCACCCGGCCTCTTGAGAAAGAAAGGTCCAACCCGTCTGGGAAATCTTTAAATGATCAATCGAGAGGCACAAGAGTAGTCTCAAGAAACATGTATTGGAAAAGCTGCCATTTGTTCTACCTGTGAAAAGATTCCAAGGAAAGCATTATCTTTAGCCTTCAACTGATAAAAATCTCGGCTAAAGAGGGGCATCTGTAAGCACCCCATTTTTGCCACCCTCGGCATAAATGAACCAATATGGCAGGTTTCTGACCTTTAACCCAAAGATTTGTGATTCTCCACTAATCCCCACAGAGAGGTCATGGGCTATTATCTGCATAGATACATAGGTCATAGAATTATCTTCGAAACGAGACCAGAATTGCTCAATTCTGATATCAAATGAAGAAGATACGACCATTTTAGTCGGATGATACATATAGGGGAGGTTTCTGAAATTATTATAAATAATAATCCCAGGGGCCTTCATGCAAATTATCCTAAGTCGGATTGTTTGAATTTCAAATCATCATATCTTGATCATCCGACATCGGATTGAGATGATTCCAAGACCATTATTCTTCATTCATGATGTTCTACAAAGTGGACGTAAAAAATCTCGGGTAGAAGTCACCAGTGGGTCCCATGCAAACTTGCATGCAAAATGATCGTTAGAACTTCAAAGCTTCATATATTTCCCGTTCTACATCGGATTCAGATGATTCCAAGACCATTATTCTTCATTCATGATGTTCTACAAAGTGGACGTAAAAAATCTCGGGTAGAAGTCACCAGTGGGTCCCATGCAAACTTGCATGCAAAATGATCGTCAGAACTTCAAAGCTTCATATCTTTCCCGTTCTACATCGGATTCAGATAATTCCAGTTTCATTATGTTCCATTTTTAGTGCTCTACAAAGTGGACGTAAAATATTGATGTAGAAGCCTCTGAAGGATCTCATGCAGAATGGTCAACCAAATTATCGATAATTGGTCCGCTTAAACTTCAAAAATTCATAAGTTGACCATTTTACTTCCAAATGAGGTGATTCAAGTTCCTATATTCCTCATTTTTAATGTTCTACAAAATGAACGTAAAAAATTTGGAATAGAGGCCATCAAAAAATTCCATGCGGGATAACAACGGAATGACCCGTGAAATGACAAGAAGAAAAAACCCGATTAATTTCAATCAGTCCAGTTAACTCAGTTCAAACCAGTTTTGGTCCAACCTAGCTCAACCCATATCAGTTGTCAACCTAAGTCAGTCTCAACCCATTTCGAATCAGTTCATCTATGTGCACAATATTTATATTATATTATATTATATGTGGGGTCGTGCATTTAGGCACCCACATTCTTGGGAAGGGCATAATGGGAATGATAAAATCTTAATAAAGAAAGAGAATGCCTTGCCAAACTTTCCAAAATTATAATTCAGAATGAAAAGGGTAATTTAGGACGATTTGCCCCTCGGCAAACCCTAAACCTAGAATAGGTTCTAAACCCTAAACCTAGAATGGGTTCTAAACCCTAAACCAAGAATAGGTTCTAAACCCTAAACTTAGAATAGGTTCTCAATCATTAACCTAGAACAGGTTATCCAGCCCGAACTACGCGGATTCTGATTTCTAGGTCAAACCCTAGGATACGTAGGCTATTTGGGAGAAACCCAAATTCGGATCCATACCTTAGTCCACTCGGACTATCCATAGATCCACTACGATATCTCCCATATTATAACCCAAATAGGGTTATCCAACCTCAGTCCACTTGGACTATCCATAGATCCACTAGGATATCCAACCATTTCACCCAATCCCGAACTACGCGGATTCTGATTCCTAGGGCAAACCCTAGGATACGTAGGCCATTTGGGAGAATCCCAAATTCGGATCCACAATTTAGTCCACTCGGACTATCCATAGATCCACTAGGATGTTTATCCACACCTTAGTCCACTCGGACTATCCATAGATCCACTAGGATATCTATCCATATTCCAACCCAAAAGGGGTTATCCAAACCTTATTCCACTCGGACTATCCATAGATCCACTAGGATATCTATCCATATTCCAACCCAGAATGGGTTATCCATATTTCAACCCAAATAGGGTTATCCTTAGATCCACTAGGACTATCTATCAGTCCACTTGGACTATCCAGATCCTAACCCATAGGATTTCTTAATCATTCAAGCATAAATTTCAACTTGAACAAAGAACTTAATCATGCACAAGCATAAATCACATCCATAAACTTTAATCACACCTGAACTACGATGGTGAACCTGATTTTTGGAATAATTCCGTAATACGTAGGCAATCTGATGGATACAGATTCGGTTCAATGATATCAAACCCCTTGGTTTGGTTTGGCTTAGCAAATAGAGTCTAGCATAGGAAAGGTATAGGAGACCGATTTCGATCGGGCGGTTTGGGTGCCTAATCCCCTTCCCATAATCGTAACCCGACACTTACCCAATCTCCGATGGACCGGAATTCCAATCTAAGGGTCATGAGTCAATCGAAGTCTTACCTTAGGGTGAGATTTCACATTTCCAAGGTCCTAGACCTAAATCTAGGTGGCGACTTCTAAAGATTTCCATCTTTGTCATCACAGTGGCGACTTTACTGGGGATATAAATGTCAAACTTCTAAATGAAAACTTTCCTTGTATGAATTGGATGCTAGATTTTAGGATACTATATTTATGCTTGTATAATATTGCTTTGGGGGGAATGGGTTCAGTCACACATTCGTGCGGGTAGCCGAACCGGGTCCCATGCATATGGGGCAGCCCGCTATGCAAAACACATAGCCTTGGCCTGTACTTTGTGAGACCACGACCGGCGAGCAGCCTCTAACGAGCATTTCTTGGGTCCGCCTGAGAATGCGTTATGCTACTCCACGTCGCTTGGATCCTTGCAACATAGTATATAAAGGGATTGGGGGCCCATTATTCATCGAGCATTTGGTGATAGGTTACCCCATCCTCGTCAAGGTGGCCTTTTCCCGTCCTAACCCAGATTGTAGCCCAATGTTTGTTATTTTTGGTTCATCCCTGAACCGACCCAGTAAAATTGGCTTAACCATGACATCCATGTTCGAGACGTCGAAGTTCTGCCCATTTTTGTCCTCGACTGGTCAACATGTTAGATTCTACACGATGAGCATCTTGAACTCTCACCCATTGGGAGTATGAGGTATGTATACACCTGTTCTACATCATAGTAGACGGTCACTATACACCCTCCATTAAGTAAGCTCGATATGTCGAATCTCTCATTGTTAACACGTCGATTTCAAAAAACGAACAGAAAATCTCTGTCAAGACATAGATACCATGGTCAAGAAGAAATTTACTAGTTTGTTCATCTATGAACCGCTTTTGCTAACCATCCCTAATAAGGACGACGGATTAATATATCCATTTCAATTTCATCGAATTCGATAATCCAATTGGCCAGACCTTGGTACCACTGATTATCCATTTTGAAATCACGAGGTCCCAAGACTGAACACATGGCTTAATCAAATTCTATTAAATTGACTCGGATAATGTTTACCCAATCGCCCTTATGAGGGATCTAACTCTTGTTTGGTTGAGTCATCCTTGATTGTGCATGTGACTTCTTTCACTCCCCTAGATGTCTAGAATCTCAATATTCCTCCATTGGATTTCAATGCCTTTGGAAAAGAGAATCAAACTCCAACTATATCCACCCTTTTAGGGTGAGAGGCCCCTACAATTAAGGAATTGTCTTGATCTCCCATCTTGAGATCCAACCATATTATCTTTCTAAATGAATCAATGGAAGTCATGAATCTAGATCTTGATTGAACATCAAATTTTGTAAGAAAGAAGGAAAGATTCAGCCCCTAGGTAAATCCAATCATAGTTCTCAATGTACCTTCCTATGTCATGTTTGATTCTATGCGAATATGTTTGTAATGTGCATACAGCATACCATCCGATATTTCTATTACTTGTTCATGCATATTTATTTTATTGTTTATAATATGATGATGATGATGATGATAGGAATAGGCATGTGCTTGTATGTGTGTGGTTGATGTGCTTGATGCGAGCGAGTATCAGGGGAGGTGTGATGAAAACGTCAATAACCGTTAATCTTTGGCGGGTCTCAGCACTTTAGCTCTATCTCTAACTCAAGTTTTGTGCATTGACATCGTCGTATCGCCATTACCTTAGCAGAACTATTATGTCGTAGAGTATCAGGGGAGGTGGTCTCGGTCCTTGTAGTCTCTGACTCTACCGGGGGGCCTTAGCTCTATCTCTATGGATGTTCTGAGGGATGCTGGGGTGAGGCCTTGGATACACTGTTTGGCATTAGGATTGGTTAGCAGCGAGCCCAGTTTGCAAGCCCTCGCTAACAGGGGCTTACGTGTTGGTATAGCATTATATAGCAATAACCGTTAACCTTTGTTGTATAATGTTATGGTAGGGTGGATGAGGACGACGATAACCGTTAACCTTCGGGAGGGATTCCACACCCTGTGCATAGAGGCGGTATCAATAACCGTTAACCTTTGATCACCCAACCTTTCTATTGCACATTGCAAACTATAAACCAAGACCAAAGATATAAATTGATTTTTGCATGCATATGTAATGTTGCATTGTTTTGGCTACTCACCCCTCGACGTCGAATTTTTTTAGTTGATCATGCAGGATATACTTGTTGAAGATTATATGAACCTGTCGGCGTATGGAACTGTAGCAGCTATGGAAGTTGGAGTTTGAAGACGATACACACGACTCCTCTTGCGAGTGCAACTTCGTGTGTATTCGATTAGATATTTTTGTAGGTTTCTTTATTGGATTTATAAGGCATGTATTTGGTATTTGAATATTTATGTCTTAGTTAAACACAGAATAATTTGATATTATGGGTATCATCTTAGTTCTCAGTTCATATTATTTATAAATTTTCCGCTATTGTGTATTACTCTGATTATGATTGTGGATGCGTGTTAAGTTTGGATAACGCGGGGATAGCCTATAAGAGATCCTGGTTGAACCGTTGATTATTTGGCGGTTCATTACACCATTCTGAAGTGTGCGGAATTGGGGTGTGACAGTCAAACTTACTCTTCATGGGGTATTTTACAGCAAAATGTCCAACCTTGCCACAGTTGAAACATTTGAAAGGAAGCTTATTCTTGTATTTACCTGTGCCCTTCTTTAATTTTCTAGTGAAATGAGCTGTGGTTTCATCTTCACTTTCTTCCTCATTTTGCTTTTCGAAAATCTTCAGCTTCTTCTTCATAGCCTTAAAAGCAACCTCGCTTATCACCAGTGGTTCTCGGATCAATCCTCATTTCAAAAGCTGTCAAAGCTCCATGAATTTCATCAATTGTAACCTGTTCCAAGTCCTTGGTTTCTTCAAGTGCAGATACCTTTGACTCAAATTTTGAGGTGAGAGACCTCAAAATCTTCTGACAACCTATATGACCTTTCAAATCTTCACCAAGTCCTCTAATAGAGTTGACCATATCATTAACCCTGTTCATGTATTGATCAATGGTCTCATCTTCATTCATCTTCAGATTCTCAAACCGACCTCCGAATGTCCGGTAACTTGACAGTCTTGATTTTCTTATCTCCTTCATATATGTTGATCGGTCCTGTCCCATACTTCCTTTGCTGTCTTGCAGTCCATGATTTTAGTCGGTTCACTATTTGTCGGTCCCCCCTTGAATGGCATTGAGAGCTTTTCTATTGTTCTCAAAATTATTTTTATCTACAACTGGTGGGAGCATTTGTATCATGTGGAGTGTAGCCATTCTCTACAGAAGCCCAAACATCATAACCAAGAGATCCTACATAGACCTCCATTCTTCTTTTCCAAAAGACAAAATCCGTCCCATCAAACAAGGGAGGCTTGTTTGAACCTTCTCCTAGTGCCATATATTTTATTATGATATTATCGATTCTTTGATTAAGCCGCACGAGCCTGGGTGCTCGATACCAATTGATAAACCTTGAATGACACCGAGAGGGGGGTGAATCGGTGTGAATAATTTCTCCCTTGATTTTTCTTTGCTTTGCTGCCAATGATGTTCATAAAATAACTTGTCCCAAACACGGTCGTATGCAAATCTACCTCACACCACTCGGTGGCCAGGTCTACCAGATTTTGCACACCCATCCTGCAATTCATTACATGCACTTCACAAAGCTCATAAACAAGCAAACCACAACACACAAAGATTACATGATTCACCACCACAGTGAGTGATGGCTAATCCACGGAGTAATGCCCAATGGGCTTCGTATTTACTCAATACTCAACTTTTAGCCCTTTACAGGACAAGGATGCTCACCCTAAATTTTCCCAACATAAAACTGAGAGGGCGTAACAACGCCAGAATTCAGGCATAAAGCCAGTGTCTAGCACCCACTGAACACACCACAACAGATACAATTTTTTGGGGCTTATAATAAATGCCCTACAATTAAATCCCAACCTAGCAAGGCATTCAATATTTTTTTTTTCTCTTTTTCTTTGCCTAATGCTAGCATACATTAGATTCCCATGCACCATAGGCATTCAACATCATTATCTTACTTTAACATACAATGAATTGGTTCAATAAATAATAAAAGTGATAAGAGAATCTCACAACCAATTTTTCTGATAATTGACGATGTTCTTCTTCATCTGGTAGTCAATAAACCCTTGCCATATGAAATCAAGTTCTTCCAGCCTTCAAGAATACTTCAATATATCGGCATCAGCATGAACAGCGATGGAGAATGACTGTCTTCAATTTCCAGAGCAAGAAAGATCAAAAAACAAAAGGTTTTTCCCTTTTTCTTCAAAAACTCCCTTTCTGCAATGTTTCTCGCGGCCAGCAGTCTCTCTAACCATTCTCAATAGAAAGAGCATTAAAAACCTAGCTCGGTGCAATTTGGATCGTCGGATTTGGCCACCGGATGGCCAAGTTATGACATAAACAAGTTCGGCTTCTGAAAAAATTCCAAATGGAATCTTTTAATTCCATATGGTGCGCCTGCGACGCACCGTAGCCGCGCCCGCCGTCTGGGTGTCGCGCTCTGATTGGCTGAAGAAGGAATCACAAAAATTAGCCGTCGGATTTCAATAAAAAAGGCGGGATTGAACCAGATCCCTCGGATCTGGATAATCCGCGTCTCCGAAAATCGGCTTAAGCTACAGCCGTGAGATCTGGATCTTGGTGCCGCGGCACTGTAGGCGCGTCACACATGATCACGGCTATGCTTGCAAGTGACGAGATCCACTGTATTAAACTGCTCCCAGCCAGTCAGGTTGCGCGCGATAGAATCTCTGCGCGTCGGCTCCGATACACATTAGCCCGCATCTTTTTGGACCATCCGATATGAATCTTGTATACGTGGTTCCTTTTTAGCAGTTGATTCCGCATCTTTTCAATACTTATCTTCCTAAAATGCCCCTGAGAAACCGAAAAATGGCCTCTGTAACCATAGAAGTTTTGTTAAACTTCTACAGGGATGATTTTCCAGAGAGTTTTTCTCTCTCCTAGAAAATCATCGAACAGGTGATGGGCGTGCGGACTTGCGGCAAGGTTGTGCATGCGGACTGGGCCGGGCTGCGGGGCGGGATCGCCTTGCGGGCTGGCTCGCCTTGCGGGCTGGCTGGCTTGCTGGCAAGGCAAGCCCGGCTTCCGCCTTGCGGGCCGGGCTGCCTTGTGGCTGGCCTTTCTTGGCCACTTGGCTAGCCCGGCCACTTGGCTGGCCCTTGTGCTGGTTGCTTCGCTAATTCTTTCACCTCTTCCATGCTTCACAGTACTTGTAACAAAGCCGTATCACCTGTATCACTGCCATTTCGCCTGTAAAGTCTGCAGACACTCTCTCTCATCAAACTGGACCCAGTTAGTCCAATTTGCCAACAATTACAATATATAGGCCAACATTAACACCCTTCTGAATAACCTTATACTACAACTCAAAATTGCATTAGTTTTGACAGAATATATTTTGGACAAGAGAGATTATTAAAGGGTAAGAAAATTATAAAGCCACAAAGTGCAAGGAGAGATTATGAGATCTTCAATTATTCACTGTGAGTGGTGAGCGATTGACATCTTTTGCAAGAATTTTGCGATCACCTCTCCACGTTTTCTGAAATTGCCTTGCAAATCTCGACAAAAAAAAAATCCATAGACCCACGCCAGCCAACTAATGGAACTCTGATTGGAAATTGGAGTAGGGGTGTCAAAATTTGACCCATGCCAGCCAACTAATGGAACCTTGCTGGATTATAAATTTTTTTGTGCTTCTAGAGTCTGTTGAAAAACGGTAACTAAACCAGGCCAATTGATAAGCCCTAACAAAATCAACCTAATAGCCCTCATTTAAATAAAGTTGTTCAATAATAAAGTAGAGTTCGACACTTTATTCATATGGGTTTTGCTTTTACTATCAGTTGTGTGAAAGACAATACTACCGTTTACCAAAAAAATTAAAAAATTTAAAAAAAGCAGTACTCTAACTAGTAAGTTATGATAGCCCCAATACCTGAGAGGTCCTTATTGTTACGAATAAGTATTATGGGTTTGGTTTATTAATGATTAATATTATCTGGGCTATATATAGGTGAACAAAAATCGTCTTTTGCTTGGGTTTGGGTGGGAGATGATGCGGCCTAGAGGGATGGCCGTCACCTGGCACTCGGAGGGATCCGAGCCCTCTATTCGAGCAGACCCCCCAGTCGACAAGCTGAGCCGACTGGGGGGTCTGCTCGGATGGAGGGCTCGGATCCCTCTGAGTGCCAGGTGGCGACCATCCATCCGGACCACCCAATCTCCCGCCCAAACTCAGGCAGGAGACGATGTGAATCCATATATAGGTGCGTTGGGTTCATGTTAAATATAGATGAAAAAGATGCTTAACATGGAATTCACTTCCTGATAAGGTGAATATCTAGAGAGAGAGTGTTAGTACATTATTGGATGAAATTCCATATTCGTCTACACAAGGTTTTAAATTATTATTTTAAAAATGTGCTGGAAATTGTTTTGGTGTCCAATCCACAATATAGATTCTCTGCAACGACAATCCGCCGAACTAGGTGATGACACTATTCACTAGACCTGCACTTACTGCTCAACGTAATCACCTAGAGCACGAATGAACTTGAAGGATGACATGAAGGATGGTGCAAAGGAACTACATGTCTACACTTGATCAAGGCTAATTTTCCTACTTACCCAAAAGAAAAAAAAAGGCCCAATTTCGTTGAAGTTGGAATCAATCAAGAGTGGCCAAAAGGAATTAATGTTAAATAGAAGAGCTGAAATGGAAAATTTTGCTATTAAATAAGATAATTTTCTGCCATTTGTTTTCAAAAAAAAAAAAAAAGTACATTAACCACTGCACTATGCATATTTGTTGGCCTACGTATTGTAATTGTTGGCAAAGGTTGATGAGAGAGAGTGTATGAGGATCCTACAGGTGATATGGCTGTGTTACAGATACTGTAAAGCATGAAAGAGGAGAAAGAATTAGAGGAGAGAGAAAGAGGAGAGAGAAAGTGGGACCCAGGAGAGAGAAGGTGGGACCCACCACGGAGGCATGCCACCTAGACAGCCAACCTGACCGAGCACCAAGGCAGCCAGCCAGCAGGCCAGCCGCATGGCACCACAACAAGGCAGGCCCAGCAGGCCAACCGCATGGCACCAGCAAGGCAGGCCCAGCAGGCCAGCCGCATGGCACCATCGCAGGCAGGCCAAGCAGGCCAGCCCGCATGGCACCATCGCGCACAGCCCGCAAGGCATGCCGCCCGCGCTGGTCCTTTCTCCGCACGCGTTGGTTACCCCTCTCCTGCACGCCCACCAGGTGTTTGACGATTTTCCAGGAGAGAGAAAACCTCTCTGGAAAATCGACCCTGGCAGAAGTTTAATAAAACTTCAATGGTTACAGAGGCCATTATTCGTATTCTCAGGGGCATTTTGGGAAGAAAAGAATGTTGAAGATGCAAGATCGGCGGCTCAAATGAAGCCGCGTATACAAGATTCAAATCGGATGGCCCAGAAGAATGCGGGATTGCATGTATCAGAGTCGTCAGCGTTAGATTCTATCGCGACTGTTTTTATTGGTCAGATGCAGTTTAATAAGTTGCGACGCATTACACTGAAGCGGAACCTTGATTCCGTGTGACGCGTAGATGGTGCAGCGCGTAAGTGATCCTGATCGTATGGCTTGGATTAACTCCGAAGTTCATTGACGCAACAGGTTCAGATCCAATGGCGCAAACTTAATCCCGCCTTTTTAAGTGAGATCCGACGGCAGATTTCACAGATGCTCTTCTCAGCCTATCAGAGCGCGACACCTAGATGGCGTGGCTCGGCTCGGCTACGGTGCGTCGCAGGCGCACAATATGGAATTAAAAGATTCCATTTGGAATATTTCTAGTGGCTGAACTTGTTTTCTTCATAACTTGGCCATCCGGTGGCCAAATTCGACGATCCAAATTGCTCCGAGTTAGGTTTTTCATTCTCTATCAATTGAGAATGGTTTGAGGAAGGGTTGGTCGTGAAAAACAGATCTGAAAGTGAGTTTTTGAAGAAAAGAGGGAAGAACTTCATGATTTCGGATTTCTCTTGTTCTGGAAATTGAAGACAGTCATTCTCCATCTCTGTTTTTGCTGATGCCGATACACTGATGTATTCTTGAAGGCTGGAAGAGCTTGATTGCATATGACAAGGGATTTATTGACTACCAGAAGAAGAGGAACATCGTCAATTATCAGAAAAATTGGTTGTGAGATTTTCTCATCTCCCTTAATATTTATTGAATCAATTCATTGTATGTTAAAGTACGTTGATGATGTTGAATGCCTATGTTGTATGGGAATCTAATGTATGCTAGCATTAGGCAAACAAAAAGAGAAGAAAATATTGAATGCCTTGCTAGGTTGGGATTTAATTGTAGGGCATCATTATAAGCCCTAAAAATTGTATTTGTTGTGGTGTGTTCAGTGGGTGCTGGACACTGGCTTTATGCCTAAATTCTGGCGTTGTTACACCCTCTCAGTTTTTATGCTGGGAAAATTTAGGGCGACCATCCTTGTCCTGTAAAAGGCTAAAAGTTGAGTATTGAGTAAATACGAAGCCCATTGAGCATAACTTCGTGGTTTAGCCATCACTCAGTGTGGTGGTGAACCACGTAATCTTTGTGTGTTGTGGTTTGCTTGATTATGTACTTTGTGAAGTGCGTAGAATGAATTACAGGATGGGTGTGCAAATCTGGTAGACCTGGCCACTGAGTGGTTGTGAGGTAGATTTGCATACGATTGTGTATGGGGCAGCTCTGTTCATCATAAGCTTTGGGCAGCAAAGAAATATCAGGGAAAAAGTATTCACACTGATTCACCCCCCCCTCTCAGTGTCATTCAAGGTTCATCAATTGGTATCAGAGCACCAGGCTCAGTGAAAGCTAAATCAGCATCTGAGAGATCAGAGGGTAGCAATGGCACCAGGGGAAGGTTCACATAAACCCCCATTGTTCGATGGGACAGACTTTGTTTTTTGGAAAAGGCGAATGGAGATATATGTGGGATCACTTGGATTTGATGTTTGGGCAACAGTTGAATTTGGCTACACTCCACATGATACAGTTGCTCCTAGTTCTATAGACAAAAAGAATTTTGAAAATAACAGAAAGACACTCAATGCCATTCAAGGTGGTCTGACCAACAGTGAATTGTTCAAGGTCATGGATTGCAAGACTGCAAAGGAAGTCTGGGATAGACTAATAAACATCTATGAAGGAGATAAGAAAATCAAGACTGTCAAGCTACAGACATTCAGAGGTCAGTTTGAGAATCTGAAGATGAATGAAGATGAGACCATTGATCAATACATGAACATGGTTAATGAAGTGGTCAATTCTATTAAAGGACTTGGTGAAGATTTGAAAGGTCATATTGTTTGTCAAAAGATTTTGAGGTCTCTCACCCCAAAATTTGAGTCAAAGGTATCTGCTCTTGAAGAAACCAAGGACTTGGAACAGGTTACTATTGATGAAATTCATGGAGCTTTAACAGCTTTTGAGATGAGGATTGATCCAGGAACCACTGGTGATAAACAGGTTGCTTTCAAAGCTGAAGATTTCTGAAAAACAAAATGAGGAAGAAAGTGAAGATGAAGCCACAGCTCATTTCACTAGAAAATTGAAGAAGGGCACAGGTAAAATACAAGAATAAGCTTCCTTTCAAGTGTTTCAACTGTGGCAAGGTTGGACATTTTGCTGCAAAATGCTCCATGAAGAGTAAGTTTGACAGTGATGATGAAGAAGACAGAAAAAGCAAGTTTAAAGGAAAGAAAAAATTATAACTTCAAGAAAAACAAGTCCAACAAAAGGAGTCTTATCTCTAAAAGAAGCACTGAAACTTCAGATGATGACTCTGATGAAATCTCTGAAGATGAGCCTAGTGAGGCTTTGTTTATGGTTTACATTGAAGCTCAAGAAAAGATCACAGATAAAGGAAAAATTGTGAATTCTATCTCAAGTGGTGATGAAGAGAGAGACAAAGAAGATAATTTTTCAAGCAGTGATGAAGAGGTTGAGATAAATTTTGAGGAAGAACTTGTTGCAGCCATGAAGGAGCTTAAGAAGGAAAGAAAACATAACAAGCTTGCCTCTCAAGAAGTCAAATAGCACAAGCAAGTAATTCAAGATCTGAAAGCTCAATATGAAGAGTCCAAGAAAATTATAGAAAATCTCAATACTCAGCTTAAACAGGCATCTGTAGATTACTCCATGGTGTTAAATGAGAATGCAAGTATGAAAGTTCAACTTGAAGAACAACTTCCTATGGTTGAACGATTTGAAGAATTTGAAAATGAGTTTACTCTTCTCAAGACAAAAGTAGCAGAGTATGAAAAAGAAGAGGTTGAGAGACAACAAAAATTATCTCAACATGAAGAATTAAATAAGTCTACTTCAGTGCGTCCTAGTAGTAACAAGATTGACAGGATTATCAATGCTCAAAGACCTTCCCACATCAAGTTTGGTCTTGGTTATGATAAAGGACAGACATCAAAAATTGCAAGTTCAAAGGGAAAAACCCATATCTTTTGTGAAGGAAAATGAAAAGGGTAAGGACCCTATAGTTCATTGTCAAAGTGGAAACAAAATTTCTCTTCCTAAGACTAACTATGCAAGGCCAAGACAAAATACATGGCAAGGAAAGAGAATGGAGTATAATAATTTCTACAGAGAAAACTATCCCAGTGCACCACAGAGACAGATGAGATACATGGAAACTGCAAGGTCAAGACCTAATTTTCAGGGTTACTGCTACAGATGCAACAATTTTGGACATAAAATTTCTACTTGCAAATTTAACATGAGAGATGTAAAATTTGAAAGTAGAAATCAATTTTCTCCCCTTGAAGAGAATTTTGTAGAGTGTTACAATTGTAATAACTTTGGGCATGTAGCAAGGAACTGTAGAACCATTTTTCCCTCTATGTCACGTTTACAGATTCAGCATAGCAGGACAAGAAGAGAGGCTCCAAGACAGAAACATGTTGAGAAGACATCATCACAGAAGAGAGTTTGGGTTCAGAGGGACAGAACAGAAAGAGACAGCTCTTTGGTTGTGCGGACAGGCTTTTAAAGCACAAGACAGGTTCTACACCATGGATTCTTGACGGTGGGTGTTCTAGTCACATGACTAGAGACAAGAAAAGACTTCGAAGCTTCGAGAGTTATGAAGGAGGTTCAGTTAAATTTGGCAACAATGATGGTGCCAAGATAGTTGGAAAGGGAAGCATCAGTTTCATTAATGGAAATATAAAATCTCATGATGTTCTCTATGTTTCAGGTTTGAAACATAACTTATTGAGTGTCAGCCAGATTTGTGATAGAGGTCACAAAGTGATTTTTAATGATCAAGGATGTGAGATCCGAAAGTCTGACAGTGAAAAGTTGATGGCATCAGGAAAAAGAACTTCTAGAAATCTCTATATTCTGTCTGAAGAGTTTGAAGAGAATTGTATGATGAGTCAAGAAGAGGAAACATGGCTATGGCATAGAAGATTGGGACATATTGGTTTTGAAAATCTATTCAAAATATCTAACAAAAATGTTGTGAGAGACATTCCTTCATTGAAAAAGCCTTCCAATGATATCTGTGCATCTTGCCAGAAGGGGAAGCAGACAAGAACATCATTCAAGCCTAAGAAATACCACACTACTCAACCATTGGAGATAATTCATACAGATTTATGTGGGCCAGTGAGAACACAAAGCATTGCAGGAGAAAGGTACTTCATTCTTTTTATAGATGACTACTCTAGAATGACTAGGGTAATGTTTCTGAAACATAAGTCAGAAGCTTTGGCTAGATTCAAGATCTTCAAGACTCAAGTTGAAAATGAGACAGGGAAGAAAATCAAGTGTCTGAGATCTGACAGGGGAGGAGAGTACACCTGGATTGACTTTGCTGAATATTGTTCTGAGAATGGCATTAAGAGACAGACTTCAGCACCTAGAACACCACAGCAAAATGGTGTTGCAGAAAGGAAGAATAGAACTGTTCAAGAGATGGCCAGGACTATGTTAACTGAAAATGACATGGGAAATAAATTCTGGAGAGAAGCAGTGCATACAGCAATATATGTTCAGAATAGGTGTATGTTAAGGCCACATGAAGACAAGACACTCTATGAACTATGGTTTGGTAAGAAGGCCACAGCAAAGCACTTCAAAGTGTTTGGTAGTAAGTGTTATATCAAGAATACTAGTCATGGTCTAGGGAAGTTTGATGATAGAGCTGATGAAGGAATATTTCTTGGCTACTCTACTTCTAGCAAAGCTTACAAATGCTACAATAAAAAACTTGGTAAAATTGTTGAAAGTGCAGATGTGAGAGTTGATGAGCACAAGAATTCTCTTACATGATCAAATAATGAAGTTCCTATTTTTGAAGACCTGGACACTGATCAGAATGACAATGAAACAGAAAAGGAGCAGGATGTTACAATTGTGCCAAGACAAAGAGCTGTGGTTGAAACAGAAGAAAGAGAAGAGTAGTCTGATTCAGAGGCAGATAGGCAGAATAAAAGTGGCTCAAGAAGGGTAAAAAATAATCATCCTGAGCAATTAATTCTTGGTGATCCATCTGCTGGTATGCAAACAAGAAAGGTGAGACAACCAAAACAAATGTTTTCCCTACTATCTCATATTGAACCAAAATCAGTTGCAGAAGCATGTGAAGATGCTAGTTGGCTCAAGGCAATGAATGAAGAGTTGGATCAAATAGAGAAAAATAAAACTTGGGAATTGGTGCCAAGGCCTACAGACAAGAATGTTATTGGCACTAAATGGGTCTACAGGAACAAGCTCAATGAAGATGGCAAAATTGTAAGAAACAAGGCCAAATTAGTTTGTAAAGGATATGCTCAGGTTGAGGGCATTGACTTTGAAAAAACATTTGCTCCTGTGGCTAGGTTGGAAGCTATCAGGATGTTTCTTGCTTTTGCAGTGCACAAGAACTTCAAAGTTTATCAGATGGATGTCAAGTCAGCTTTTCTGAATGGTGACTTAGATGAAGAGGTTTATATAGAGTAACCAGATGGATTTCAACTGAGTGAGGACCCTACACTTGTTTGTAAACTGAAGAAAGCATTGTATGGGTTAAAGCAAGCACTAAGAGCATGGTATTCAAGACTGGATACTTATCTCTGTAAGTTGGGTTTCAAGAAAGGTTTGGTTGATAGTAATCTGTATGTTAAATCTATGGATGGCAATCAGACAGTTGTGGTTGTATATGTAGATGATATCATCTTTGTAGGCCAAAATGATGAATTATGTCAAGACTTTGCTCAGAGAATGCAAGATGAGTTTGAGATGTCTATGATTGGAGAGTTATCTTATTTTTTAGGTCTTCAGATCAACCAGTTAAAGAATGGATTCTTTTTATCACAGGCCAAATATGTGAAGGAAATATTGAAGAAATTCACAATGGAAGACTGTACACCAATGAGCACTCCAATGATGACAAGTTGTAAGCTAAGTAAAGAGGATGACTCTCCCTCAGTTGATAATACTATGTACAGGTCAATGATAGGAAGTCTTCTCTACTTGACTACTACTAGACCAGATATTTTTCAGTCTGTGTGCATGGTAGCTAGATTTCAAGCTGGCCCAAAGGAGACACATGTGGTAGCTGTGAAGAGGATCTTCAGATACCTGAAGGGGACAATGGAGTATGGTCTCTGGTATGCAAAAAGCAAGGATCTAGTTTTGTCATCCTACTCAGATGCAGATTGGGCAGGTTGTGTTGATGATAGGAAGAGCACTAGTGGAGGTGCCTTCTATCTTGGTAGAAATTTAGTGGCTTGGCATAGTAAAAAGCAAGAGTCAGTCTCATTGTCTACAGCAGAAACAGAATATATTGCAGCTACCTCTTGTTGTACACAGGTTTTGTGGATGAAACAAATGTTGAAGGATTTAGGCATTGAGTCAGACAAGCCTATTTCAATGTTCTGTGACAACACAAGTGCTATTAAAATCTCTAAAAACCCAGTTATGCACTCCAGGACGAAGCACATAGCCATTCGGTATCACTTCTTGAGAGAAAAGGTCTTGGAAGGAGAAGTTCAGTTAGAGTTCATTCCTACAGCAGAGCAGATTGCAGATATCTTCACAAAGCCACTTCCCAGAGATCAGTTTGACTACTTGTGACAGAAATTGGGAGTGATTATCTTCCCCAAGCATTGAGGAGCTTGGAGTGAGGGGGAGCAGGGTTTGCTTGTTCTATTTTTTTTTGCTCCCTATGTAGGACTCAGGGGGAGTCTGTTGGTATTTTTTTGTGTTGCTATGGTGATAAGTTTATGTTTTGGAGCGCCCATAGGATTGGGAAGATGCGGTGGGCACTCCTATGTGGGAAATCCCTTTGTTCTTGTTGTCAAAGGGGGAGAAATGTCTGTGGATTGAGCAGTTGCCAACAATTCCAAAGGGGGAGATTGTTGGCCTACGTATTGTAATTGTTGGCAAAGGTTGATGAGAGAGAGTGTCTGCGAATCCTACAGGTGATATGGCTGTGTTACAGATACTGTGAAGCATGAAAGAGGAGAAAGAATTAGAGGGAGAGAAAGTGGGACCCAGGAGAGAGAAGGTGGGACCCACCATGGAGGCATGCCACCTAGACAGCCAACCTGGCCGAGCACCAAGGCAGCCAGCCAGCAGGCCAGCCGCATGGCACCACAGCAAGGCAGGCCCCAAAGGCCAGCCGCATGGCACCGAAAGGCGGGCCCAACGAGCCGCCGCATGGCACCGCAAGCGGGCCCGAAGCCGGCCGCATGGCACCATCGCAGGCAGGCCAAGCAGGCCAGTCCGCATGGCACCATCGCGTACAGCCCGCAAGGCATGCAGCGCGTGCTGGTCCTTTCTCCGCATGCGTTGGTTACCCCTCTCCCGCACGCCCACCAGGTGTTCGACGATTTTCTAGGAGAGAGAAAACCTCTCTGGAAAATCGACCCTGGCAGAAGTTTAATAAAACCTCAATGGCTACAGAGGCCATTATTCGTATTCTCAGGGGTATTTTGGGAAGAAAAAAATGTTGAAGATGCAAGATCGACGGCTCAGATGAAGCCGCGTATACAAGATTCAAATCGGATGGCCCAGAAGAATGCGGGATTGCATGTATCGAGCGTCGCAGGCGCACAATATGGAATTAAAAGATTCCATTTGGAATATTTCTAGTGGCTGAACTTGTTTTCTTCATAGCTTGGCCATCCGGTGGCCAAATCCGACGATCCAAATTGCTCCGAGTTAGGTTTTTCATTCTCTATCAATTGAGAATGGTTTGAGGAAGGGTTGGCCACGAAAAACAGATCTAAAAGTGAGTTTTTGAAGAAAAGGGGAAGAACTTCATGATTTTGGATTTCTCTTGTTCGAAATTGAAGCGTCATTCTCCATCTCTTCACCGATGTATCTTGAAGGCTGGAAGAGCTTGATTGCATATGGCAAGGGATTTATTGACTAGGAAGAAGGGGAACATCGTCAATTATCGAAAAATTGGTTGTGAGATTTTCTCATCTCCCTAATATTTATTGAATCAATTCATTGTGTTAAAGTAGGTTGATGATGTTGAATGCCTATGTTGTATGGGAACTAATGTATGCAGCATTAGGCAAAGAAAAAGAGAAGAAAATATTGAATGCCTTGCTAGGTTGGGATTTAATTGTAAGGCATCATTATAAGCCCCAAAAATTGTATTTATTGTGGTGTGTTCAATGGGTGCTGGACACTGGCTTTATGCCTGAATTCTGGCGTTGTTACGCCCTCTCAGTTTTTATGCTGGGAAAATTTAGGGTGAGCATCCTTGTCCTGTAAAGGGCTAAAAGTTGAGTATTGAGTAAATACGAAGCCCATTGGGCATTACTCCGTGGATTAGCCATCACTCACTGTGGTGGTGAACCACGTAATCTTTGTGTGTTGTGGTTTGCTTGATTATATACTTTGTGAAGTGCGTAGAATGAATTGCAGGATGGGTGTGCAAATCTGGTAGACCTGGCCACTGAGTGGTTGTGAGGTAGATTTGCATACGATTGTGTATGGGGCAGCTATGTTCATCATAAGCTTTGGGCAGCAAAGAAATATTAGGAAAAAAGTATTCACACTGATTCACCCCCCTCTCAGTGTCATTCAAGGTTCATCAATATTGAAGCCTAGGAAGGACCTTATGGAGAAATTACATGTCAATATTGTTAGGATTGGGAGAATATGAACAAGAAGATTTACGTGGTTCAACATCTTATCGTGAGATGTATATGTCTACACCAGAGAAAGAAAGATTTCCTTATTCTTAAGAAAAGTCTATAATTTCCACCTGACAGGCTTATTTTCTCTATCAGTTTTTTTCTAGATTTTTCTACACAGAGACAATATATAGGTAAACCTAAAAATCATAATCCCCACACAATTATCGATTTACTCCATCGAAAAGAAGTTCTGAGCGAAGCCACTGCTTGCCCTTTGATTGACTTCTGAGTAGGTGATATCCAATTCAGAAAAAAGGAATTGCCACTTAGCAGTCCTTCCAGTCAATGCAGGTTTGTACATGTAGTAAACCCAAACCCTAATATAATTACAATTCCAGTAACCGTATGGATCCCACAGAATACAAGAATCAACCTAACAAATCTCTACTTTGCTTGGATTCTGCAAGCCACCTTGAAAAAAACCATTGATGTTAATTTTGCAAAATCGTCTCTGTCAAAGCATTCAAATAGCGGTGTTGCCCACTCCCCGTCTGGGTGTCCCGTACAACTCACCGTCGTACGATGTGATGTGACTCTACCTCTCCCATTGTTGCAGTATTACTAGAAAGATCACTTTCACTCACAGTTCTTCTGCAACTCCAGTTGTACCTAGAACCCGAGCATCTCACGTCTGCACTTCCAGCGTAGACCTAGAGATCTGACTCCTTGTCCCAGCTTGCTAGTCCTACTTTATCCCGTGGTGAGGCATCCACTGACATGATGCACACCATGTCGGGATTCAAATCCGCAGCCAAATTCAGGAAAAATTGTCTCCGATCCGATCAGATCCACGAATAGCTACCATCGTCCCATCAATCTGATCAGGACCTCCCAACTATCATTGTCTATTAATTCCACTAGTACCTAGACCCACATGCAATACCTTGTGGTACAATCGCTCCACCTCCTAGCAGCCATTATCGTTGCCTTAGCAATCCTCATAGGACTTCCCCTATATACCTGAACTGCCAGTTCCATGCCTAACACCACTTATTAGATATCCCGCCGGCACAACAAGACCTTTCCTGGGTGAAAGGTCTTCACTCTTGAAATTCTTTGCGTCAGACCCGAACCAGACCCGCTGGCTATCGTCACCATCCCCAATCCAGTCTGGCCCCCCACACCATTCTTCATGAGATATCAGCACCCGTAAATCCTAGATGGTGGATATGGGTTGAAGAAAAAAAAAATAATTTCCATCTAGGACCTCTTCCTTGAAAACAAACCGATCCCACTTTTTACCTTTTTTTTTTCTTTTTTTTTTTTTTTTTATAAATTTTTTTATTTTTGTTTTCAATTCTTGTAATGATTGTTAAAGGTAATGATTACTTTTAAGAAACAAAACAGCTTTGAGAAAGAAAAAAAAAACTTAATCTTTTTTCGTTTCCTTCTTCTTCACATCTCTTTCACGCAGCTCCATCCGAGCAGGGATCGATCTCTCGAACTTTAGTTTTGATATCGCTTGTTAAGATTAGAAGAGCGGAACAAAAAGATTTATTTGGATCAATACTTTATTTTAGAATGTCTACGTCCATATCAGAGAAAGATAGATTTCTTCATTCATAAGAAAAATTTACAATTTTCACTTGACAAGTTTATCTCCTCTGTCAGTTTTTCCTAGATTTTCTACACAGAGACAATATATAGGCAAACCTAGAAACTCTGACGCGCTAGCCATATGTTGTCGTCAGACAATGAAAGGGCTAGCCATTTGCAATCGCTAGCAAGGCTTGCAATCCGAAGGTCGCTGCCTTCTTCGTTTCTCAAGGGAGGAGGAGAGACATGCTTACCTTGGTCTGGTCTGCACATCCGGTCGTTGTTGTCGTCAGACAATGTTGCCGAAGGTTGCTGAAGGCAAGGGGAGCTTGCGATAGGTGAGGTAGCGTCCTCACACAATTATCGATTTATTCACATAGATGTAATAGACCTAAACTCTAATACAAATATAATCTTAGTAACCTTACAGAATACAAGACACCAAACCAACAAATATCTGTCACATGGCATCACATGGATGGGCCATATGGCAATTAGCAAATTGCAAAGCGTTATACTTCACTATGTATATATTACAAGAAAGTAGATCTATGGAGGCATTTTTATAGCGGCGTTTCGTAGTAAAAGCAGCTATTGATTATAAATAGCGGCGTTTTTTAGAAAACGCCATCGTAGGGAGTGTACGGAGTCGTAGGGAGGGTATACAACGGCGTTTCTTATTAAACGCCGTTGGATGATCTGAAAACAACGTCGTTTGCTGCAAAACGCCGTCATAGGTTATAAAACGCCGTCGTAGGAGACATATAAAGCGGCGTTCAATACCAAATGCCGTCATAGGTCATATACAAAGTGGCATTTACTACAAAACGCCATCGTATACGTAACGGAGTTTGTTAAGAAAGGCCGTCATAGGGTCCTTCTAATTCCTGCTTCCCCGTCCCGTACTTTATTTTGTTTACAATATGAGGGACATTGCTGCGTTTGTTTGAAAACGCAGTTATGAACTATATATAAATATGGCGTTTGTGTAACCAACATAAACGCAGCTTTTGATCAGGTGTACGGCGGCGCAAACGCAGGTATGGAACGAATACTCATGAACCCATATTTTTATCTTTGCGCCTTTCTTCCCCGCACCTCAATTGATTTTCACCTTGCCTCTCAGATTTCCTTCTTCTTCACTAAAAATTGCCCTAGCTGAGTCTCTTTCTCTCAATCTTTCTCTCTCCTTTTCACTTAATCAATTCTCTCTGTCTCCACTCTTTTAATCGATTTTTCTCCTTCTCTCCTTTTCTCTCAATCAAGTCACCCCAATTAATCCCTGCCCTAACTAAATCTCTTTGCTTATCCTCTTTTCTCTCCTTCTCTCAATCTCTCTTTTTCTCTTAATTTCTCCTGCTCAATTCTCACGATTGGTTTGTGCAGTTGATCTCTCAATCGATAGTTTGTTCTTTCATTTCCTATCTATTTTCAATTGTATTTTTTAAAAGTGAATTAGAGGATGCATATTGGCATCTCGGCTCTATATATATCCAATAGAAAGGGACTAGTTTTGGTATTTAAGAGGGAACATAAAGATCTAACAATATAAATACATGATGAAACGTGTAGTTGTAACTTCACAAATCCATATTTAACTATATAAAGAAATAAAAATAATAATGAATGGATAGTGAGGATATGCCTTATAACAATTGAATTTGTTTATTTTCTCAAAATATAAATAAAAATACTGAAATATATATATATATATATATATATATATATATATATATATATATATATATATATATATATATATATATATATATATATATTTTTTTTTTTTTTTTTTTTATGATGTTAGTTACAGGTTTGAATAAGAGAGATCGTGCAAAGTCCTATATGCCTGAGCCAGAAACTGAAAAACTCACTGGGTGATTTTGTCCCTTTTACAAACAAGCTAGCTGATTAATTTCTTTTTTGGTTAGTTCTGCTCCATCCTTGCCTATTATTAGGTTTTTGTTCTGTTTTAGATTGGTTAGTACGTATCAATAGGTTTCGATATGATTTTGTCAAAACCGATCCCGAACCTTACCTTTAGAGGGTTCTAGTTTTTTTTTTTTTTTTAAGTAGGTAAAGGGTTCTAGTTCCTCCCTCTGTTTTCGTCAGTAGTCCTCTGCAATGATGTAGAAGATCTGGAGCCGTAGGATAAGAAGTCTAAGCACCTAGTTGTCTAGAAAGCGGTGTTTCCTACAAAAAGCCATCGTAGGAAGTCTACGAAGTTAAGTTTTCACTTCCCGCGCCCCATCCCCGTACTATTAGATATAATTTGTTTGGAAACACAGCTATTCATTGCGGTGTTTGCTATGAAACGCCGGTACGGATCGAAATCCCGCCACGAACCTAATATTTTTCCCTTCGTGCCTTATTCTTCTCTCTTAGTTTTCATTTTTTTTTCAGTTTTGCGCCTTTATGGATTCTCATCCAAACTTCTCGGCTTGCCGTAACTAATTCTCTCTCTCAAACCTACTATATTTCGTTTCTCTTTCTCTCAGAGTTCAATTCTAACTAAATCTCTTTCTCTCAAACTCTATATCTCTCAAAGTCTGCAATATTTCATCTCTCCTTCTCTCAGCTCTCGCCCTAACTAATCTCTTTCTCTCAAACTCTATATTTCACTGAATAATCTCCTTAATCGATTCTCTCCTTCTCTCAGCTCTCTCAATCGATAGAGAACCTGCCTGTGCCATCATCAATTGATTTTTTCCTTGGAAGCCAGAAGAAATACTGGAGACCAGAGAAGAGGAAGCCTCTAAACGGTTTAGAGCCTGCACTTGCTCCATCATCAATCGATTCTCTCCTTGGAAGCCACCGGTTATCCTTGATCCAACTATGAGTCCTCTGTCTCTCTCTCTCTCATCTGTCAATTATCTTTCTTTTAGAAGAATTTTTTTGGCTGAACAATCTTCCGGGATTGTATTTGCAAACTACTGTATTATGGGTTTTGGAGAGTAGGCAGACAGATTTGGGGAAGATGCAAGTTTGTATATCTGTCAAAGATCTGGATATTTCTTAGAATATCTATCAAAGATCTGGACAGATTTGGGGAAGATGCAAGTTTGTATATCTGTCAAAGATCTGGACAGATTTGGGGTTATTGGGAAGAAAGAAAGTAAGAAACTTGATTTGGTGCTTAATTTCACTGTTTTTACACATATTTAATGGATATGATGTAACCTGGTCCTGAATTTTTGGAAGACCTTGATCTCTCAATTGATGAAACTAATCAAGCTCTAATTCTAGTGGAAAGTCAGGGGATAATTTGCACTACAGAGACCCAGTATATCATAGAAATCCAATGGTTGGATGCTGTATTATAGGTTATTCCTATTCTGATAAAGCAAACAGAATCGACTGAAACTGAATCTGCTTCAAACAGTCATCGTCTTCTCTGCTACCAACTTCATTGCTTCAAACAGGGTTGGAGTAATATTTGAATAGCAACTCCTGTTTCTTATCATCCAGATAGTATTCAGTACGATAAACATGCTCAGCATCCATATGTCTTTCATGTGGACTGTTTTTTGCTTTCTCTCGCATCAAGACTACACTGTGTTTTATTTTTTTCTTTTCTGATCAGGTTTGATTTCTGTCATTCCTTGGTCAATCCTGATTGGGTCTAGATGAGAAGCTATAAATATATTTACTTTTCTACAAGCTCCCCACAATTTAAAGATTAAGCATATTCTATTTTCTCACATTAGCTTTGTGGATTCAGTGGTACCTCTGTGGATTCAAGGGTTTACCAAGTGGATTCTGGGTGAGGCTTAGGTGGATTCCTAACATGTTATCTATTCTCTTTCTATTTATTCTTCTATTCATACTTCTAACAGATATACAGGTCTGATCTATTTAACTTAATTATCTTGCGATTGTGTTCTTGTTAATTTCCAGATTCTGCTACTAGTTTCAAATTCTATTATATTCTATCAGTTTATTCTTCAAATATTTTTATTAATCTTTGTTTCGATTCCATTCGAGTTTCTGTTCTGAATTTATGAACTTACTAATCCATTAATGCAGTTCTGATCTACTTTATACAATTCCTTACAGCAGTAGGATTATTTTAGATCCCATTATCAAGTATTCAGAATTACAATTTCTTATATAGGATTATTTTAGATCTCACAATCCAGTATTCAGATTTTGGTGAAACTTTGCAGACCAATTCTATCAACAGAATTAACCTACCAATTGAAGTTTCATGTTGTTGCTGGGCATGACTATTGTCAAGTTTCAAGTAAGGCATTCTCTTCTTTGAAGTCTAGAGGTCAGACTACCTTTTCAGTGACCAGAGAGTTACTTGGAGAGGTGATTCTGGTCTGCAAGATGGGAAGACTAATGGGGTAAATTCTGGTTCTTAGAATTTGCTTCAGTCTTTCAAATAAGCTGCTAACCCAAATAGGTAGATGGAAATGCCTTTTTTTGTAAATATCACTTTTCCAAAAGTGTAGTCCCTTTATTTTTGTATCACTACAATGAAATAACTGTTTATTTTTCTGAATAAAAAATGGGAGGAAGAAGATTCCTCAGATTACAATGTGAAAGAATTTGCAGCCCTTAACAATGCCTCCATGCTCTTAAAATCAAGTAGCATGAGTTTAGTTATCGTCTTCTACTTCTGCTGCAAAACAACCACAAGTTATATGATCTAGGTATAAGGTCGAGACTGTTGTTTAGATCGATCAAAATCTATATTTGAGCTCATATAAATGTGTAAGGATTTAAAATACCCACCCTCCTGGTTAGTCATCC
Source organism: Protea cynaroides (assembly GCA_028583415.1). Lineage (NCBI taxonomy): Eukaryota > Viridiplantae > Streptophyta > Magnoliopsida > Proteales > Proteaceae > Protea > Protea cynaroides. The sequence continues at coordinate 11,074,420 of CM053275.1, read as the reverse complement.
AGATATAGATGGTACTAAGTAGATGAATTTATTGTTTATGTGCTTCTTGGTCATGTGACTATTGTTGAACTCTTTTTATTGCTTACCAACATATCTGTGGATCCTTTTACTTTGGCCTTCTCTCATTAGAGCTATAACCTATGCTAATAGAGACTTCTCCTCAACACTGCCAACAACCTGCTTTGAACATTATAATACCAATACAGTTGGATCTCTTTTGCAGAATTTTCTATTGAAGTCTTTCAATATTCTCGTGGTTGTGACTTTGATTTTGTCTCTTATCACCCATCTAATCTGAATTTTTGAAACTACATTAATTGGATAACATATTTGTTTATTTTCCTATATTTACTTTTTTATTTCCATTCTTTATTTTCATTGTTATTAAATTGTTTTAGTTAGGCTGGATTAGGTCTCCATAAGTCCAGCCCTGTTTGCAATGTTTCTTTCTGATTTTATTCAGAGTTTTAGTAGCAGTAGACTACTTCCATAGTAAGCTATTGGTTGGAGGACTTTTAGACTTAGTTTGAGTTTGATTTTTTGAGTTTTATTCGAACATATGTAATGGCTATACCCTATCCATGAATTTCGATGAATTAATGAAATGATTTTGCTATACTTTGGTCTGTCAATTCAGGCTAGCATCTGTGGGATTCAGTTGTGTTGACTATTATGGAATCAAAAGTGTTTAACTGCAGGCCAACCTTCTTCAATGGCATAAACATAATTTATAATTTAGAAAATGGGCAAGTACGACAATCAACCACATATTGAACTATATCAGGTATAAATTGGTTAAAGACCAAGCACCCCAATTCAAGAAATAAATGGAAAAATTATCAACCACTGGATGGGATAATCAACTAGAAAATGGTGTGATTTAAGAGATTGAGGAGGAGAAAACCCTATTGCTAGTTAACAGTACAGAACTGGCACAAGGTTCTCACTGAAAGGTATTGCATGCATGTCATTGTCAAGGAAGCAGTCTTACCAATCAATTCAATCAGGTTTAGGATTAGATGAAAACATTGATAGAAGTTTTACAATGGTGTCAAAATCAATTCCCTAATAAAAAGTACATGAAGCTATAGGCAGATTTTGGATCCAAATGAAGCTGATACAAGGATTGCTCATGTAAAATCCATTAGCACATATTTCTTTCTTCATCTCGTCCATGCTTGGATCCATTTTTTGACAATTGCAACATTCCCATCCTACTTTGAGTACATGAAGTTCCATCCCACGTGACATAGGTATCATCTCCATAGTCTATAGATAAATAAGCTTCTGATAGTTAAAATATTTTCCTAGCTTGCAATGGCAAAAGAAACAAGATAGCTCAAAATGGATAATGCACTAGTTTAGTATATCACAACCTTCCGAGTCCAAACTTGGGTTCTTCTATTATTAGAAACAAAAGTCTCTTATCTCCGGTCAAGGAAAAAAAAAGAGGAAAGGATCAATGTGTAGTTGGGGATATATTTTCATAAAAATCAAGAAACAAAATACAAATGAATGTTTAAACTTCTATGTTCTAGAAATAGCTCGCAAAACTTGATACCTCAAAATTCAGAGGTATGAACCTCACAGGATCCTAGAAATCTCAGAGATGCATGCAACACATCCATAGATGTAACATTTTCTTTAAAAGAAAATTCAGTTCTTATATGCTATATATAACAAATAATTTCTATGAACCTCATAGCCTACCATTTCTAATAGAAGTGCATTTACATCTTGCTTGTCTTTCTATTTCTCTGATTTAATGCTTGTATAATCAATTATCTTCTACATATATGGGATATTATAATTTCAAATATCAAAGTCATGATCTCTTGATTGATATGTGTGATTTCTGTATAAAAAACAAATTTGTTGATCTCTTGTAGCTAGCTTTATAGGTTTTCAACAAATTTCCCCACTGATGCTTCCTTTGTAGACTTTTCATTTGTCACTTCTCAGTCAATTGAGAATGTACTAACTGGACATATAGTTAGGGTCCTCTTGTAACATTTTCATCATTCCACATAATAAAAATGAAATTCAGGACCCACAATCGATCATTACCTACCACCCGTCTTCCCTATAAGTAAATGATCTGCCAATTCAGTAGCACAACTTTTGAGTATACCTTTGCCCAAAAGACCAGGTCAACATGGAATTTTCAAATAAGAATATTTCATGCTTAGCTTATTCCAAACTTGAGAGAGACATTCTTTTGATGATCTCCAATTAATAATCTTCTCACTGTCAAAAATCTTGTATTAGCTTTGGCTACTTAGAAATAAATCTGGAAACCACCAACAAATTTTATCTTTTTATGAAAATATTTCTAGTATAAACTAGGTTAGTGTTAGGGATGAACGCGTAACCACGAGAAAGAAACGAAGATCAAGCAAACACACAACACAGGATTTGTTGTGGTTCAGTACTTAATCCGGAATGCCTACCTCCACCACAGAGAAACAGAGATTCTTTATTGCCAAGAAAACTCTCTACAACTCTCTCCACCTGACACAGTGTCCTCCTTTGCTCAGACCTTACCTAGGTTTTCCCACACAGAGACAATATATAGGGAAACCTAGAAACCCTAATCCCACCACAATTATAAGTTTACTCCCATACATGTAATAGACTCATACCCTAATACAAATACTACCCCTTATAATTACGTGGACCCCACAGAATACAAGACACCAACCCAACAAATCTCCACCTGGCTTGAATTCTGCAAACCACCTTGAAGAAAACTCATTGATGTTGATTCTGTAAATCTGTCTCTGTCAAACCGCTACACCCAAACCAGGTCCGGGTGTCCCGTCTGGCTCACCGCCGCCACGATGTGATGTGTCTCCATCTCTCCCACTGCTCCTGCAGCATCACCGGAGAGATCACTTCCGCTCACAAAATCCGAAGCAAAAGATACTCGCTTCTTCCCAGATCTGCACTTGTTCACAACTTGAACTTTTTGCATCTTCTGTCTTCCATCTGTACTTCTTGCCTGAGTTCCAACAGAAGCACCATCTGTTTCAACACTTCCTGCAAGTCTGTATAGATCGCCAACCATCTGTCCCTGCATCACAACCATGGCCCCTTTGGAGACCTTAAGAACTCCACCTTCAGATGAACACTTGTAGCCTCTCGCATCCAGTGTTTCCCAATGAAATTAAATTCTTCCTTAAGTCCGGCACATGTCTAACCCCAAGCATAGGTCGCACAATCCCATCAAACATGCGAATCGATACAGTCCCAATCCCGACAACCTTGCTTTCAGCATAATTTGCCATTCTGATTGTACCCTTATCACATTCATGATATATAGCAAACTGTTCTCTAACTGAACACATATGAAATGAACAACATGAATCTAAAATCCAATCTGAAGTATTTGTACATGATGAAGTAGTGAGAAGGAGATCTCCATCACTCCATTCTTCTGTGACACCAGCAGTAGATGATTTTGCTTCACTCTCCTTGTCTTCCTTTTTCTTTTTATCCTCCTTACGCTTTGGACAATTCCATCTTATGTGACCTTCCTCATCGCAATAATAACAAATTATTTTGCGACCTTGTGACTTGGAGCGACCCCTATTCTTGCCATATTCCTGTCTCCCATTTGATCTTCCTCTACCCCCGACCACCAACCGTAACCAAGGCACTACCCTCATCCGACGTCCCTCACTACTATTTTTTCCGCCGTGTCTCATTCATTAGCAAAGCAAAGAATAACATCGTCAAGTTTGAGAGTATCCTTACCAAACAACAGTGTAGTCACAATGTGATCAAATGAATGAGGCAATGATGCCAACAAGATAAGTGCCTTGTCCTCCTCTTCGATCTTCACATCAAGAGCAGACAACTCCGTCAGAATCCTGTTGAAATCATCAATATGCACCTCAAATTTCACTTCATCTGACAAATAAAAGCCATATAATTGTTTCTTCAAAAACAATCGATTTGTCAATGATTTGGACTTGTACCTGCTCTCCAACTTCGTCCAAACTTCTTCTGGATCCTCCAAACCAATGACCTCACGAAGAGTATTATCCGCCAAAAACAATTGAATCGTACTATTTGCCAGATCCCTTAATTCTAGCCACTCATCATCTGTCAACTTTTCCGGCTTGTCGGATTTCTTCTTGAGAGCCTTAACAGTCCCCTCCCGCGTAAGAATATTCTTCACCCGTTGTTGCCACAAGGTGAAATCATTATAGCCATTAAAGGGTTCTATGGAGAAATTTGAACCCTTCGCCGCTATTCTATTAACTCGATCTTTACCTTCTGTGCCTGCCATCAACTTCCAAGAGCTTCAATCACCGTTGATCTTACACAAGACTGTCCGATCGATATCAAAGACACCGAATCTGTCCGATCCGTGTCTTCCAATGAAACCGTAGCACCCAAAAACCCTTGGGACAACATCTATGTTTTTCCTCTTCTCTTTGGATGATACAACGTACGAACACCGAATCGTACGATCTTTTTTTTTCTTTTTCTTTTTCACCACATTACCGTACAGAATGCAATTTAGTTTTTTTTTCTTAAAAAAAAACTCCCTCTTCTTGTACGGTAATGATGCTCACTTTTTTTTTTTTTAATTCCTTAACTTTTCCTAAGAAATATAGAGAAAAAAACGTAAAAAAAACTCACCCTTTTTTCTTGTTCTCTTACCCGTTCCCTCTCTTTCTCCTAGATCACGGATCGATCTATCGAACCTTGGCTCTGATACCACTTGTTAGGGATGAACGCGTAACCACGAGAAAGAAACGAAGATCAAGCAAACACACAACACAGGATTTGCTGTGGTTCAGCACTCAATCCGGAATGCCTACCTCCACCACAGAGAAACAGAGATTCTTTATTGCCAAGAAAACTCTCTACAACTCTCTCCACCTGACACAGTGTCCTCCTTTGCTCAGACCTTACCTAGATTTTCCCACACAGAGACAATATATAGGGAAACCTAGAAACCCTAATCCCACTACAATTATAAGTTTACTCCCATACATGTAATAGACTCATACCCTAATACAAATACTACCCCTTATAATTACGTGGACCCCATAGAATACAAGACACCAACCCAACAGTTAGCACCCAATTGTAAAATACATGAAAACTGTATTGGATCCATAGCCTTATGATAAAGCCACACAATCAGCATACAACAATACTAAAGGAAAATCCCCATCCATGGAAGCCCCTTTGACCCTTCTACATTAACAATCAAGGAAACCATGTTAATTGAGAAAAAAAAAAAAAAAAACTACAGGCGAGAAACTCAATATTTCTCATTAAACGTAACTCACTGTGTTGCGACGAATCCAAGAAAGACCCCTTTGACGACTCTACATCAAGAAATAGAGCGACCATGATAACAATGAAAAAGAATTTCCATAATACTACCCGGGGTTCGGTACAAGCATATTAAGGGAAGGACAAGGCATAAGGGTTGCATACTCGGTAATCTCATACTCATCCGTTTAGACCGATTCGGATGGACTGCCATTCGGTGTCAAAATGACACTACAAATGTGATGAACAAGCATGTTCGAAAGATCCTTCGCCAGGATTTGAAACTAGAGGTGCATGTATGTCTTTTAGTCAATTTTCTATTAAGAGGATCCCAACCTTGGAAACTACTGGCAGAAAAGAAATTGTTAATCCAATCCCCAATATGGTAAACCCAAAATGCCAGATGATCATGAAGGCGTCTTCAATCTTCAGTAACTAAAATAGGTTTTAGTTTCCCCTTTTGGAAGTATCTCTTCCTGCTAGCACAACAAGAGCAATGATCCAAGGGAAACTATCAGGCTTAATGGTTTTGTAAAAAACATAATGCATATAAAATGCGTTTTGAAGGTCAACTAATTTTATGTCATTTTTGGGTGTATAATTGAGAGTGATACGTGACGATTATATATGAATTTAAAGCATCAAAATATGGAATGACAAATAAAAAATAAATAAAAATAAATAAAATCTGAATAAACTAATTGATGAAATTCTTCCTGTTTATATGTTTAGTGGCTACATGTTCTCTAGAATATGATGGCAGATGGCTGTATTTCGCTTGTTTTTAACTTTGCTTTTGTTTGTGGATTTTTTCTAATTTGATTCATAATTTGTGTGGTTTCTTTCTTATTTTTTGTTCAGCTTTACTTATCCATACCTCAAAAAGTAAATGGATAGGAGTTGGATTCAGAGGTCATGGGATATGAGTTTTCGTTTGAGCGAGCTATACGCAGCTGGTGTTAATGTTTTCCTAGAGTTTGCTTTTTCCAGAGTTAGCACAGGGAATAGGATTTTATGTCCATGCATATACTGCATTAATCAACAGAGTAGAACAAGAGAAGAAATGTATGAACACCTGATAGTCGACGGAATTATTATCGGCTATACGACGTGGTATTGTCATGGGGAATTTGGATCCACAAATCCCACATTAACAGATCAATTTGTGGTTGACGAAGAAGACCAAGAAGACCAAGATGATATTGTTGACATGCATGACATACTACAAGATGCGTTTCCCGAACGTGACATACTACTACATGTTTTCTAATTGTAGAAATCATGACTTAGTTTTTGCAAAGTGATCACCACTAAGGCTTAATCACTGAAGGTTTTCTATCACCACTACAAATCATTTTGTAGCTGTTTTCCAGAAAACTTGGTGGAATACTAACGCTAGCATTTGGAAGTCAGACTGGGTCAAGAAGGGAAGGGAAGCATTGTTGTGAAGAGGTTACCATCTTAAGAAGATAGATAATTGAAAAATAGGCGTCAAGGAAGCTAAGGTGAGACAATATGAAGAAGAAACATATTTTATTTGTATTCTTGAATGATTTGGTACTTAATGCTTGATGCTTTTGGTCATCAATTTCTTGATATACTTTTGTAAGTGTTTTTAATTTTTTCTTGATATTAAATGTAATTAATTTAAATATATATTGTCCATTTTAATTTTGTTTTCATAGATTATAGCTGTGACGATAAAGAAATGGATTTTATATTAAAAAAAAAAAAACATATTTTATGACGGCGTTTTCTAGTAAACGCCGCCGTATGACCACCAGTTCTATAAACAGCGTTTTTACATGAAACGCCGTTATAGGTTTCATAAACGGCGTTTCTCATCAAACGCCGGTCCGCGTGAAAGTTCCACGAAATCTTTCGGCGTTTGTTAAAAACGCCGCTAATGATTTCAATATACTGGCGTTTGTTAAGAAACGCAGGCGCATAGTCACATACACAGGCGTTTGCTAGAAACGCCGTGGTTCGTTAGCTACGTTGCCTTTAGCGGCTTATATGTGGCGTTTGAGGAAACGCCGGTGTATCAATTTGCCAGCGTTTAATATAGCTACGCCGGCGTTTAAGAACGCCGCTAAAGATCTATTTTCTTGTAGTTATATATATATATATATATATCAATTTTTAGGCTCTCAAGTAGTCCTTTTGATAATTAGAGTATTGTGTTGAAGATATATATCATTTTTTAGGCTCTCAAGTGGTCCATTTGATAATTAGAGTATTGTGTTGAAGATATATAGCCCAAGATCGTTAGCTACCTATAATATCTTAACAGGTCCAAACCCCTCTAAATGCCACACTTTATGTACTTGAAGCATCATGGTTCTAAATTCAGATATCAAACTGGTCATGTTCAAAACTAATCTGATCTATATTGGATTGATTTATTGATCCCTGAAAAATCGGCATTTGATCTTCATTAAAATAGTATTAAAATTGGTTGAGATCTGGGATCAGATTGGGCATCACTCATGTCCAAAATTGATATGAATCTGCCAATCCCATACTGATACCTTATACCATGTGAGGCATTACTTTTGCCGCTGAGGCTAAGAATTGATTTAAAATATAAAAAAATAAAATAAAATAAAATAAAATAAAAAAAAAAAAAAAAAAAAGGAAGAAGGGAACCAACGTGTAATCACTAAAGATGGCCACAATTCAAGAAGGGCATTGTGCATCATTTTGTAGTCAGACATTTCAAAAGGAATTAGTCATTAAAAGTGAATCCGTGTAAATAGACTGGAGTTTTAACGGGAGAGTGCAACGGTATAGACCTTGTATTAATTTGGTAATGCTTTGAGCCCAGCAAGCTGCTGAGATTGGGCCATCAATAAGTCTCGCATTTTCCAGCTCCACAATTGGAGACCGTTTCAGTCCCAAAGCACCACCCCTCCACCTCCACCATAACCACCACCCCCAATGGTGTTTTTTACAGCAAGATGCCTTGCACTCCGACCGTGCCACAAGTTACATTTATGTATCGACAGTCTTGACATGTTCAACATTAGAGCTTCTCATAAGGGAGATCATACTTAGTAAATACATGCACCTTTATGAATCATTTAAAAATATTTTTTTAATGGATATATGAAAAGAATAAGGAGAAAAAACATCTATTCTATAAGAATACCTAGTATTTTATATGAACATGTATTAAACACATATAATACATGTAACATGTATTAAACTCTCTTACCAAAAGAAAATGTGTTAAACTCATATAATACATATTTATTTAAAAAAAAAAGGTTAATGTCTGGTTCTTTTGCCGAGAAGCCTGACAAACAATGGGGCATAGGATTATATATTCACTTGATTGTGTCCTTAGTTATCTCTTAATAGGATAATTATGTTTCTATAAAAAAAAAAGGATAATTATGTGGATCACTCAATAGAATCAAATTACCTTTAGCAGCTTAGATATTCTAGGGCAACACAACAGTACCAATCTATAAATAAATGAGGTGGGGAAGAAGGAGAGGACCGATTACACTCAATTTTGTAATCTCCTCTTTTACTTTGAGTGAGGATTAAACTTTTGAACCGTGGAGAAGAATGTTTCCTTCCTTGTGCAAGAGTTATCATTTGGATTGTTCTTCGCTCTTCATGTAGTTACATTGGACAAGAGTTTTATTCTCTAGAGGTACTATGTGTGTGAGTACATCAGGTGTACTCTTGTATTTTTATATTTTACTGATAGAGTACTGCAAACTGTTTATACCATATTCTGTCGACCAATGATAGGGCGACATATGTTCACATTATTGTGGGCATGCATATCACAACTCGTGGTGATAATCTAATGATATTGACCCTTCCCCTAAATACAAAGGAAATGTTCAATAGTTTGGACTTCTATCAATCACTTCCTTGGAAATAGGAAGAAACCAAAGGGGATATGCAACCACAACTGCATTTATCAATCACTTCCCAAGAAACAGGGAGAAATCTAAAGGGATATGCACCCATAACAGCATCTATCATGACCGTAGGATGGTCATCCAATGGCTTATACAATTAATTGCTGAAGATTTCAAATATCAACGGTTCTACCACCAACAAAAATAAACAAGGGACAACATCCTCTCAACTCGTGTAGAACACATGGCAAGTATAGGGGGTTTCCTATTCTTATCGGGAAACCATTCCATGTTCAACAACCATCATCCATGTTCGGCGGACCATTACTCTACCAGACCGCACACACCAATCTCTCAAAGCGACCGTAAGATCTTCATCCTATGGTGAACTGCTAAGAGCACAGTTAATAACTACCCCCTCTCATTTGTATTTTGGACCACTCTGGCCATTTCCTATTCAGTTTATATATACTCCAGAATACAAAGGTACAAGGGACAGATGATTTTGCATCCACTTTTTCACACTCAAACCTTACTCCACTCTCAAAGAAGTAATTCTCTTTATTTTGCTTCATATTGCTTGATCTGTGAACTGACTTATTCATTGAAGTAACCAACGGATTATCGAATCCACCTCTCTGTGGTTTTCTCCATCTTTTCCAAGACTTACCTTTCCAGGACCTATCCTTGGAATCGCCCAAAACATGTGAACTCGTCCAGAATGTGTGAATTTGTCCAGAACATGTGAACTTGTCTACAATGTGGACAACCACGGCTATAACGTGGACAACTCGGATATAACGTAAACAACTCGTCTATAACATGGACAACTTGTCTATAATGTGGACAATTCTGAGATAACATCAACAACTCGGCCAACAAAGCTTCTAAGTCAGCTAGACCAGTTTTCAACATCAACACAAATGAGTCTAGAATAAATCTAATCCATCATGCATTGGACAAGAAAAACTTTCGTTGGTAATTGGCATATAATATGTTGAAACACCAAAAAAGTGTCAAAACTAAAGTCTTGCAAGTACCTAATCCCCCCCCTCTCTAATAATGATGGTTAATAATGCCTAATTTCCTTAATGATGATTTATATAATGCTTGATTAAAATGGTTCAAGTGGAAACATAGTGAGGCGCATGTTCTGCGGACAGAGTAATCGTCACACTTATAATCATTCATAAAACTAAAGTGCTTGCAAGCACCTAATTCCCCCCTAATAATGATGGTTGAGAATGCCTAATTCCCTTAATGATGATTTATATAATACTTGATTAAAATGGTTAAAGTGGAGGCATAGTGAGGCACATGTTCCACTGACAGGGTAATCGTCACACTTATAATCATTCATAGGTAGTCCTACTTACGAAGTAAAGATATCTGACTTATAATCATACATAGGTGGTCCTACGCAATTGTCACACTTATAATCATACATAGGTCACAATTGGAGCTTATATTTTTCCAATTGTGCTGTTTCAAAGAGTTATCTGGGATTAGTTAAATGATCCCACTTCTAACAGCTTAGATAACTGCTTGATGATCATATAAGAGGACATACGTTTGGCTATAAATGGTAGAAAATACTAACATGACAAATATATAGTTTCATAGTTTCAATTACATCCAAGAACAAACTTTATTCCTTACAAGAAGATAACCCACATTTTCCATGCCTTGATGACACAAAATGATATACCTAAACGATGTGTTTGAATGTAACAAGTATTGTTACAATATGTAATTGTAATCAATTCTTTTTAATGCACATCCATTAGACTATCTTGAAATTTCAATATAATAAAGGACAGTTTTGATATTTCATTTGAAAACTGACACAAATCTAACTTTAAAAAAACCCTTGATAATAAAATGTAGTTGTAACCATAAGTCTTGTTACAACTAGAATAATCCAAATCTAAATGTGAAATGCTTATTTCCTATTATAAATGTGTGATTGAAAGGACTGTTTGTTTTTGGGAATTTGGTTTTAATTCGATTACAACATTGAAAAAAGTTATTTAAGGAAAAAATTTATAGCAAAACAAGCTAAGTCGCAAGAATCCATTGATCCAACTTTCCTCAGTCAAAAGAACTGGGGTTGCAATGCTAATAAAATATATTCCATATATTTTTGCTCAAATATTCAACTACCATCACAATAAGCATTCATTAGGATTTCACAATGATTCTGGCTTTTGGAAATCCAAGTGACAACGGGGAATTGAAAACACCTCAAAATCACCGAATGGATGGGGTTGCAAAGAATCATTGCAGTATCCTTCCAACAACAATTAATTCACTGGAAATTCCACAATGATTTTCACCTGTGGGAAATCCAAGGAATAATAGAAACTACCTCGAAAACCACTCCATGTACCTGCAAAGCAACCGACCAGAAATCTAGACTAGGGTTTTTCTTGCTAATGGATGGAAACTATCTCAAAAGCCACTCCAGGCCATTGTTTATCACATTGTAACCCGCGATTTCAAAAGGAACAGCCATTCAATATGAATTCCTGTAAATAGACTGGACTTTTAGGCCCCGTTTGATAACACTTCAGCTCCTTACTTCTTAGCTTTGGAGTTAATTCGGAGTAGAATGTTGATTGATAAACATGGTTCAAGTTTTGACTCCCATGGAGTGAACCGCTCCAAAAATGTCTCTGGGAGCTAAAAAACTGGAGCTAAAAAAACTTACTTCTCTTGCTTCGGAGCTATTACCACTATCGACTGCCATCACCACTACCATTAGCACTGCCATCATCACCACCACCCCTCCACCGCCACCATCCCCACCACCACCCACCACCCACCACCCCCACCACCCATAGCTGCCACCACCACCACCACCATCGCCGCCGCCACCACCACCACCGCCGCCGCCACCGCCACCACCGCCGCCGCCGCCATTACCACCACCCACCATTTACCACTTACCACCAATGCCGTCACCACCTTCCACCATCGCCGCCACCACCACCCACCACCCATAGCCACCACCACCACCACCGCCGCCATTACCACCACCCACTACTTGCCACTTACCACCAATGCCGCCACCACCTTCCACCATTGCCGTCACCACCACCCACCACCTTCCACCATCACCGCCACCACCACCACCGTCGCCACCACCACCCACCCACCACCTACCACCACTGCCACCACAGCCGCCACCACCACCACCACCCACCACTTACCACCGATGCCGCCACCACCCTCAACCATCGCTGCTACCACCACCCACCACCTTCCACTATCACTGCCACCACCACCCACCACCTTCCACCATCACCGCCACCACCACCCACCCACCACCTACCACACCACCACCACCACCACCACCACCACCATCACCCACCACTTACCATCGATGCCGCCACCACCCTCCACCATCGCCACTACCACTACCCACCACCTTCCACCATCACCGCCACCACCATCCACCACCTTCCACCATCACCGCCACCACCACCACCATCGCCACCACCACCCACCCACCACCTACCATCACTGCCACCACTGCCGCCACTGCCACCACCCACCACCACCACCACCACTACCACCACCACCCACCGCCATCAACATCGCCACCACCACAAAATAGCATTTTGGAAGCATAGTCTTTTGATTTTGGAGCAGCATTATCAAGCGACATTCTACTCCAAAAATCTTGACTCCGGAGAAGAAGAAGTAGAAAACGACTCCGGACCAGAAGTAGTTCCATGGGAGCTGGAGTGTTATCAAACGGGGCCTTAAGCTCTTCGCTTTACTTTTGTTTTAATTTTTAAAAATTTTGTGACAGGATGTTTGATTTCATTGATTACTCAGAAAGGAATCTCAACCCTCATTCCATTAGTTTCTGACCGGGAAATTTTTCCATGAAATCTTTCATCATCTTTTTTTGACTCCGGAGAAAAGGAGAAAGAGAAAAATCGTAAAAGTGACCATTTCTTTTTTATTGTTTATAACCTAAGAGGTCCCGTGATCTGTGGTGTTCCGCTGCAAGATCAGGACAAGGAATAATTAAGGTCACCATTTACACTATTGAGATAATATATATACATTATTCTACTTCTACTTGGATATAGCAATCATACTTTTTTTCTGCAAGATTTGATTCTGATGGCTGTTCCATGGTCTGTAGTTTTGATTCTCGTATTTGGGATATTATCATTGAAGCTAGAATCCATCACCAGTAGAAGGATCATAGGAAATGAGACAGATCGATTTTCTTTGCTGGAGTTTAAGAATCGAATTGATGATTCGTACAGGGCACTTCGTTCTTGGAACGATTCCATTCATTTTTGCAATTGGATAGGCGTCACATGTGGCCACCGTCATCAACGGGTTATCAGCTTGGATTTAAGTGGGAAGAGCTTGGGAGGGAATATCCATCCTTCTATAGGGAATCTCAGTTTTCTTTATTGGCTCGACATTTCAAACAATAGCTTTCGTGGTGAAATTCCCCAAGAGACTGGTAATCTGTTTCGATTACGAGAGCTTTACTTTGAATACAATACTTTTGAAGGTGAAATTCCTACCAATTTGGCTAACTGTACTCGTCTAAGAGTACTTGGCTTCTCTTATAACAATCTCGTCGGGAAGATTCCGATTGAACTGACATCTTTGTCAAAGCTGAAGGAGATTTCTATTGATCAAAATGGCTTAACAGGAGAAATACCAGTTTCTTTTTGTAACATATCCTCCCTCCGTATTATTTCTTTGGAATCAAATGAACTGCAAGGGAGGATACCAGAATCCCTTAATCAGCTTACAAACTTATATTGGCTAGCACTTGGTATGAACAAGCTATCTGGTATGTTCCCTCCCTCATTATTCAATCTCTCATTTCTTCAAATTATTTCTATTCCAATAAACCAACTGCATGGGAGCTTTCCACAAGACATAGCCATCACCCTTCCAAATCTTCAACTACTAGAGATTGCAGGGAACCTTTTCTCAGGGGGCATTCCGAATTCCATCTCCAATATTTCAACACTCGAAATAGTTGATCTCAGTCTTAACAATTTCTTTGGACCAGTCCCAAACAACTTGGGAAATCTTCGATATCTTCAAAAATTCGGTATTGGTCAAAATCATTTTGGAGCAAAGGAAGTCGATGATTACAAATTCATAAATTCTCTAGTCAATTGTACAAATCTAATGCAATTGGGTCTAGAATATAATGATTTTAGGGGCCCACTTCCAAACTTTATAGTCAATCTCTCATCACAACTCTCAACACTTGTATTAGGTGGGAATCAAATATCTGGAACCATACCTGTTGGAATTGAGAATCTCATCGGCTTAACTGAATTGTACATGGAGAGGAACTTTCTTGAAGGTAATATTCCGTATGGTATAGGGAAACTTCCAAAGCTTCAAAAATTGGACTTGGGTAATAATAGATTTGCAGGACAGGTTCCATCATCTATAGGCAATCTCACTCTGTTGTTTCAACTCTTTTTAAATGGCAATGACTTGAATGCGACCATTCCTTCTAGCATCGGAGATTGTCAACAATTACAAGAGTTGTCCTTTGATCACAATAACCTTCAGGGCCCAATACCTAAACAACTCTTTCAAATTTCCTCCTTAACAATATCTCTCAACTTGTCTCGTAATTCTCTGGTCGGGTCCCTACCGGTTGAAATCGGTAACTTGAAGAGTCTTACTATGTTAGATATATCAAAAAATAGATTGTCTGGAGAAATCCCCTTTTCCATTGGTGAATGTAATAGTTTGGAATATCTTCATATGGGAGATAATTTGTTTAAAGGAATCATTCCTCAATCTTTGACTCTTCTAAAGGGACTTCAAGATCTAGATCTCTCATGCAACAACTTATCAAGGCAAATCCCAAAAAATTTTGAAAACCTTTCAGGATTGCAGAGTCTGAATTTATCCTTCAATAATTTTGAGGGAGAGGTACCAACAAAAGGAATTTTTGGAAATATAAGTGCAATTTCAGTGCATGGAAATCGTAAGCTTTGTGGGGGAATTGTAGAGCTGCAATTGCCTTCGTGCACAAACCAACGAGGAAAGACCCACGCTTTCAAAATAGTTTTGGCAATAATCAGTGCAGTTTTTGGTTTTCTTTTGATATCTTCTTTTCTCACTCTTTATTGGACAAGAAAATCAAAAAGTAAACCTCATTCCACACCATTAATCGGTGATCGATTATTAAAGATTTCTTACAAAGAACTCTTCCAAGCTACTGGGGGATTTTCTTCTGCTAATCTCATAGGTTCTGGAAGTTTTGGCTCTGTATATAAAGGGATCATCAACCAGGATGAAACAACTGTCGCTGTCAAGGTACTGAACCTTCAAAATCCACGAGCTTACAAGAGCTTTATGGCTGAATGCGAAGCATTAAGAAATATCCGGCATCGAAATCTAGTCAAAATTTTAACTTCTTGTTCAAGTCTTGATTCAAAAGGCCAAGATTTCATATCCCTTATTTATGAGTTCATGCCCAATGGGAATCTAGATGATTGGTTGCATCATCCGATGGAAGCAAATAATCATTCAAGGAATTTAAACCTTCTTCGAAGGCTAAACATCGCCATGGATGTGGCTTCTGCATTGGATTACCTTCATTACCACTGTTATGCACCAATTGTTCATTGTGACTTGAAGCCCAGCAATGTTTTCCTTGATAGTGATATGACTGCACATGTTAGTGATTTTGGTTTGGCAAGACTACTTTTAGAAGATAAAGACGATTCATCCCAGAGTCAAACTAGTACTATTGGGATAAAAGGATCTATTGGCTATACTGCTCCAGGTAATATATAAACTATGCAAATTTATTGAATTATCAATCTGCTATTTTTTTTTTTTTTTTTTTTTTTGTTTTTTTTTTTTTGGCAGATTTGAGTGTTCCTTATTAAGTTTTTGCATGCTGTAAGTTTTTAATTAGAATCCTTTTTAGGGTGTTAGACATGACTCAAATGATGATTTAGAAACAAATATCTAGATCTTTAAATCTTTTTTATGAGGGTTAATATTTCAATCCAACTACTATTGGATATTTTTCTTGTTTTGGACAGTTTAATGAGTATATCACCACTTTTTTTTTGTTTCTTAAATCCTAATTAGAGTAGATCCTGGATTTTAGCATTTTATTTTTTATAGGAAGCGCTGAGAAAAGTGAAACTCATGACCTCTTAATTGAGACTCTAATAAAAATTGAACTCATGACCTCTAATTAGAGTAGATCCTATTTTTACGTGTAAATTTGTTCTTTATAATTTATCTTCTTTGCTGATTTTTCTCAAAAAGAATAAAAAAAAAAAAAAAAAAAAAAGAAGGTTGAACTCATAACCTCTTAATTGAGGTTTTAGTTTTTCCCATATTCATTTCAATTAGCAATTGCTTATATTATGATCATCTTGGATCCTAGTATCTAATTATATCGAATTTAGATTAGGTTCCCATTAACATGATTAAAAAAAAATCATGGATCCCAAATTGAAGAAATGACCATGTTGTTATTTTTAATGATGTTTTCACAATATGCATATTCCAGACTTGTAATTTCTTGTAAATATTGCTTGAAAAATATACAAATCTCTTATTGTTATGGTAACATAAGAGAGGTTTCTAAATTTCAGAATATGGCATGGGTGAAAAGGCAACTTTACAAGGGGATGTGTTTAGCTACGGAATCCTTTTACTGGAGTTGTTCACAGGAAAAAGGCCAACAGATCAGATGTTTACAGATGACTTAAATCTACGTAACCTTGCGAAGGCAGCATTCCCTACACAAGTGATGCAAATTTTAGATCCAACACTTTTACCCAAAGGAGAAGTAGGTGAGGAAATTGAAGAGGAAGTTATCTACAGAATTGAAGGTCCTAGTCAGAGGACAAATAAATTTCAAGATTGCATAACATCAATAATTGAAATTGCACTCCAGTGTTCCATGGACTCTCCAAGAGAACGTATGAACATGAAAGATGCTGTGAAGCAACTACATGGAGTCAAGGGCAATTTACTCGGAGCAAGAATCTAGAATATATCAATATGGAGTAACTATGCCTGCTCTGAAGGTGATTTTAAATTTATTATCTTTGTAGTTATTGTATCATCTTTACCACTTAACGCTAATGAAATAACTGGGAAAAAGAAAACACTATATTATATAGTAAAGATACACTGATCTAGAGTTATTAACATATATGATAGTTAAGGTTGCAACTGCAAGAGTGTAAGACTCGATTTCAAATTACTTGAGCCCACACTGTATAAAGGCTACATCAGTTCCTGGACAAATAACTATATTCTGAAGTGATTATTTTAACAGGGGTTATTTATGCCTAAGAAGACAAAACCTCAACATGAACACTCATGAAATCAGGTTGGAGGCTCCTCATAGGGGGGCACTCTAACTGGAGGAGCCTCCAACTGGATTCAAAGGATCTGAAAGAAAAAGCACATTTCAATTTCAATCCTTTGAAGTTAAATTCCCTTCCAATGCCCCTTGGTCATTGTAAACGATATGTATCAAGTGATGACCAAGTCTTATCTCTCATATCTGGAATTCTATATTCCCCCTAAGATTTAGATCTTTTGATATAAATCAGTTAGAAATTAATGTTGTTCCTATATCTTCAGTGTCTTTAAAGAATTTGATAAAAAGGCTTACAATAGTCTTGACATTTGCTACTCTTGTCTAAATACCTATTGCTTGTTGATTGAATATTTGAATATGAATGGGTTAAATTTTTATACCATTACTCGTTTTTGTATATCAAAACTAAAATGATTCCTTGTTACTCATACATTTTCAACTCTCTAAAAAAAAAAAATTGTGATTAGAACCATGCTTGTTATTGTTGCAATTAGATGTTGTCAACTAGTATGATATTGTAAGCCCTTGGGAGCCCCATAGACAAGCTGATTTAAGTTGAACTTCGATGGAGAGTCAATTTTGGCTGACTAAGACATCATAAGCTGATGTTGCAATACATGGATTTCAATGTGTGGGTTCAAGATCAGTTGTAACAATGAAAATTAGGTCTCTCCAATAAGAATTGCAGCTAGCCAAGAGCATGAAGATTGACGAGCAAATGGTGTAGTCTGATACCAGGCAGATACTGATCAATTGTTTGATGAAAGACAATTACACAGATTGCCCATGCATTTACTTGAACACCATCACTTAGATAAAGTGTCCTTTGAGTTTTTAGTCTGTGTTTTTTTTTTTTTTGTCTAAGAGATACTTTGTATTAAAAAAAAAAAAGAAGAAAAAGTAGAAAGAAAACCCTTTATGGGTGTAAAACCTCCACCTTCGACATTGCCATTAGCAGAGACCACCCAGGGATGATCCTAATGCAAGGTTTAGATTTTTGACTGCGACTTTGATAAGATTTTTGTCAGACCCCATAGTAAGATCATGGGTTGCAACTTGCATGGATGCATAAGTCTTACAAATACCTTCAAAATGATACCAGAATCGTCCAATTTCAATGTGAAACAAAGAAGATATGACGATTTTAGTCCGAAAATAAGTACAAGGAGATCTTTTGAAAATAACAATAAATATCTAGGGGCTTGCATGCAAATTATCGTAAGTTTAATTATTTAAACTTCATCACTTCATTCTTGCTCATCTAACATCCAAATTCGATGATTCAAGCTCTAGTATTGTTCATTTTAATGCTCTATAAAGTAGACGTGAAAAATCTGGGACAAAGGTCTTCGAAGGATCCCACGCAGAGCTGCAAGCTAAAATGACTCATGAAATGATAGACAGAGAGAGAGAGAGAGAGAGAGAGAAAAAACTAGTCAACCCAGCTCAATCCAAACCAGTCTCGGATCAGACCAGTCTACCCAAGTCAGTCCAACCTGAGTCAACCTAAGTCAGTCCAACCTAGTGAACCTAAGTCAGTCCAGCTCAGTCAATCTCGATCTGTCTATATCTGTCTAGCCTAGTCCAACCTAGACCAGTCCGGACCGAATCAATTTTACCCATGTGCATGTACATTGTGTACGTTATAAAACTTTCCTGATTGGGATCCAATTAGATCCTTGTACACTTCAATTCCACAGACATTCCTTGTTCTTCAGACTGCCAATCTGCATCCATTCAAATGCCTTGCCAAATTAAATTAATGCCCGACAACCAAGGTCATCTACTATGACACTCCATAAGAATGTAGTCTTCATGGCCACTCATAGTATGTAGTCCGGATATAAGAGTGAACATATTGTTATCAATTAAACCAAGCCTAGTGGAGTACTTCAATCCGGAAACACTAATAAGAACAAAATTAAGAATGCGCGGGGAAGAGCATGCTGTATCCTTTTGTTTCAACTAGTAAGTCCTATCGAGTATATATATGTCTGATAGAAATTGAACAACCACGTGGGTTTATACATCAGTGTGTATATATATATAAATTCTATAGCCTCATTGTTCAATTACATCTTAGAAAAAAAAAATATTTCTCACTACAATTTAATGGAACTTTTAGTTGGTCTATACTAACACCTTACAATTAAGAGATCATGAATTCAAACTATAATCGGACTACATTTTTAGCGGCAGATTGTAATTATCACTTTTAATTAAAGATTAGTATTAATGGAGGATTGTAGTTTTCTTGGATCGTTGCTCATTCCTGTTCCTTGGACAATAGTTGTATTCCCAGGAAGTACTGTGCTGTGCTTGTTGTATGTACAGTAGGTTACTTTTATCATTTCCATTAGATGGATTGAAATATCTAATTCATGAGAGGATTAATCTTCAGTTGGGCCACGTCTGGACCTGGGTGAAAATGGGCCCTACCTGATTAAATTATATTTCAATTAATAAATATATTGAAATTTTGAAATTTCATAATTACTTGGCATGTTGAAACAGAATTTTTTGAGTACTTTTAAATGGAAAGAATTTTGGAAACCAATTAGGCCAAAATAATTTAAAAACTCCAAATAAAAAGGAGACCAATATAGAATCTTTCATAATACCATTTAACTAATTCATTTTCAAATCAATTTAAAATACTAAAACCTTTAGTCATGAAATCATGCATTTGGGAAATTCCAATGTCACTGATCCAACTGGATTGCTGGAAGTCGTTAATCACATCAGGGGCATTTCTGTAGCTTCTTAAATCCTTTTTACTGACTAGTTTGAAAGCCATTAAGAAAACAGCCTTCATGCCCTCGTGGGATACGTGTTCATCATCCCCATGCCTACCTTCAACGGTGACAAAATCAAGAGTTCACTTTCGGTAATTCGACAATGGGAATTACTAGTAGTTTAAACACGAAAACAATATGCTGTATGGTGAAAATGGATTGGGCTAATTGTTTCTATAAACAGGCTGTAATGGACTCATGCCAAAGAACCTATCTGTCAAGCGAGCTTCCCCTGCCATCATGTATCATATGGTAATGCATTTTAATATTTATGATGGATAATACTTGGAACTACTCTCAACAAAATTATCAACACTCATCGAAAATGGCATAAACGAGTCATATGAGGAAGCCCAAGTTCCACATATTTGGGGCATTTTCTTATTCATAGGCTCTAATTGGTTATAAGGGAAATTAAAAATAAAGGAAGTGATTTTTTTTTTATTTAGAAAAAAACTTTCATATATAATCATTACAGTACATACTACTATCAAATGACTATGTAATTAATACGAAATCATTCTATATTTAGTTATTAACTTACACTTCACTTTGCATCCAAATTCCCTTTGCATGTAAAAAATAAAATAATTTTTTAATCTAATAAGAATCATTACTAATTATGATTAAAAATTTAAATAATTTTATACAATCATGTTATATTGTACCTTTACAATTTTTCTTTTTAAATTTAAAATTTTCACTTTCTTTTCTTTTTAGTTTTCTTTACAACTAAATTGATCATTTCTTTAAATGCCACATTTTATGGGCTTGAAGCATTATGGTTCTAAATCTAGATATCAAACACGATATTGGTCATTTTTAAAACTAATGATCTGGATCGGATCGGTTTAAGGATCCTTGGAAAATCTGCGTGTGTTCAATTCTCATTAAAATAATATTAAAACAAATTGAAATTGGGGATTGGATCGAACATCAACCAGGTCTAAAACTGATACGAATCGATCGATCCAATATAAACACTTTGAATCATGTGAGGCATTACTTTGTCGCTAAAGTTAAGGATTGATAAAAAAAAACATGGGAACCAACATGTAATCACTAAAGATGGCCACAATACAAGAAGGGCATTGTGCATCATATTGTAATAAGCCATTTCAAAAGGAATTAGTCATTGAATGTGAATTGTAAATAGATTGGACTTTGGCATGGCTACTCCCGTTTGGGAGAGTGCAACGGTGGAGGCCTTGTGTTTGGTGATGCTTTGAGCCCGACAAGATGCTGAGAGATTGGGCCTCCCATAAGTCCACAATTGGAGACCGTTTCAGTCTTGACATGCTCAACATTGGAGCTTCTCATAAAGGACACCATAGTTAGTAAATACATCCTTTACGTATCATTAAAAAAAATTAATGAATATTTGAAAAGGATAAGAAAATAAAAATGTATGTATTAAACACATAATATGTGTAACATGTATTAAACTCTTGCCCAAAAGAAAACATGAATTAAACTCATATAATACATATTAAAAAAATATTGATTTAATTAAAAAAAATTAATGTCTGGATCTCCTGCCAAGGGGCCCAACTAACAATGGGGCATAGGAGTTATATTCACTTGATTGTGTCCTTAGTTATCTTTCAAGAATAATTTTGTGGATCACCCAATGGGATCACACCTCTTACCAATTTAGCAGCTTAGGGATTCTAGGGCAACACAACATTACCAAAATATCAAAATATGAATAGAATAAAAGAGGTGGGGGAAGAGGGGAAATTTTGCAATCTCCTCTTTTACTTTCAGTGAGGATTAATGTTTTGAACCCTAGAGTGATGGAGAAGAATGTGTTTTTCTTTCCTTGTGTGAGAGTTATTGTTTGGATCGCTTTCCGCTCCCTACTGTAGCTATATTTAATTGATGTGTGGTACATCAAGTGTACTCTTGTAATTTACATTTTACTGTTAAGGTACTTGCAAATGAGTTCGGAATAGATTTAGTCCAACATGAATTGGACAAGAAAGACCTTGGTTGGTAATTGACATATAATATATTGAAAGACCAAAAAGTGTCAAAACCAAAGTGCTTGTAAACACCTAATTCCCCCTTTATAATGATGGTTGAGAATGCCTAATCCCCTTAATGATGATTAATATAATGTTTGATTAAAATGGTTCAAGTGGAGGTATAGTGAGGTGCATGTTCCATGGACAGAGTAATCATCAAACTTATAATCATACATGGGTGGTCTTACATACACGGTAAAGATATCTATTTGACTTTATTGACATCTGTTGGGTCCCTATTGCTGCCAAATTTCCAATCTCCTGACCAATTTAAGTGGCCAATTAAATACAAATTCTCATCTTGCCATGAAAAAGCTCTGACTTTGCTATTTTTTCAAATTAGCAATGAACTTATATTCTCCCAATGTACTGCTTACAAGAGTTATTTTGGGATCATATAAATGATCCCATATTTAATATATAGAGGATAATTTTGGTATTTTATTTGAAAATTGATTCTAACTTTAAAGTTAAAAAAACCTTGATATGGCATGTAGTTGTCACAATCATGTCTTGTTACGGCTAGAATAATTCAAATCTGAACCTTCAAATACACTGAAATGTTTACTATCTATTACAAACCCTTGATTGAAACAAATAAAAGTTTTTGTAAAATTGATCTTAATTCAATTACGGCGCTAGAAAGAATTTTTAAGGAAAGAGTTTATAGCAAAACAAGTTAAACCGAGGGTCCATTGATCCAACTTTCCTCGATCAAAAGAACTGGGGTTACAAGTACTTTTGCCCAGATATTCAATTAACATCACAATAACCATTCATTAGGATTCCACAATGATTCTTTTGGCTGGTAGAAATCCAAGTGATAATGGAGAATTGAAAACACCTCAAAAACCTAGTTTGGCTAATTCAATCAGGGAACAATAACAAGAAAGAAAACTGGGCCGAGGGGAGAGAGGGTGTATGTTGTGTCATCCTATTTCAACTAGTAAGTCTGCAATAGCACATCATGATGGGTGTGATTAAATCGAAGACTATGTAGTGGCTCAGGTGATCATCCACATAATCAATTCACTAAAAAATAAATTAACAATAATTGTACCATATGAATAATTTATAAGTTATGAAATATACATGCCACGTGCCACAAATGTATACCACAAAATGGAGATAGAAATATCCAATAAAAATATACAAAAAATAACATGGTAATTTTGTGTTGGATCACACAATTCCAACCGATAAGTGGCCGAAATTCTTGTCAAAGAAATTTATGTCACATTCCCATTCAAGGAGGTAGACCAAGCATATGCACTCCCCTAACATTTGATCCCACTCGGGGCATATTAGAATCTTAAACGTTAATGAGAAAACGAGAATCGGTAACTAGCCAGTCCCTTGGAAGAGAGAGAGAGAGAAAGAGAGGAGGGGCCAGATTTACCTCTATGTGTATATATATATATAATCTGTGGCCGAAAATACTAACTCACAAATATATAGTCTCATAGTTTAATTACATCCAAGAACAAACTTTATTTCTTATTTAAACGTAAGAAAAACTCACATTTGGCATGCTTTAATGACACAACATATATTTAAACGGTTCATTTAAACGTAATTTTTACTGTATGTTATTGTAATAAATTCCTTTTAATGCACATTCTTAGAAACCTCAAAATATAGAAAACAGTTTTAATTGCATTCATTTGAGAACCAACATAAATTTACACTACAAGAATGTGGTGCGGCCTTTACATGAAGAGCTATAGCGGCGCTTCCAAATAAACGCAGCCATTGATCAGTCTTGATATAACATATAATCGTAACAATAAAGCCTTGATATAGCATATAGTTGTAACAATAAAATCTTGATACAACTAGAATAATCAACTACCAAAAATAAAAATAAAAAATAGAATAATCGAAATCTAAATGTCCAAAGACCCTGAAATGTTTACTATGCTTATTACAATCCCATGATTGGACGGTTTGTTTTAGTGAAATTGATCTTGATTTATTTGTACCAAGGGAATAGTTTCTAGCAAAGCAAGTTAAGTCGGTCAAAAGAACTGACCGGGATTACAAAGTTGAGGAAATAGACCACTATCTTTTTGTCGATATATCCACAGCAACAAATCAAGATCCGCAATGATTCTGACGTATGGAAATCCAAGTGATATTGGAAAGTTGGAAATCACCTCAAAAGCCACCGAATGGATAAGGTTACCATTAGATTCAAATCTTCTCATGCCCCTTATGTCAATACAAGGAAATATAGTGTCTGTAGTTTACTATGTGTACATACTAATGTACAATAGATGATAGCTACTGAATTTCTTTATACCAACATGAGGTGCATGAGAGGATTAAAATCCAATCGCAACTTGCAAAGAATCATTTCGAAATCCCAGTAATAATAGAAATCACTACAAAACCCACTTAATGGACATGAATTACAGTGATGAGGAAATAGACTGGAATTATTGCCCATTATTTATACAAATAGCCATTGAATGATTAGACTGGACCTTTACTCTTTTATGGTCACCGCTTGATTTTCTGTCAACAGAGTGACAGGGAGAGTGACAGGGTTGAATCCACTGTTCCCAGCAATGTTTGAGATTTCAACGATGGGCATGGCATTTTCAAGCAGCCCATCTATTAGGAAAACACTTTCTTGTTCATTTCTATGCTCGATCTACCTATTTGAATTTCAAACCACATATATAGCAGGTCCAATGTGATCCACATTCTCTCCTCCAAGAGAATCTGGAGGAGAGGTGGCATCCCCATTTGATGGATGACATCTGGGTCTTGGGTGAATCTGAACCCTCTATCGGAGTCGACACCCATGTCGACTCAACTTATCGGTTCGAATGAAAGACTCGGATTTATCTGATCCCCAGGTATCGTCCATCCAATAGGGGGGTGTCACCTCTCCTCCAAATTCTCTTGGAAAAGAAGATTTGAATCATGTCTAATGGGGATGAAATTTTAAAGAGATAGACCCAAAGTTCTACTAATATGTCTAATTTAAAATCAATTAGAATTGTCTAACGGTAAAATATAGTTTTCAAGAACCCGAAAAATGATAATGTTTAAATGTGAGGGTATTCAATTGGTTTCATTACACTCCTATTTCGATCCTCAAGATTCCATGGCATCCGTGAATTACCTGGCGGTTTATATTGAATTATGCGGTGTAAACCGGGAATCATGGGAAATAGTTATCCCCATGGTCAAAATAAATTCGGATTCAAATCCTCTCCTCTAGGGGGGAGAGTCTGGAGGAGAGGTGGCATCCCTATTGGATGTACGATATCTGGGTTTTCCATCCGAACTAAAATCGAGTCGACAAACTAAGCCAACAGGGGGGTGTCGGCTCGAATAGAAGGTTCAGATTCATCCGAACCCCAAGTATCATCCATCCAATGGGAGCGCCCCCTCTCCTCCAGATCCTCTAGGGGGAAGAGGATGTGGATCCAATATTGCGAACTTGAAGGTTTTTCTTAAATAAAGCACAAACACCAAATAAACAAAACGAAACAGAGGACCTATGCTACCTTTGGCGATACCATCAACAGAAAAAAAAATCCCTCTAAAAAACTGAAAGAAATGGAAACGAAGGCGATCCTAAATATCCCACATAGGCTATCTCCCTAAGAAAAATCTTGGCGGAAAACAACTGATAAACATCAAAGTATGATGATTGAGGTCACCAAGGCATGGTGGTATCCGGCATTCAACTGCGATTAACAGCTTGAATAAATCACGGCAGAGGTCCCTCCCCCCCCCCCCCCCCCCCCCCCCCCCCCCCCACTGATATTTGCATGTCAGCTTTTTATCTTTTGTCCCCCATGTTGGGTTGAACTAAGGGTGTCAACGGGCCGATTTGGGCCAGTTTCGATTCGGGCTAAACCAGTGTCGGATTTTATAAGCCCAGCCCAAAACATGTCCATTAAGAGTTTGGGCTGGGGTGGGCTGCGCTGGACACAATAATTAACAGGCTGATCCGGTGTCGGTTTGTTATCGGACTGGGATTATTGAGGTGATTTCGGATTGGTTAAGTCCGGATCGGGCTTATCGGGCTTATCGGGCCCCTTTTATATGTAAACTAACCTATTTTATTATTTCTATCTATAAAATTAGCATTATTCCTTCCATATGTATGTAATTTAATAAACTATAACAATTAACATAATCTTTTCAAGTATAGATTCACATAATTTTCTAGATTATGAAGTGAACTCTAATAGTGTAACACAATCTATTAAAATTTAAAACCATTAAAATTAAGAAATTAGGCCCGAACGGACTTTATCGGTGTTTGAGTTGGGTTTTATCGGTTTGAGCTAATTCGGGTTTCTTAATGGATCGGTCCGGTTTGGCTTCGGTTTGGGCTGAAACGGTGTCGGGCTTTACAACCACAGACCAAAACCTGTCCATTTAGGCTCGGTCCGGGCTGGGTTCGGGTTATATCGGGTTGGCTCGGTCCGTGCTACCGGGCCGGGCCCAGTTTTGACACCCTTAGGTTGAACCTGTTTTTAAAAGAAATCCAGGAGGCCAGGTCACGAGCTTTTAAGCCCAGCCAATGGCTTAGACTAAGATAACAATTTCCATTTGACTAGAGATTCACAATCAGCTTAGGCCAAACCCAGTCTGTTTTGAGGGTAAGGGTGTCGTCTAAAATCGTTTATAAATTGCAAATAAAATCGATTAATGAAAAATCGTTAAAAAATTAGTAGATTGAAATCGATTAGTAATCGATTCTTGTTTTAATTTTGACACTATTTAGTTAATCGGTTCAATTTTGGTTTTACCCTCCTATACATCGCACCAGATCAGACTGAACGATTAAACAGATTATAAACCGTTTAACACCCTTACACATAACAAGTCTGATGGGGATGAGATTTTGTAAAGAGCGAAGGTCCTCTATTCACATGTTAAGTTTAAAATCAATTGAAATCTGCCTGACGGTAAAATATAGTTTTCAAGAATCCTATACTACTAAGGAGTGATAATGTTTAACTTACCAAAATGTACATGACAATCGATCGAAAGGCATTTGATTGATTTCGTTACACTCCTATTTGGAACCTTAAGAATCCATATGACATCCGTGAATTACCTGATTTATTCCCTTGGTTAAATAAATTTAGAGACCACCACCTAAAATTGTCGATGCTTCAGCTCCGGCTATTCAAATTGATACTGGGAATTTGAAGGCTTTTCTAAGCGAACAACTGCTAGGAGGGTGGAGGCTTTTGATACTAGATGGTTTATGTAATAGGTCGGATGGTTTTGACTCATTCCAAGATGATGATATTCTCTTGAGCTCAATTTTTTTTTTTTTTTTTAAATTTCACCCACACTTTTGTACTTTGTTTTTAAGTCATCCAAACCCAACTTCGCAATTAATTCATGCATCCCCTTTCATTTGTTACATATGTATCAGACAGACCCTGTCATAACAGATAGGTTTGTTAAGTGATGATGTGGCATGACTAAAATTTTTTAATGGCAAACATATCTTACCCTCTCTCAAACTATTAGTAAATAACATATTTACCTTCTTAAACACTCATTTATATTTTCTTTTGATCGGAATCTCAAATTGTTATTTGATTGTCAAGTTATTGAGAAAGATAATTGAGTCATTGTGCACTTTCTATTAGTCAAATTACAGGTGGGGGTGCACGAAGTTGCCCCCCCACCCCCCATTCTCTTTCTTTTTCTTTTTTTTGTAAATGAACTCTTGAACTCGTTCTTGTGTTCCTAGAAATTGTTAGAACAACCGATAACATAGAAGTGTCATGAATTGAGGTCATATGATAAATAATGGAATGAAACAGATAATCTGACCTAAAAAATCAATCACACGTTGGATACAATCTTATATTTATTTTAGGGATTTTTTTTTATTGACACTTCCCAAAATGTCGAATGATTTGATATTATATATTTTTTTCGTCCTCTTAGTATTATAGGGGATATTATTATTGACACCAGGCTGATATCAACGACTGTTGATACTTGGCCTCGGTGTCCATTAGATCCCGCAAAACCCTCCCTTCCCTCCCCTCAAATACCAAGTATACCCTCCTATACATTGTGGTTTCCGTCCCGCTAAAGGGAATCGATTTATTGTGAATTGATGCCAACGCCCCATTGATACGGCGTCGGATCATGTAGATGGACCACTAAGCTTGAATTTTCTTTTAACTATAGAAATTTGTGGTCATTTGTCTTGATATGGTATTTGTGTGGTGTCATGTAAATGGACCCCTTAATTAGCTTGAATTCTCTATTAACCTATAGAATTTTGTGGTCATTTTGTCTTGACATGGTATTTATGTGGTGTCATGTACATGGACCCCTTAGCTTGAATTCTCTTTTAACCTATAGAATTTGGAGTCATTTGTCTTGACATGGCATTTGAGTTCATTGCCTGGCCGTCAGAATGGACTCTCAAGTCTCATTTCGTTAGTTTTCAACTTGAAAATTTTGCAATGAAGAGATATGGGTTGGAGAAAAATTGGGTTCATATAAGTCTTTATTTAATTATTATTTTTCCCGATCTTTTGACTGCCGAGAAAGAGAGAGTTAAAATTGTAAGAGAAGTTGCTATACAGTAAGACACATTTGATGTACAGTGAGATGCATAATTCATGGAAGAAATAATTGTCATGCTCACACTAATAGGTTCCATATATGTTTTTTAATTTCCTGTCTTAATTTCTTTTGAAGAAAAGGGGTGAAAGAGACAAGTTGATGCACTTGAGGCGTATTGTCCACCGACGGAGTAACTGTCACGCTTATGCTTAGAGATTCCTATATGTCTTTCATTAATTTTCA
The DNA here is from genome assembly GCA_028583415.1 of Protea cynaroides. Classification (NCBI taxonomy): domain Eukaryota; kingdom Viridiplantae; phylum Streptophyta; class Magnoliopsida; order Proteales; family Proteaceae; genus Protea; species Protea cynaroides. The sequence goes on along the minus strand of CM053275.1, from coordinate 11,045,235 downwards.
GTCTTCTTTCTGTTGCAGAGAAAAAAAATGCCGTGGAAAGAGGAGAAAGAGGGGGAAAAAATGGTAAAAGAGACAATTTGATGTAACTTGAGGTGCATGTTTGTCAATGGACTGTATTGATGGGGGCGATGTGAACTCACCACCGGATTCAAATCGTCTTCTCCCTAAGATTCGGGAGGAAGGATGACGGCCTGGATGGATGACAGACACCTGACTTTTGGGTGAATCCAAGCCGTCCATTTGAGCCGACACCACAACCGACAAGCTGAGCCGACAGGGGTTGAACCTGATTGAAAAAAAAAAAATAGAAAAGAAATCCTGAGGCCAGGTCACGAGCTTTTAAGCCCAGCTAATGGCTTAGATCCAATGAACTGAGATTTTCCTATTGGACCAGATCATTTTGATAAGATAACAATAACCATTTGAATGTAGATTCACAATCAGCTGAGGCCAAACCCAGTCTGTTTTGATGGTAAGGGAAAAAAAATCGTCAATAGCACTCTCGTATAGCATTGCTGATCTTAATCATTGAAAGTGTATTGATAACGTGTCATGATGCATTTCCAATGGCTAGGATCAGTACTGCTACACCAGAGTACTATAGACGATCCTAACCCGATAAAGGGATCTTCTAAAACTATGTTTGCAACAGAACTCCTTAAATCAGTAGTTTTAGGCTCTCTTTGGTTTGTATTATATAACGTATTATGAGTTATTTGTGACAAATCAATTATGATAATAGATTATGAGTAATAAATAATGACCGTTTGGTACCACTAAACATAATACATTATATAATGAGAAATATAAACAATCACCTAATAGATTATTCTAATAATGATAAACAACTACTCACCTATTTGTAGATAATGAATTATATTGATTTATTTTAATTATAAATAGACATTATAAATTATATCAAACAATCATATATTTTATAATATATTATATAATACATTATATAATACAAACCAAAGAGAATCTTAACAAAAACCATCTTAATATATATGAACGTCGAAATAAACTGAAATCTTTACCACCTATTACAATCCCATGATTCCAAGGATTATTAATTCTTTTGTGTTTTTGAGAAATTTTCTCTAGCTTAATCCTTCCAGCAACAATTCACTGGAATTCCACTATGATTCTGATCACGTACGTGTGGACCAATCCAAGAAGTGATAATGGAAATTGGAAACTATCTCGAAAGCGACTCCAGGGCATTGTTTAGCCTTATGTTTAACCTTTTAGAATTTTGTGACATGGCGTTTGAGGTCATTGATTGATCAGAAACGAATCTCAACTCTCATTCCATTAGTTTCCAACTAGGAAATTTCGGGTTGAAGTCGTTCTTCCAATTTTTTTATACTCCAGAAAAGGATAAATAAGAAAATCGGAAAAGAGACAATTTCTTTTTTATTATATTATTTATTTCCTAGGAGGTCCCAAGATCTGCGGTGTTCTACTGTAAGGTCAGGATAAGCGATAAGGTCACCATCATATATATATATATATATATATATATATATATATATATATATATATATATATATATATATATATCAGACTTGGATACAGCAATCATACTTTTTTTCTTCTGCAAAATTTGATTCTCATGGCACTTTCTCAGCTTGTAGTTTTTATTCTCTTATTTGGAATATTATCACTGAGGCTAGAATACACCACCGGTAGAAGGATCAAGGGTAACGAGACAGATCGACTTTCTTTGCTCGAGTTTAAGAAGGAAATTTATGATCCAAATGGAGCACTTTGTTCTTGGAATGATTCCATCCATTTCTGCAACTGGGTAGGAGTCACATGTGGCCAACATCAACGGGTTATTAGCTTGCATTTAAGGGGAAAGGGCTTGGGAGGGAACATACCTCCTTTTATGGGGAATCTCAGTTTTCTTCATGTGTTGAACATGGGGAACAATAGCATCCATGGAAGAATCCCCCAAGAGATTGGTAATCTGTTTCGACTCCAACTCCTTGATTTTGAAAACAATACTTTCCAAGGAGAAATTCCGATTAGCTTGGCCAATTGCACTCGTCTAAGAGAAGTTCACTTTGCCAATAACAATCTGGTCGGGAGGATTCCAATTGAAGTTACATCTTTGTCAAAGCTTGAGTGGATTTCTATTTATAACAATGGCTTAATAGGAGAAATACCAGCTTCTTTTGGGAATATGTCCTCCCTCAGAATTATTTCTTTGGGTGAAAATGGACTGCAAGGGAGGATTCCAGATTCCCTTAGTCAGCTAACAAATTTATATTGGCTATCACTTGGTGAGAACAAGATATCTGGTATGTTCCCTCTCTCAATATACAATCTCTCATCCCTTGAAGTTATAGCTCTTACAGGCAACCAACTGCATGGGAGCCTTCCACAAGACATAACCCTAACCTTTTCAAATCTCAAAATACTTCAAATGGGAATAAATCTTTTCTCAGGAGGCATTCCAAATTCTATCTCCAATATTTCAACACTCCAAACAATTGATCTCATTCGCAACAGTTTTGTTGGACCAGTCCCAAACAACCTGGGAAATCTTCAAAATCTTCAAAGATTCGCTATTGGTTTCAATCAATGTGGAACAGGGGAAGCTGGTGATTTAGATTTTATAAATTCTTTGGTTAATTGTACAAATCTAGAGGCTTTGGGAATAGAACATAATGACTTTAAAGGCCCACTTCCCAGTTTTATAGCCAATCTCTCAGTTCAATTCTCATTACTTGCATTAGGAGGGAATCAAATATCTGGAACCATACCTGTTGGAATTGAGAATCTCATCGGCTTGATTGAATTGGGCATGGAGGGAAATTTACTTGAAGGTAATATTCCATTTGGCATAGGGAAACTTCCAAAGCTTGAAAAACTATTTTTGGGCGGAAATAGACTATCAGGACAAATTCCATCCTCTATGGGCAATCTCACTTTGTTGTTTGACGTATCTTTAGAAGAGAACAACTTCAATTTAACCATTCCTTCCAGTCTCGGAAATTGTCAGAAATTACAACAGCTTACCCTTAGAAACAATAACCTCCAGGGACCAATACCTAAACAACTTTTTTCTATTTCCTCTTTATCAATATCCCTTGACTTATCTCATAATTCTTTGATTGGGTCCTTACCCATAGAAATAGGTAACTTGAAGAGTCTTTCCGCATTAGATATATCCAAAAACAGATTGTCTGGAGAAATTCCTATCTCCATTAGTGAATGTAGTAGTTTGGAATATCTTGATATGGGGGGTAATTTGTTTGAAGGAACCATTCCTCAATCTATAACTCTTCTGAAAGGACTTCAAGATCTAGATCTCTCACACAACAACTTATCAAGGCAAATCCCAAAAGAGTTTGAGAACCTTTCAGCATTGCAGAGTTTAAATTTATCTTATAATAATCTTGAGGGGGAAGTACCAACAAAAGGAATTTTTGGAAATGCAAGTGCAATTTCAGTGCATGGAAATCATAAGCTTTGTGGGGGAATTGCGGAATTACAATTGCCCCCATGCATAAATCTTGATTCTACAAAACGAGGAAAGTCTCATGCTTTCAGAATAGTTTTGGCAATAATCAGTGTGGTTTTTGGTTTTCTTTTGATATCTTCATTTCTCACTCTTTATTGGAGAAGAAAATCAAAAAGTAAACCTCCTTCCACACCATTAATTGGTGAAAGGTTATTAAAGATTTCTTACAAAGAGTTATTCCAAGCTACTGGAGGATTTTCTTCAGCTAATCTCATAGGTTCTGGGAGTTTTGGCTCTGTATATAAAGGGATCATCAACCAGGATGAAACAACTATTGCAGTCAAGGTATTAAACCTTCAAAATCCACGAGCTTACAAAAGCTTTATGGCTGAATGTGAAGCATTAAGAAACATTCGGCATCGAAATCTTGTCAAAATTTTAACTTCTTGTTCAAGTCTTGATTCAGAAGGCAAAGATTTCAAATCCCTTGTTTATGAGTTCATGCCCAATGGAAGTCTTGATGACTGGTTGCATCTTTCGATGGAAGCAGATAATCATTCAAGGAATTTAAATCTTCTTCAAAGGTTAAATATCGCCATAGATGTGGCTTCTGCATTGGATTACCTTCATCACCATTGTTATGCGCCAATTGTTCATTGTGACTTAAAGCCAAGCAATGTTCTCCTAGATAGTGATATGACTGCACATGTTAGCGATTTTGGTTTGGCAAAACTACTTTTAGAACATGACTACGATTCATCTCAGACTCAAACTAATACCATTGGGATAAAAGGATCTATTGGCTATGTTGCTCCAGGTAACAGATGAACTATGCAAATTTGTTGAGTTATCAATATGTTAAATTTTTGTTTTGTAGATTTGAATGCCCCTTAATTACTAAGTTGATGCATGCTGTATATTTTTAATTATAATCCATTCTAGGGTGTTAGACATGACCCAAATGATGATTTAGAAAAAGATCCAAATCTAAAAACCCTGTTTATGAGGATTAATATTTCAATTCAACTATTATTGGATTTTTTCATGTTCTGGATAGTTTATTAAATATATCAACACATTTTCTTTTAATCTTATTTAGAGTAAATCCTGGATTTTTCAATTAAATTTTTGATAAGTAATCATTGACGAAAGTTGAATTCATGACCTGTTAGTTGAGGTGTTAAGGAAAGTTGAACTCATGACCGCTAATTCGAGTAGATCCTGGTTTTTACGTATGAATTCGTTCTTTATAATATGTCTTTTTTATTGATTTTTATCAAAATAATAATAATAATAATAATAATAAGTTGAACTCATGACCTTTTAAATGAGGTGTTGGTTTTTTCTATATTCAATTCAATTAGCATTCGGTTATACTTTGATCGCCTTTGGGCCTAGTATCTAATTAGATCATATTTAGATTAGTTCCCATTAGCATAATCAAAAGAATCATGGATCACAAATTGAAGAAATGACCATGTTGGTACTTTTAATAATGTGTTCATAGTATGCATATTATAGACTTGTAATTTCTTGTATATTGTATGAAAAGTATACAAATCTCTTTTTTGTTTTTTTGCTTTTTTGCATAAGTTATATAATTCATTTTACAAATCTCTTATTGGCTTGTCTGCTCGGATAGAGGGCTTGGATTCATCCGAGTCTCGAGTGTCAACCATCTAACATGATTGCCACCCCTCCTCCCAAACATCTGGGAAGAGAGGATGTGGATCTATTGCAATGCCAAGGTAATAGGGTCACTGTATTTTTGCCCAAATATTCAATTAACATCACAATTACAGTTCATTTGGAAACAGACTCCACTGTATGTTTCTATTGTAATGTGTCCGAGACTCCGATATCTGAAACCAACAATATGTTTGTAACAAAACTCCTCAAACCACTTAGTATGAACGTACGTCCAAATAATCTCAAATGTTTAACCGATTACAAACCCATGATTCAAAGGATTCTTCTATTTTTTGAGAAATTTAACTTTTAATCCTTCCAACAACTGGAATTCCACAATGGTTCTCACGCGTGGAAATCCAAGTGATAATGGAAACTACCACCAAAACCACTCGATGTACCTGCAAAGCAACCGACTAGAAATCGGATCCGAATCCTCTCCTCACAGGGTATCTGGAAGAGAGGTGGCTCTGGATCCGAATTGTCTCTTCCCTAAAGTTTAAGAAGGAGGGAGACGTTCCCGTCAGATGGCCGACACATGGCTCTCGGAAAAATCCGAACCCCACGTCCTAGCTGACACTCCCTGTCGGCTTGGCTTGTCGACTGGATGTCGGTGTTGGGTTGGTGTCTTGTATTTTGTGGGGTCCACACAATTATAAGGGTAGTATTTGTATTAGGGTATGAGTCTATTACATGTATGGGGTTAAACTTATAATTGTGGTGGGATTAGGGTTTCTAGGTTTCCCTATAAATTGTCTCTGTGTGGGAAAACCTAGGTAATGCTACAAGGGCTGTAGAGGATTCTCCTCTGACAGTGGAGAGCTGGAACGCTGTAAGGCTGACAGATGAGATAGGCCTGTCAGGTAGAGAATTTTGTAGACTGTTCTTAGGAATAGAAGAAAGTCACTCTTTTCTCTGGTGGACGTAGGCATCCCACAATGGGTGCTGAACCACGTTAATTCTTCGTGTGCTTCTTGTTTGTTTGCGTTCTCCCGATCCTAACAGTCTGTTCGGACATGGGGCTCGGATTTTCCCGAGAGCCAAGTATCGGCCATCCGACGGGGGCATCTCCCTCCTCCCAGTACAGGGAGGAGACGATTTGAATCCGGTGGCTCCCTTGCTTCGATGTGCAAGGTCGTACAAGGAGGAGACAATTTGAATCCGGTGGCTCCCTTGCTTCAATGTGCAACATCGCTAAGAAAATCCAACGGTCCTCTTCAGAGACGGTGCAAGACAAGAAATGATAGGAGCAGCTCACGTCAACATGTGTCTATTTTGAAAGCTTCTCCGCCCGCGAAAACACCATAGTTTCCAAACACGATCTGAGGTTTCGTCCTGCCCCAAATCAGAGCTCTGCAAAATAGTTTCACCCCTCTGCTTCATCTTCATTTTGATGGACCTTGGATGACACTGAGAGGGGGGGTGAATCATTGTGAAAACTCTTTCCCTAATATTTATTTGCTGCCCAGCGTTGATGATGAACTAGATTGTCACACACACAAACGTATGCAAATTTACCTCGCTACCACTCAGTGGTCAGGTCTATCAAATTTGCACACCCATCCTACAGTTCATTTCACGCACTTCACAAAATACAGAATTAAAGCATTCCACAACACAAAAGGGTTATGTGGTTCACCACCACAGTGTGTGATGATGGCTAATCCACGGGATAATGCTCAATGGGCTCTGTATTTACTCAATACTAAACTTTTAGCCCTTTACAGGACAATGATATTCACCCTATGTTTTCTCAGCATAGAACTAAGAGGGCATGACAATGCCAGGGTTTAAGCTATGATTGTCAGTGTCCAGCACCCACTGAATACAATACTAAATGATAGATTTGGGTCTTATAGTAGTGTCCTACAATGAAACCCAAACTAACTAGGTATTTAACATTTACCACCTAGGCTAGCATACAATTGACTTCCAAACTAGATAGGCATTCAGAGATTTCTATCTACTCTAGCATACATGATATTGAATCAATAAAGAACAATGGAGGTAAGAGAGTCTCATAACCAATGCTTTCAAGTGGCCGACAACATCTATGGAGCTCCACACTGCTCTCAATAAGCTTCAACAACATTCACCATTAACAAAACTTGATTCTCCAAGCATTTCTTTACAAACAAGCATCATTCTCATCTCACCACCCCAAAACCACCATTCATGCGCAATAAAGGTTCTACCAACCTCTCATTAGCATTTATAACACCATAAATTAGAGATGGAGAGGTTGATTAGACATTCAAGGCTCCAAAAACCTAAAACTCCCTCTTCTTGCTTGTTTTTTATTTCTTTCAATTTTTCAGCATGCACCATGACCTCCAACTCGTCCCCAATAGATAAGATTTTCAAAACTGAGCTCGTAGCAATTTGAACCATCCGATTTGGATATCGAATGGCCAAGATATGGCCAAAACAAGATCGGCCAACTAGATCATAATAAATGAAATCTTCTTGAAGCTAATCGTGTACTAGCGCTACACCGAATCGCCACCTATGCTGACAGAGTCAGAGCTGCTGTCGATCCGCGATTGGCGGACACAACATCTTCAATAATCGACCGTTGGATATCTGAGAAAACGCGGGATTAGCTTACATCCGTCAGATCAAACCAGATTCCGTCAGGCACGATCGGCTTAGATTTCTACCATTGGATTGAGATCAGGGCCGCCATCGTACCGTGAGTGCACCACACAGAATCACGCCGCCAATACCATGCGCCAGGGACCATTTCTTTATGTTGCACCCAGCCAATCATACTTCACGCGGGAGAATCTGACGGGATTTCGGCGCAACACTGGATCCCGCATTTTTGTAACACGCCGGATCAGAATCTTGCATACGTGGTTCTTTCTTGGCCACGAATTTCGTATTTTCTTCATTTTTACTTCCCAAAATGCCCCTGAATTGCAATTGAATGGCCTTTGTAACCATTCAAAGTTTGTTAAACTTTGTATACAGGGATTGATTTCCAGAGAGGTTTTCTCTCTCCTGGAAATCACCCGGGGGGCACCCAGGGGGCATGCAACTTGTCGGGGGGGGGAGGCCTGGCTTGCGCCGGGTCATGGCCCGGGCACGTGGCCATGGCTCCTCCCTTGTTGTGGCTGCGGGGGCATGCCCGGCTTGGCCGTGCTTGGGCCCGCCATGGGGCCATGGCGGGGGGGGAGGCAGGCTGCGCGCGGGTCATGGCCTGCGAGCCAGCATGCGCGGTGGCCATGGCTTGCGGCATGCCTTGTTGTGGCTTGCGGCAGGGCATGTTGCTTGCTGCTACTGCTGGCCGTGCTTGGCTTGGCCTGCTAGCCATGGAGGCCATGGCTGTGGGGCTGGCTGCGGCTGCTGGCCTCAGCTGCGGCATGCGGCATGGCCCTACTGGTGGCTGGCTAGCGGGGCTAACAGCCATGGTGGCGGGCCACCTCGGCATTGTGGGTCCCACCATCAATTTTCTCTCTCCTCTTTATCTCTCTTGATTTTTCTCTCTTTCTAAGAATGCAACACCATCATAAACATATCGCCTGTATCACTGCCATATCGTCTGTATCACTGTCAGTTTACCTGTGGAGTCTACAGACATTCTCTCTCATCAAACTTGGCCCAGTTAACCTATTTTGCCAATAATTACAGTACAAAGACCAACACATCTCTCTGCTTTCATCTTCATTTTCATCTCCGGCCCGCACCAGAGATGTATGTGGTTTATTGGGTCGAAACCTCGTTACCTTCACTGTCATTCTCTCTGTTCGTTCTCATTCAACAAGTTGGTCTTGAAAATACCAAGCGTTTTTTTATGGCACTTGGCAAAAGTTTCAGCCCAAACCTTATTAGATTCAGCAAGGAATCTCGTCCCCTCCTTTTGTTTCTGCTTCAAGCGCATCAATATAACCGGCAACGCATGAATTGCATTCGTTTGCATCATACCGATAACCTCTAGCCACTCTTACCATAAATATATCTGACGCAGCTTAGATTTCGACTAGAAAAATGGTCCTCAAGACGAATGGGATCGTCTGCATCAATTGTACCATCATTGAATTTCTCCAACAATTCTTCTACACAATTAACAGTTTGCTTGAAGGATTCTATCAACATATCCAATTCTCAACCCTCGTTCCATTAGTTTCTGGTGTCCAAATATTCAATATCTGTTTGGTTTTTTAGCATATTTATTTCCCTAAGTTACAGAGGGGGCTCGGATCTACCAGGACCATGCCTGGCCCCCTCCTGACACCGTCTTGAATTTTTATTCTTCTCATTATTCTTTAGCCAAGATTTTCAACCAAAAAATATTGTCATTAGCGTTGACGGGGTGAATACCATAGATTTACGTCCTTTGAGATGGAAAGGAAGCCAAGACTAATTATCTTATGTATAACATCGCTCATCACTACCTTTAAAAGGGAAGGGATCTTGAATGGTGGAACCCCCGATTGTTTCAATTCATACACAAATTAGATACAACCACCATATTTTCTTTTTCTGGAAAATTTGATTCTCATGGCAATTCATCATCAGTTTCTAGTTTTCATTCTCCTATTTGGGATACTATCATTGAGGTTAGAATCTGTAGCAGGTAAGAGGATTGTAGGGAATGAGACAGATCGCCTTGCTTTGTTGGTGTTTAAGAAAGGAATGGATGATCCCTATGGGGCACTTCGTTCTTGGAATGATTCCAATTGTTTTTGCAACTGGTTAGGGGTCATATGTAGCCACCATCATCATCAATGGGTTACTGGCCGGCTTGGATTTAAGAGGGAAGGGCTTGGGAGGGAAAATATCTCCTTCCATAGGGAATCTCAGTTTTCTTCATCAGCTCGACATTTCAAACAATAGCTTCCATGGTAAATTCCCCAAGAAATTGGTAATCTGATTGAGTACAAGTCATGTTATTTACAAACAACACTCTTGATCAAGGAGAACTTCCTACCAGCTTGGCCAATTGCACTCGTCTAGAAGAGATTCACTTCTCCAATAACAATCTCGTCAGGAAGATTCCAGTTGAACTTACATCTCTGTCGAGGCTGAAGATAATTTCAATGAATATTAATGGTTTCACAGGAGAAATACCAACTTCTTTTGGGAATATTTCCACCCTCCAAGTTATTTCTTTAGTTGAAAATGGATTGCAGAGGAGGATTCCAGAATCCCTTAGTCAGTTAACAAACTTATATTGGCTATCCCTTAATGTAAACAAGCCATCTGGTATGTTCCCTCTTTCATTATTCAATCTCTCGTCTCTTCAAATTATTTCTCTTACTGATAACCAATTCGTGGCAGCCTTCCACAAGGCATAACCCTCACCCTTCCAAGTCTCAAAGAACTATAAATTGGAATGAACCTTTTCAGAGGGGGCATTTCGAATTCCATCCCAATATTTCAACACTCCAGTTTTTTTATATCAATTTCAACAGTTTCGTTGGACCAATCCCAAACAATTTGGGAAATCTTCAAAATCTTCTAAGATTCACTATTGGTGAAAATCAATGTGGAACAAGGGAAGCTAATGATTTCAATTTTATAAATTCTTTGGTCAATTGTACAAATGTAGAGACTTTGGACCTAGAAAATAACAATTTTAAGGGCCCACTTCCCAACTTTATAGTTAATCTCTCATCTCAACTCTCACTTCTTGTATTAGGAGGGAATCAAATATCTAGAACCATACTGATTGGAATTGAGAATCTCATTGGCTTGACTGCATTGTACATGGAGAACAATTTACTCGAAGATAATATTCCGTATGGTATAGGGAAACTTCCAAAGTTTCAAAAATTGGACTTGAGTAATAATAGGTTTTCAGGACAGATACCATCCTCTATAGGCAATTTTACTCTGTTGTTTTCCCTCTTCTTAAGTGCCAACAACTTCAATTCAACCATTCCTTCTAGCATCGGAGATTGTCAACAGTTACAAGAGTTATACTTTGATCACAACAGCCACCAAAGCCCAATACCTAAACAGTTTTTCTGAATTTCCTCCTTATCAATATCTTTCAACTTGTCTTGTCTCATAATTCTCTGTTTGGGTCCCTATCAGTAGAAATCGGTGACTTGAAGAATCTTACTGCAATAGATATATCTAAAAACAGATTGTCTGGAGAAATCCCCTCTTCCATTGGTGAATGTAGCAGTTTAGAATATCTTTATATGAGGGGTAATTTGTTTGAAGGAACCATTCCTCAATCTTTGACTCTTCTTAAGGGACTTCAAGATTTAGATCCCTCATGCAACAACTTATCAAGGCAAATACCGAAAGATTTTGAGAACCTTTTAGCATTACGGAATCTGAATTTATCCTTCAATAATTTTGAGGGGGAAATACCAACAAAATGAATCTTTGAAAATGCAAATACAATCTCAGTGCTTGAAAATCATAAGCTTTGTGGGGGAATTGCAGAGTTGCAATTGCACCTATGCATAAATCAACGAAAAAAGTCACATGCTTTCATAATAGTTTTGGCAATAATCAGTGTGGTTCTTGGTTTTCTTTTGATATCTTCCTTTCTCACTCTTTATTGGACAAGAAAATCAAAATGTAAACCTCCTTCCACACCATTAATCAGTGATCGGTTATTAAAGATTTCTTATAAAGAGCTCTTCAAAGCTACTAGTGGATTTTCTTCAGGTAATCTCATAGGTTCTGGGAGTTTTGGCTCTGTGTATAAAATGATCATCAACCATGATGAAACTACTGTCGCAGTCAAGGTACTGAACTTCAAAATCCATGAGCTTACAAGAGTTTTATAGCTGAATGTGAAGCATTAAGAAACATTCGACATCGAAATCTTGTAAAAATTTTAACTGCTTGTTCAAGTCTTGATTTTGAAGGCAATGATTTCAAATCCCTTGTTTATGAGTTCATGCCCAATGGGAGTCTAAATGATTGGTTGCATTTTTCGATAGAAGCAGATAATTATTCAAGGAATTTAAACCTTCTTCAAAGGTTAAATATCGCCATGGATGTGGCTTCTGTATTGGATTACCTTCATCACCATTGTTATGCGCCAATTGTTCATTGTGACTTAAAGCCAAGCAATGTTCTCCTTGATAGTGATATGACTATACATGTTAACGATTTTGGTTTGACAATGCTACTTGTAGAACATGCCGACGATTCATTTCAGGTTCAAACTAGTACCATTGGGATAAAAGGATCTATCGGTTATGTTGTTCCAGGTAATAGATGAACTATGCAAATTTATTGAGTTATCAATATGTTAAATTTTTGTTCTATAGACCTAGTTTCCTTTTACTATGTTGTTGCTGTATATTTTGAATTAGAATTCATCGCAAGGTGTTAGACACGACCCAAATGATGACATAGAAAAAACAAAATCCAAATTTAAAAATCTTATTTTGAAGGGTTAATATTTTAATCCAATTATTATTTGATATTCATCCTATTATGTATTGTTCATTGAGTGTATCAACACATTTTGCTATCTTAATTAGAATAGATCGTGGTTTTTGCCTCTTTTGTTTTTGGATAAATAGATCCCGAGAAAAGTTAAACTCATGACCTCTTAATTGAGGAGTGTTGGAGTTTTCCACATATATTCAATTTTTAATTGGTTATACTATAATCGAATAGGATCCTAGTACTAATTGGATTGAATTTAGATTAAAATCCTATTAACATGATCAAAAGAACCATGGTTCAAACAAGTATTGATGCCTTGAGTTTTGATATAATCAAAATGTTCTATTTTTATTGTTTATGATGAATATTTATGATGAATTTTTAAATTTATAAAATACAAGCATGCTCAAATTGAAGAAATGGTCATGTTTGTACTTGTTAATAATGTGTTCACAATTTGCATATTACAAACCTGTAATTTCTCGTATTATATGAAAAATATACAATTTCTTATTGTCATAGTAACAGAGAAAGGTTTCAAAATTTCAGAATATGGCATGGGTGGAAAGGCAACTATAGAAGGGGACGTGTTTAGCTATGGGATCCTTTTATTGGAGATGTTTACAGGAAAAAGGCCAACAAATCAAATGTTTAGAGATGAATTAAATCTCCATAACTTTGTGAAGGCAGCTTTACCTATACAAGTGATGCAAATTTTAGATCCAATACTCCTTCCCAAGGGTGAACATGATGAAGAAATTGAAGAGGAAACTATCCAGAAAACTGAAGGTCCTAGTCATAGGACAAATAAATTTCAAGATTGCATAGTATCAATAATTGAAATTGCAATCCAGTGTTCCATGGACTTGCCAAGAGAACGCATGAACATGAGCGATGTTGTCAGGAAACTACATTTAATCAAGGGAAGTTTTCATGGAGCAAGAATCTATCAATACTGAGAACTATGACTGATTTGAAGGTAATTCTAAATTTACTACTTTTGTAGTTATTCTATCATTTTAGCCACTTATTGCTCATGAAAAAACCGGGAAAAGGAAAGCGCTATATCATACAGTAAACATAGACTGATCTTAAGTTATTCACATATGACAATTAATGAGGCAACTATGCGAGTATATGATCTAATTTAAACTTACTTGGCCCACAATGTCCCAAGGCTATATTATTAGTTTTTGGACAAGTAAATGCATTCCAAAACTGATTCATTTTATGGGGGACGGTTTAGGCCTAAGAAGGCAAAAACTCAAAATGAAGGTGCGTAGCCATAACCCTGAAATTAGGATGGAGGCTCCTCGTAGAAAAGCCCTCTCTTCGGATTCAAAGGTTCTAAAGGAAAAACACTTTTCAATTTCTATCCTTCGTAGCTAAATTCCCTTTTGATGCCCTTCGGTCATTGTAAAAGATCTACTTCAGGTGATGGTGAGATCTAATCTTGTATCTGGAGTTCATATTCTTCCCCAAAATTCATATCAGCTAATAGGAATCTATCAGAATTGTTGTTCCTGCATCTTAGCAGCATTTAAAAGCATTTGATAATGAAGGCTAACAATAGCCCAAGCATTTACAACTCTTGTGAAAAATGCCTATTGCATGTTGATTGAATAGTTGAACGTGAATGGGTTAACATTATGTGTCATTATTCGTCTTCTATAAAAAACTGAAATGATTCTTTGTTACTGATACATTGTCAACTCTCTAAAGTCGAAAAAGTTATATTTGCAGCATACTTATTATTGTTGCAATTGGATGTTGTTATATAGAGAGAGTTAGAAATAGTGTAGTTTTCATAAAAGGAGGTTATGTTCTTATTTGTATTATAGTTATGCAACGGGTCTGATACGCTAAGCTCTTGGGAGCCCCCATCAAACAACTGATTTAAGCTGAACTTTGATGGGGCTTTCGAAGCTTTTGCTAAGGCATCATAAGCTAGATAGGAAGAATTCACTTGGAACTGTTTTGTGGCTGCATTATGTGCATTTCATTGTGTAGGTTCAAGATCATTGTGACAATTAAGTTTAGGTCTTCCTGGTAAAGACTGCAGCAAGCCAAGCAAGAGCATGACCATTGATAAGCAACTGGTGGGGTTTGATACAAGAAGTAGTGATCAATTGTTTCATGAAAGACAGTTATTCAAATTGCCAATGCCTTTTCTTGAACGTTATCATTTGGATAAATAGTTTTTAGTTTATTGTGTTTTCAGTTCTTTTAGCATGTGTTTGTCAAAAACAATTATACATGTATCTCACTTTTTGGCTACCATTTGTTGTGGGATTACATACCTCGAGTTTCTTATGGTTCTGCCTTGTTTTTTTTTTTTTTTTTTTTTTTTTGTATGTTTTATTTTATAATACGAGTGCTTGCATATATGGTATCCTAATTGTTGTAGTCATAATAAAAGTTGTCATCTTAAAATGAATAGAAACAAGAAAAAAAAAATAAGAGGGGATTATTATGGAAATTTTCTTCCCTCCCATGCCAATAGAATTTGTGATTGAGGTGGAAAATATTTTTGCTAAAAGTCACTAGAATTTCTTATAAAAAAAACCAAAAAAATTTACAAAGGAAAAATAAAATAGAGAATCCCTACCCCACCTTTGGCAATGCCATCAGTAGGGAAAGAGATTTTAAACCCTCATTGAAAATGAAAATGAAAATGTGGATGTTCCAAGACATCCTAATTAACTTCCTTTTAAATAAATAAAGGACAATTAACCCACGAGCTAGAAGCTTGAGAACGAATAGCATACCTTGCCAAAGCATCGACCACCATGTTTCATTCATAAAAACAGTGGCTGATGCACTAGTAGATCTGATCAAGATACAGAGGGGCATATAGCCAATCCTGTAAACACTTCCAAAAAAGTGACCTTAGCAAATCCTCTCTATTAACTCCAGCTAAGTCCAACTTAATGCATTACTAAGAGAGACCATCCTCCATAACTAAGTCTGACATATAGTCATCTCCATCTTGGATCGTTGCTCGGTCTTTGGACAATAGCATGTATTCCTAGGAAGTACTGTGCTTGTGGTAACAGGTAACTTTTATCTCTTTCAATTTTCACTTTTATTAAATTTTGTAAGGTAAATGTATATTCAACGTTTCGATATATTATACCATAAGTACCTCAAGTTTTAAAAATTATATTTGAAATACTATTTTTCATATTTTCAATATTGTCCATTTGATTACCACCAATCTCTCCCTTCTTTCTATCCCCCTTCCATGCCCTCTGCCACCTCCCACACCCTGCCCTCTTCATCCTCTCTCTCTCTCTCCCCGTCCCGTGCTATCTATTCCCTCCCCCTCCCCTCACCCCACCCTTAGTTTAAGACTTACAAAGGCACCTTATCTCAAAGAAACAAGTTTATTGCAGAAGGTGGAAGCTTAAAATTGCCAAACATGGTAGAAGTATGAGAGTGACAGCCTGAGAAGGAAGAACACGAACTGCATTTCAGAGGAAGCAGAGAGTACCGCGTCCACTAATTGGATTAGGTTTGTTTTAATCGCAGAAGAAGAGGGAAGGTCGCGGGCTTAAATCGGATGAAGAGGGTTAATCCGATGAGTGGACGCGATACCCTCTTCTTCCTCTGAAATGCAGTTGCCATTATTGCCGTTTTCGTCTATTTGACTCTCCCAAAAGTAGATAACTTAGCTTCGTGTTTTTTATTAGGGTTCTGATCTTTCCTTTAGCAAGATTTCAGTTTCCAATAATAAACACTTTTCATCTTCTAACTTCATAGCTTTCATACTGGTTTCTTAAATCTCATTGTTCATCAATAACAGAGTAATAAACACAGGAACGACAATAAAGTCTCTCAATGAGAATCCGTAAGGGATTAAGTGGGTTCCTTTTCTTTAGGGATGGAATTAAATGGGTTTCTGTTCTCAAGATGTTTCATCAATACTGGGCGTCGGGTTCTAATTAAAGAGGCGGCACTCAAGTGGGTGAGCTCCCGCCAAGGATTTGCAGAATGTTCCTTGGAGTATTAAATCGGGTTTGGAGTGGGAGGAGAGATGCGGGGATAAATTTGGAAATATAAAATTAAAACATACCTCAAGTATAATATTGATAAAACGTGAGGTACCTATGTGTAACATTTTTAAAACGTTAGGTACCTCAAACATAGCTTTTGGATATCTCATACATGAGGTATCCAAAGCATTGTTTCTCAAAACATTAGGTGCCTTTGGTGAAATTTATCTAATTTTGTATAAAAATTTTATTGAAAATTTACTTAGACACCCATGGACAATTAATTTACTATACAGAACTATCTTCTCTGAACAAAAGTCATACGAACTACTCCTGAAAGAATGTTTATAACAATATAATCCACATCGTTAGGTTTTGAGCATTTAAAATTAACGGGAGAAATTCCAAAATTATTTTAAGACAATAGTACCCTTAATCAATTTAAAATTATATAAATATCTTTTTTTCTGTTCAGTTCTCAAGGTTTTGGCCTTGAGCTTCTTGGACAACGCTTCCAATTGTTCCAAGTTTCTCTGTAGAGGAGGGAACTGAGCAGACAGAGCAGTTTGTTCAATAAGCTTCATGGATGTGTGGAGCATGTCGTCCAGCTCGATAGAAGCTAACAGGGAAAAATTGTTACAACTTTGAGAAAAAAATTCTGGGTCCCGATCGACAATCGAAAACGTTAAGCCTCAATAGCAGAAACTCTTAGTCCTGAATCCTGATTAGGTGGAAGGATGAAAGTGATGTAAGAATATTAGTGTGGGCTAAATTAATTATACGGTTAGTTGGTTCAGTGGGAATCTAGTTACAGGTAGACCAGTTTAAGTATGATTAGAGATGGACCAACCTGGTCCACTGTGGGACTGGTCCAGGGGTGGGGTGGTATTATATATACCAACAGTTAGGGTCCCCGCAGCTACGGTTATTATTCTCCTGTTCCCATGTGCAGAGAGAGTTTAAGGGATCCTCGGAAGGCTGTGGAAGACTCAAACCCAAGTGTACTATGATGGAACGACGGAAAACAATCTTCAACGTACAGGTATGTGATTTACATTGATTACTGTGTTTTTCCATTGTGTTCTAGGTATTGTGTGGATTTCAGGGTTGATAGAAACCCTAATGGATTCACTGGGAAATCCTAAAGAGACCTTAGAATTCAAACAATTGGTATCAGAGCCTCTCACACAGATCTATGATCGATGGGAAAATATTCTAGAGACTGTAGGTTGAATAGATTAAGAAAAGAGAGATTTTTCTCTCAAATTCTTCATATGAACCTATCTGAAATTTGGACCTTCAAAAATTTTTTATGACCGGTAAAAGATAAAAAAAAACTACATAGAATTGTAGATCTCGGAGAAACGAAATCGACGACATAAGGTAAGTCGTCGGACATTGCCGGACGCGCCCTCACGCGCCGCTTGAAAAAACGCATGAGATCCACGCGCCGGCGGCTATTTTAAAAAAATAAAATAAAATAAAGGGCTGACGTTAGGATTCAGTCAACTCGGAAACCCTAGCGGGTTTGACCGACACGTGTGACCCGATCGCCCAGTCAAAGATCCGAAGACCGTTTGACCTGTCCCAGACTTTTGACCCGGTATCTGACCCGTTGACCCGGGCAACTACCCCGGTGACCCGAGACCCGACTGGGTGGACAAATTAGACCGGAGGTTGAACCGATGGTCGGTTTATGGTTTAGGTCGTGGTTTAGTTCGTACCAAACTGTTTGGGTCGGTCTGGACCAATGTATTTCAAAAAAAAAATGTTTTACTGTGGGTTCGGTCCACATGTAATCGAACCCGGATAGACCGAACCGAACCCGGATAAACCGGCCAGAACCAGTTCAGGATGCAAGAAAGCATCGCCGACTTTGATCGACGATTGTGGGAGCTAGGAGCGTCGGATTTTGATGCGGTTTTTTACGCTGTGTTTGTATTTTTGTGCTCTACAGTTTGGTACATAGTTTGATACAGTTTGATGATTTGGGGATTATAGTTTTGACTAAAAAGTGTCTCAAATTAGTCCGATTTGTAGTTTTTTTGCTTGTTTGTCAACTATTCAAATGTTTGTAGAATATTATATGTGCATGAGATTTTGTTTGTTGACCCACATGGTGCTGCAAAGTAGGGTTTGGAGATATCATTGTGGAATTAGGTCAATCCCATCAAAGTGGTACACTTAGTTTCATCATGATATCTTCAAATTCAAAGTTGAATGTATTTATAAATGCTTGTGTAAATGCGATGTACACCCAAAGGTGACATTGTCAAGTGTTATTCAAATGAGGGTTTGAGGGTATCATGTGAAGATTGGGTGGATTCCACCAAAGTGGTATACTCAATTCTACCATGGCGTTCTCAAACCCCAAGTTTATGAATTTACATATACAATAAAATGATGCATTATACACTGTTCTCCCAAGTGTGAAAAGCAGCTAAGAAAGACAATGTTAGCCCAAAGGTGGCATTGTCAAAGACTAAAGGTATATTCATGCTCATGATTTGAAAGAGTTTTGATTTTAGGGGTCTTATTAGCCCAAAGATGATAGGATTTTGAAAGTCATTATTCTTTCGCGTTACTGCAAAGAAACTGAGAAGACCACTGCATGTTTATCCCAAAGGAGAATGTGTAGTTGATTAACTCTTAGAAAATGGTATATATACTTGCATGAATGATTGATATGGTTAGTGCAAGTAAATGGTGTGTGTATCAATATTCTATTGTTTGAGATGTATTTATATGAGTTTGTATAATTGATCTGTTACTTGATTTTTTTTTTCAACTCATATGATGAGGATGGTGTGTATCGTACAGGATGTCTTTCCCTGTGACTATGCCAGGTGGTATAGTGGTTTCTATTCCTATTCTGTCCGGAATGAGTTTTAAAAGGTGGTATGAACAGTTAGAAGCGAGTCTAGGCATGGTTGACTTAGATATAGCGCTTAAAGAGGATAAATCTGCTGCCATTACTGATTTCAGTACCCCTGATGAGAAGCATAAAATGAAAAAGTGGATGAATGCAAATAAAAAGTCTATGCTGCTCATGAGGCAGGTCATTCCTGAAACTATGCGTGATTCATTGTGCGTTATCTTCTTTACCTGAAGAATATTGTCAGATTCAAGTAACCTATAATACTCAAGAAGAAGAATGAGATATGAACAAGTTAATTTATGTCTGCACTAAAGAAGAACAAAGACTGAAGAAAAAGATTGAAAGTGTCAATATCAGAGGTCATCATTCTAGAGAACATAAGGGTAAATGAAAAATTGGGGTAGGACCCCATAGAAAAGATAGACACTCCTTCAAGAAAGGAAAACCTTATGATAGAGATATGAGTGATGTTGAATGTTTCTGGTGCCATAAAAAGAGGCATATGAAGAGAGAATGCAAAGCAAGAGAAGCTTGGTTGGAGAAGAAGAAGAAGGGAACTGAGACATCAGAGAAAGAAGATGCCAAATGATGATGTAGTTTAATAAAGTTGAATCCATAGGTTTAGTTAGTTTTCTTTATTATTATCAGTTGTCTTTAAGTTGTTTTGGATATTTATTTAATGTTTTACTTTTCAATTATTTATTTGAAAGATTTCATTTAGACATTTTTGAGAAGATTAAATTCCATATTAAATTTAAATGAAAAGTATCTTTATTAATTTAATTATTCTCTTGAATTTTGAAATAATTGTGAGAATTTTTAGATTCTCTTAGTTAGTGGGAGTTCTTCTGATCTGCTTGACTAGTGGGAGATCAGGTATTTATTATTTTTATTTGAACATTTATTTTATTGCTTGTATGCATTCATTCACAAGACATGTCAAAGTTACAAGGCGATATTTAGCCAAAGAATGCGGTAAGCCAAAGTATGGTGTTAGTCCAAGCTGGAGGCGTTTTACCTATAAGTTGGATAATGTCAAAGTGCGTTGACCTATAAGGATTTTAAGGTAACGGGATCGTAGTTAGTCGATCATTGGACTCATTTTCATCTCAAAGTGATTTATGTCATTAAGTGGAGTTTTGCATGTGGCTGACGGAAGGGAGTACACCATTTGTGTTGGAGTACTTTCCGCTGTTGTTTGACATTGGTAAGCTTGGTGACTGAATCAAAGTGGTCGGATTTGTGTAATTAGATTTCATGACCACATTGAATCAATGATGACTTTATAATTAATGTAGCTCAAGTGGGAGAATGTAAGAATATTAGTATGGACTAAATTAATTATACAGTTAGTTGATTCAGTGGGAGTCTGATTACATGTAGACCAGTTTAAGTATGATTAGAGATGGACCAACCTGGTCCACTGTGGGACTGATCCAGGGGTGGAGTGGTATTATATATATATATACCAATGGTTAGGGTCCTCGCAGTCACGGTTATTCTTCTCCTGTTCCCATACGCAGAGAGAGTTCAAGGGATCCCCAGAAGGCTATGAAAGACTCAAACCCAAGTGTACTTTGGTGGAACGACGGAAAACAATCTTCAACGTACAGGTATGTGATTTACATTGATTACTGTGTTTTTCCATTGTGTTTTAGGTATTGTGTGGATTTCAGAGTTAATAGAAAACTTAATCGGTTCACTGGAAAATCCTAAAGAGACCTTAAAATTCAAACAAGTGATTCCTTTTTTATTTTTTTTTTCTTCTGTAGACTTTTGATTTAAAATGGTTTTTCTTTTTCTCTGATTTCCGGATTTGGAGAAGGCAAAACCGTTCATAGAGATTGTAAGGAAACATTTTGTTGTGGCGGATGTGTTAAACGTTGGAGATGTCTTTCCAGTGTTGAGGTGGGTTGGGAGATTTTTGGATTTGATGAATCTTCGATGCAGAAATCGTCCCAGTCTAACGATTCTGACCTTGTAGATATTGCAACCTGCTTTCCTTGTCTATTGTTTTGATTTCATCCATTTTTGTTGCAGATCGGCATTCTCTGGTGAAATATGCATTTGCGGTTGAATGATTTCCAAAATAGGCAGGATGAGTTGCAGATCTATGTCGACAAGAAAAAGAAGGCAGACCATGTGTTTAAATGTTCAGATTTCTCGAACCCCACAAGCTCCGACTTTTCGATCTTAACAACCATGGAACTCGGGTTTTGAATATTTTGATTATTTTAATTTCTAGTTTCGTTTTAGCATTCCTTTTAGAGGTGTAAGGCTCTGTCCATCAGTAGGGAAATTGAAGCTCAGTCGCAAAGTTTTTCGGGTTTTGTTGGAAAAGAAACCAAAACTAAGAAACAAAATCCCTTTCTCAAGTTAAGTTGCAGACAGAGTTCGTGATAGGCTATGAAGATGATTCTTTTGATTCTTTTATCTTAGATTTTTAGGTGTGTGGGTTAATTTGGTGTGAGGGTTTTGAATTCGGTTGGAATGGGTTCTTTGAAGGGGCATGTTCTTCCAAATTTTGAAACTTTATGTATTGTAATTTTGAAACGGATTTTTGTTTATCTAAATTTTAAGTTAACATCGTTAGTAATAAGGTAATAAATGATAAATCTAAGAGATGCATAATAGTTCTGTGTAATAAATCAATCTCTGTCACTAATAGATTCCTACAGAGTTCTAGTACCAACTTGGTTCAATTTTATTTGGGCCACGTCTAGATCTGGGTGAAACAGGGCCCCGAGCTTACCCTTAAAATATATTTTAATTAATAAATATCTTTTAAATATTTTGAAATTTTCTAACTTGAATTTTTCTAGTACTTTCAAATGGAAAGAATTTTGGAAACCAATTAGGCCAAAATAATTTAAAATTTCCAAGTAAAAAGACCAAAATAGAATCTTTCATTTTACATACCAATTTCAAATACTGAAACTTTAGTCATGAAATCATACATTTTGGAAAATTCCAAGGTCACTCAACTAGCTGGGAACTTGGAAGTCGTTAATCTCCTCAGGGGCATTTTGGTAAAACTGTTTCTACTTACTAATGTGAACGGACATCTGGGCTAACCACTTCCAAAGCCAAAACTAAAAAAAAAAAATCCTTCATGCCCTCTCGGGATACTTGTCAGTCATCACCATGCCTACTTCTGATGGTGACAAAATGAGGTGTGTACAATAGAAAAAGAGTTTCTAAAGAGTTTCTTAGTGAGAATAAAATGGCAGTGACGATTCTAGGCCAAGGACGTATATAGTATTTTGGTGTAGTAGATTTGATCCTGATCATTAGGAGTGCATCGAGACTCGTGATTGATGCACTTTTAAAGGTTCAGAAACACTACTATAATAGAGTGCTACTGACAATTTTTTTTGAAGATTCTAGCCACTCAAAGTATATTGCAACACATCCCAATGCACTTTGAGTGACTAGTAAAGACATCCCGATGCACTTTGAGTGGTTAGGATTCGCACTGTTACTTTGGCTTCACTACAGAGGATCCCAATCCGTGTACAGTATGTTAACATCGTCGAAGACTCCGCGGAAAAGAAACACAACTTCACTTTCAGGTACTCAACAATAGTGTACTTGCAGCTTAAACACAAAAAAAATATGCAAAATGAGGTGTATATAAATCGGGCTTAATCTGTCTCCAACATTTTAACTCCCCACATCGTGATCACTCATTCCTCATCGGTGAGGCATGGACATTTTATATTTGAACCGATCTCGGTCCATAATCAGTCTTATGCTAATTGGGGTAATCGGTCCGTAAATGGACTGTAATGAATACATGACAATCGATCCATAATCGATCTCATACTAATTGGGGCTAATTGTTTTATAAACAAATTGTAATGGACTCATACCAAATTGAAGCATGACAAAATCTGTCGAGTGAGCATACCCTATCATCATCTATCACTCGGTAATGCATTTTAATATTTTGGGAAAAATACTGTTTCCTCCCCTGAAATTTGCCTAACAGACAAATGCCTTCAAACTTGAGAAATAAAATAAAATAAAAAATAAAAAATCTCCCTTACAAGAACTGTTAAAATACAACTAAACCCATGCCGTTGGGTATATTCCATTAAATACTAACGGTGAAAGGTCAATATTATTGTAATGACCAAACTAACCCTTTACAAGGGTGAAGTACATGTTTTACCCTTATTGAAAAAGAGAATCTAATTCATATTCTCCGACAGAGCACGATGAGTTCAGATAACTCTTTGAAGTTCTTCAATATAGAGAGTTCTACTTCTACCAGAGAAAAATGATTGACCCTCCCCTCTCTTCATCGCATTCCTCTCAACGGTTCTCTACCTTCTTCAAACCCTAATTGTTGAATTGTTTCACATTTAGTTAAATATTGTTGATCATGTAAATAAAGATCCTCACCTTCCATCAAATGGGTTTACGTCTCCTTCATGGTCACTTTTTTTCATTTTTATTTTTATTTTTGCCCTTTTAGCATTATACAGAATATTCTTATTGACACTCGACCGGTATCAAGGACTGTTGATGCTCAGCCTTTGTGTCCATCAGATCTCGTGAAACCTTCCTACCCCTCCCCTCAAATACCAAATATATCCTCTTATATATTATGGTTTCCGTCCCATTAAAGAGAATAGTTGTTAATGCCCCTTTGACACAGTGTGGTATCATGTCGATGGACCCCTTAGCTTGATTTTTCGTCCAACCTCTAGAATTTTGTGAACATTTGTCCTGACATGATGTTTGAGTGGTGTCGTGTAGATGGAACCCTGAGCTTGAATTCTCTTTTATCCTTTAGAATTTTGTGGTTATTTGTCTTTGACGTGGTATTTGTGTTATACAGGTAGATGGGCCCCTTAGCTTGAATAACCTTTAGAATTTTGTGATCATTTGTCTTGACATTTGTGTTGTACCATGTAGATGGGCCCTTCGCTTGAATTCTCTTTTAATCTTTAGAATTTTGTGGTCATTTGTCCTGACATGATATTTGTGAGGTGTCATGTAGATGAACCTTAGCTTGAATTCTCTTTTAATCTTTAGAATTTTTTGATCATTTGTATTCACGTGGTATTTGAGTTAATTGCCTGGCTAGGACTCTGAAGTCTGATTTCGTTAGCTAGTTTCCCATTGGGAAATTTCACAATGAAAAGATGTGGTTAGAGAAACATTGGGTTCCATATGTCTTTGTTTAATTTTCTTCTATCTTTTGACTACGGAAAAAAGAAAGAGAAAATGGTAAGACAAGTTGATGCACAGTGAAAAGCATGTTCCATGAAGAAATAATTGTCAATTAAATAATCTTACCACCTCATTTAAAGCAGGAAATTTCGCGCTGAATAGATGTGGGTGGAGAAAAATTGGGTTCTATATATGTATTTGTTTAATATTCCTTCTTTCTACTGTATAGGAGTGAGAAAAAAATAGTAAAAGAAACAAGTTGATGCACACTGAAGTACATGTTCCACAGATGGATTAATTGTCACGCTCTCACGCTTATCGGTTCCATATGTGTCTTTCTTTAATTTCTTGTGTTCTTTCAATCGCAGAGAAAGAGAAATGGAAAAAAAAAAAAAGGTAAAAAAGGTCAGTTAACGTATAGCACTGAGCACATGTTTATCAATGGACCATATTACCAGAGACGAAGTTAATTCACCATCACCCCTCTCAAATATATGGAGCTATAAAATCGTAATGTGCATGAAATAAATAACTGAATGCATCATAATAATAATGTCATGTAAATGGTACATAAAATATTTAGGCAATTAAATAATTTTACCACCTCATTTAAAGGTGAAAATTTTTGCGATGAAGGGATATGGGTGGAAAAAATTTGGGCCCATATATATTTTATTTTAAATTTCTACCCTTTTGACGAGAGAGGAAGGAAAAAAATGGTAAGGTAAAAAAGTTAATGCATAGACACATGATCATTGGTCTTACATACTAAGGTATCTGATTTCGATATGTGTTTTGGATTCAAATGTGATTTTCTTTTTTCTATTGTTATTTCATAGAGGACCCGTGATTTACGGTGTTCTGCTACAATGTTAGTAATAGGATCACCACTAAAATTAAAAAATAAATAAATAAATAAATAAATCAACATGGCTGATAAGTCTATGCTATTATATTTCTACTTTGATACAACCATTAAAATTTGATTATGTTAAGTTTCTATTTCAAAAGTTTGAACTACTAAATGGAATGACTCTCACTTATACAAGGCATGAAGATTCCAAACTTAATTAATGTAGGATTATTCTCAACTCTCTCACATTTGTGACCCCTCTTTTGGGTGATAGTATATATGGCATATATGGTCTCTTTTCTGGTTGATCGTAAAGAGAGAATCTGATGCTTTAATACCATGTCAGAGTTTCCATATCAAAAGTTCAAGGTAGTTTGTGGAGAGACTCTCATGAGTATTGATGTTAATGTTCCAGACTTAACTAATATGGAATTATTCCTAACAGATGTTGATGGCACTTCCTCAGCTTGTCATTTTTGTATTTGGGATATTATCATTGAGGCTAAAATCCAATACCAGTACAAGGACCGTGGGGTATGAGACATATCATCTTGCTTTGCTCAGTGAATTAAATAATTTAAAATTAAAAAAAAAAGCATAAAATACTTGTTTTGCTCAAGTTTAAAATACAAATTAAATCTATCCCGCTGTGCTTGACTATGTGATCTCCAAGCATATTATGATGTATGAGAAGATGAAATTTTCTTTTTATTACACAAATTAAGGATCACAAATGTATAAGCACAGGAAAAAAAATTGGTAACGAAAAAAATATAACATGAAAATGTTTTCTTAAAAAAAAAAAAAAATTGAATACTCTGTCTATATAATACAACTATTCCACTAATAAGGGAAAACATGATGTGATCATTTTAATCATTGGTTAAGGGCATGGACTAAATTAATGACATGTTAAATTTTGAAACCTAACTCAATCAAATATCTTCTCATGTATTGACAATTATTCCCTTATATATCTATGCACGTCTATTATGTTATTTCATAGTTTTGATTCTTAAAATTTTATTTAGACAATTGAAATTTCATATGAGCAAGCTAGGAACCATGGGGTCTTTCTACATACAAAATTTTAGCATGTAAGTCTTGTTACAACTAGAATTATTTAAATCTAAAGGTCCAAATACCCTGAAATGTTTACTACCTATTTCAAACCCGTGATTGAAACAAATGTTTGTTTTTTTGAAATTGATATTAATTCAATTTCAAAACTGGAAAAAGTATTAGGGAAAGAGTTTATAGCAAAGCAAGTTAAGCCCTAAGGGTCTATTGATCCAACTTTCCTCGGTCAAAAGAACTACGGTTGCAATGCCAAGGAAATAGGGTCCCACTGTATTTTTGGCCAAATATTCAATTAAGATCACAATTACCATTAATTAGGAAATAGACTCCACTGTATGTTTCTATTGTAATGTGTCCGATAACGGAAACTAACAATATGTTTGTAACAAAGCTCCTCAAACCACTTAGTATGAACGTCCAAATAATCTAAAATGTTTACTACTGATTACAAACCCATGATTCAAAGGATTCTTCTGTTTTTTTTTTTTTTTGAGAAATTGATCTTTTTTTCCTTCCAACAACTGGAATTTCACAATGATTCTCACGTATGGAAATCCAAGTGATAATGGAAACTACCTCGAAAACCAGTCAATGTACCTGCAAAGCAACCGACCAGAAACCTGGGTTAGGATTTTTCTTATTAATTAATGGTAACTATCTCAAAAGCCACTCCATTTCCATGGCATTGTTTATCACATTGTAATATACGATCGATTCAAAAAGAATGACCATAGAATATGATTCCATGTAAGTGGACAGGACTTTTAAGCTCTCACCTTTACTTTTGTTTTAATTTTTTAGAATTTTGTGACACTATGCTTGAATTCATTGACTGACCAGAAAGGGATCTCAACCCTCATTCCATTAGTTTCCAACTGGAAATTTTTTTGATGAATTGAATCGATTAATCAAAATCAAATCGATTAACACCCATCTGAATATACTGCAACTCAAAATTTTGTGGCTTTTGCAAAATATATTTTCTGCGGTCCAAATATTCAATATCTGTTTGGTGTTTTTAGCATATTTATTTCCCTAAGTTACAGAGGGGGTTCGGCTCTATCAGGAAACCGGACCATGCCTGGCCCCTCCCGACACGTCTTGAATTTTTACTCTTCCCAATATTCTCATTAGATCTTCAACCAAAAAATATTGTCATTAGCGTTGACGGGGTGAATACCATACATGTACGTCCTTCGAGATGGATAGGAAGCCAAGACTGTATAACATCGCTCACCACTGCCTTTAAAAGGGAAGGGATCTTGGATGGTGGAACCCCAATTGTTCTAATTCAGACACAAATTGGATATAACCATCATTTTTTTCTGGAAATTTTGATTCTCATGGAAATTCATCATTAGTTTCTAGTTTTCATTCTCGTATTTGGGATATTATCATTGAGGTTAGAATCTGTAACAGGTAGAAGGATTGTAGAGAACGAGACAGATCGACTTGCTTTCTTGAGTTTAAGGAAGTAATGGATGATCCCTATAGGGCACTTCATTCTTGGAATGATTCTATCCATTTCTGCTGCTGGGTAGGGGTCATATGTGGCCGCCGTCATCAACAACGGGTTACCGGCTTGGATTTAAGAGGGAAGGGCTTGGGATGGAAAATATCTTCTTCCATAGGGAATCTCAGTTTTCTTCATCAGCTCGACATTTCAAACAATAACTTCCATGATAAAAGTCCCCAAGAAATTGGTAATCTGATTCGAGTACGAGGCATTATACTTGCAAGCAATATTCTTGAAGGAGAACTTCCTCTCAGCTTGGCCAACTGCACTCGTCTGGTTGCCATTGGCTTCTCCAAAAACAATCTCGTCGGGAAGATTCCAGTTGAACTTATAATTTTGTCAAGGCTAAAGATAATTTCTATGAAGAATAAATTTCTGCTATCCCCATAATAGTTTCAAAACATCACCTACCACCCATACGTTTTAAAAAACATCAAATGCACCCAAGTAATTGACGGAAATGATGAAAATGAGTGATAGACCGTTTTAGCCTTTATGTTTTTAATTGAAAATTTTTAAAATTAACAAAATCCCTAAAATAACCCTGGTCATTTCGGTTAGATAAACAGCCCAATCTTCTCCGGCACCGGTTAATAGGTAAGTCCCCTTAATCCCCTCTCTTCCTTCCCTCTCTCCCTTCCTCATCGTTTTCCTCTCTTTCTTCTCCTTCGTTGTTCTCCATAGTCCCAAAATACAAATGCAAAGTTGAGAGAAGCATATTTGTCGTCCATTACAAGTTCGTTGGAGCTGAACCCTTCCTCCACCATCACCATCATCTACGATGCATCATCTAAGTTCGTTGGAGCTGAACCCTTCTTCCGCCATCTCCCTTATCTCCACAACCCTCCTCTCCGGCTAGCATATACCGTGCTACACACTACTTCCACCATTTCTCCCCATCCGGGAAAGTTCTGTTTCTGACATGAGAGGCAGTAAAATAAAACGCCCGTTAATTGAAAGATTGTCCAGTATTTGGCGTCCGTATCTTTTACCGATTCTATATAAGATAAATAGGAACGGTATATTACTACTGCTATTCTTATTTATATTAATAAAAAAACTTTTTTTTTTAACACTCTTTTGTATAAAGAACTTTTCAGTTCCCACTCCTCAATGCTTTCTTCGCCGCAAGGTCATCGTACGTAGGTAGGTTTCTTTCTCTGCAAATCTTGGTTTCTTCCTCCGACGAAAACCATCAATGGAATCCAACTCACAACTCTCTTATTGTTAGCGGGTGTTCGTGGGTTCTCTATTTATTTTGACGGTAAGCTCTCTTCTCTGTGGAACAGTATCTAAAGCTCTCTTCAGCGTGGAATAGCATCGAGCCTTTCCTTCTACGTGGAAGAGCAACTCGGAAGGAAATCAGATTCTGCAATTTTTTTTTTTTTGCTAAGAGGGTAAAAAAGTCTTTTGACTTATCTATTAGGGTATTATAGTCAATTTCACATTCTTTTTTGATGACATCAGCAACTAACGGGATTGGTTTAATGGAATAGACCTATTTGATTAACGGTGGTAAATGCTTAGGTGGTAGTTGATTTTTTCTGAAACGTATAGGTGGTAGGTGATGTTTTGAAACTATTATGGGGGGTAGCAGAAATTTTCTCTTTCTATGAATCATAATGGCTTCACAGAAGAAATACCAGCTTCTTTTGAGAATATGTCCACCCTCCAAGCTATTTTTTTGGCTGAAAATGGATTGCAGAGGAGGATTCCAGAATCCCTTAGTCAATTACTAAACTTATATTGGCTAGAATTTGGTGAAAACAAGTTATCTGGTATGTTCCCCCTCTCAATATTCAATCACTTATCTCTTCAAATTATTTCTCTTGCTGATAACCAATTGCATGGTAGCCTTCCACAAGACATAGCCCTCACCCTTCCAAATCTCAAAAAACTAAAAATTGGAATGAACCTTTTCACGGGGGGCATTCTGAATTCCATCTCTAATATTTCAACACTCCAAATCATTGATCTCATTCAAAATAGTCTTGTTGGACTAGTCCCAAACACCTTGGGAAATCTTCAAAATCTTCAAAAATTCACTATTGGTCAAAATCAATGTGGAACAGGGGATGCTAATGATTTTGACTTTATAAATTCTTTGGGCAATTATACAAATCTAAAGACTTTGGGTCTAGAATATAATGATTTTTAAGGGCCCACGTCACTACTTTATAGCCAATCTCTCATCTCAACTCTCAGTACTTGCATTAGGAGGGAATCAAATATCTGAAACCATACCTGTTGGAATTGAGAATCTCAATGGCTTGATCGTATTGGCCATGGAGAACAATTTACTTGAAGGTAATATTCGGTATGATATAGGGAAACTTCAAAAGCTTCAAATATTGGACTTGGATAATAATAGACTTTCATGACAGATACCATCCTCTATAGGCAATATCATTCTGTTGTTTCAACTCTTTTTAAGTACCAACGACTTGAATGTGACCATTCCTTCTAGCCTTGGAGATTGCCAACAGTTACAAAAGTTATCTATTCACCACAATAACCTTCAGGGCCCAATATCTAAACAACTCTTTCAAATTTTCTCCCTATCAATATTTCTCGACTTGTCTTATAATTCATTAGCCAGGTCCCTACATATCAAAATCGATAACTTCAAGAGTCTTACTGTGTTGGATATATCAAAAAACAGATTGTCTGGAGAAATCCCCTCCTCCATTGGTGAATGTAGTAGTTTGGAATATCTTTATATGAGTGTTAATTTGTTTGAAGGAACCATTCATCAATCGTTGATTTTTCTGAAAGGACTTCAAAATTTAGATCTTTCATACAACAACTTATCAAGGCAAATACCGAAAGATTTTGAGAACCTTTTAGGATTGCTGAATCTGAATTTATCCTTCAATAATCTTGAGGGGGAGGTACCGACAAAAGGAATCTTTGAAAATACAAATGCAATTTTAATGCAAAGAAATCATAAGCTTTGAAGGGGAATTATAGAGCTGCAATTACCCCCATGCATAAGCTGAAGAGGAAAGTCCCACGCATTCACAATCGTTTTGGTAACAATTAGTGTGATTCTTGGTATTCTTTTGATATCTTCCTTTCTCACTTTTTATTGGACAAGAAAATCAAAACGTAAACCTCCTTCCACATCATTAATCGATGATCGGTTATTAAAGATTTCTTACAAAAAGCTCTTTCAAGCTACTGGAAGATTTTCTTCAGCTAATTTCATAGGTTCTGGGAGTTTTGGCTCTGTATATAATGGGATCATCAAGCAGGATGAAATTACTATCGCAGTCAAGGTACTAAATTTTCAAAATCCACAAGCTTACAAGAGCTTTGTAGTTGAATGCGAAGCATTAAGAAACATTTGACATCGTAACTTTGTCAAAATTTTAACTATTTGGTCAAGTCTTAATTCTGATGGTAAAGATTTCAAATCCCTTGTTTATGAATTCATGCCCAATGAGAGTCTAGATGATTGGTTGCATCTTCCAATGAAAACAGATAATCATTCAAGTAATTTAAACCTTCTTCAAAGGTTAAACATCGCCATGGATGTGGCTTCTGCATTGGATTATCTTCATAACCATTATTATACGTCAATTGTTCATTGTGACTTGAAGCCAAGAATGTTCTCCTTGATAGTAATATGACTGAACATGTTAGCGACTTTGGTTTGGCAAGGCTACTTTTAGAACATTACTTTTAGAACATGACAATGATTCATCCCAGACTCAAATTAGTACCATCGGGATAAAAGGATTTATTTTCTATGTTGCTCCAGGCAATAGAAGAAATATGTAAATTTATTCAATTACCATGCCCCTCACTAAATTGTTGCTTGTTGTATATTTTTAATTATAATCCATTTTAGGGTGTTGGACATGACCAGAATGATGATTTAGAAAAAAGGTCCAGATAAAAAAATCCTTCTTTTTGTTTTTGGGGGTAAGAATCTAAAAATCCTGTTTACGAGGATCAATATTTCAATCCAACTACTATTGGATATTTTTCATGTTTTGGATAGTTTATTAAATATATCGACACACTTTTTTTCTTTAATTTTAATTAGAGTAGATCCTAGATTTTTCCATTTAATTTTTTATAAGTAGATGCTAAGAAAAGTTGAACTCATAACCTTTAATTAGAGTAGATCCTGGTTTTTAAGTGTAAATTCTTTCTTTATAATATATCTTCTATGCTGATTTTTATATAAAAAAAAAAGTTGGCGATTGCTTGTACTATGATCCCCTTGGATCCTAGTATCTAATTAGATCAAATTTAGATTAGGATTCCTTTTAACATGATAAAATAAAAATCATGGATCCCAAATTGAAGAAATTACCATGTTGTTATTTTTAATGATGTGTTCACAATATGCATATTCTGTACATGTAATTTCTTGTACATATTGTTTGAAAAATATACAAATCGATCTCTTATTGTTATAGTAACATAAGAGAGGTTTCTAAATTTCAGAATATGGCGTGGGTGGAAAGACAACTTTACAAGGGGATGTGTTTAGCTACGGAATCCTTTTATTGGAGATATTCATAGAAAAAAAGGCCAATAGATCAAATGTTCACAGATGACTTAAATCTGCATAACTTTGCAAAGGCAGCTTTACCTGCACAAGTGATTCAAATGGTAGATCCAACGCTCTTACCTAAGGGAGTACTTGGTGAAGAAATTGAAGAGGAAGCTATCCATAGAATTAAAAGTCCTAGTTATAGGACAAATAAATTACAAGATTGCCTAATGTCAATAATTGAAATTGCAATCCAGTGTTCCATGGATTCGCCAGGAGAACGTATGAACATGAACAATATTGTGAGGGAACTACATCTAATCAAGGGCAATTTACTTCAAGCAAGAATCTAGAATCTATTAATATGGAGTAATTATGCCTGATTTAAAGGTAATTTTAAATTTATTATCTTCATAGTTATTGTATCATCTTTGCTACTTAATGCTAATGAAATAATTGGGAAAAGAAAACATTATATTATATAGTAAAAAGATACACTGGTCTAGAGTTATTAACATATAATAGTTAAGGTGGCAACCGCGAGAATATAAGACCCAATTTCAACCTTACTTGAGCCCACACTGTATAAAGGCTATATCAGTTTTTGGTCAAATGACTATATCCCCGAAGTTATTATTTTTACAAGGATTTTTTATGCCTAGCTAAGAAGACAAAAACTCAAAATGAACACATAGCTTTGAAATCAGGTTGGAGACCCTCATAGAGGAGCACTCTAGCTGGATTCAAAGGATTAGAAAGAAAAACGCATTTCAATTTCAATCCTTCAAAGTTGAATCCCTTCTAATGCCCCTCGATCATTGTAAAAGATATGTATCATCAAGTGAAGATGAGGTCGTATCTCTTATCAGGAATTCTATATTCCTCCTAAGTTTCAGATTTTTTTTATAGGAATCTGTTAGAAATTAATGTTGTTCCTATATCTTGGCTGCCTCTAAAGAATTTGATAATAAAGGCTTACAATAGTCTAGACATTTGCTACTCTTGTGAAAAATACCTATTACTTGTTGATTGAATATGTGAATGCGAATGTCATATATATATATATATATATATATATATATATATATATATATATATATATATATATATATATATATATATTATGGTTAGGCCAGTGGAAGACATTTGTCCCCTCCTTTTAAACCATGAGTTTACAAAGGAATCTATATTAAATCCTGTTAGAAAAATTATGTATTGTTTCACTTTTTATCTTCATTTACTATAAGGAATTATATAACCAATCTAAGTGAGCGATTTAAAAGCGGATTCCCTAGGATCCATATACTAATTTTTTATTTCATTTTAGCTGGACGGGGTGATCAAAAAATTTGGTAAGCAAATGACCATAGCCTTTACCCTTTTACCATCTTTCCTTGAAAAAGCTCCGCCTTAGCAACGTTTTCAAATTAGCAACGAGGTTACATTTTTCCGATTTATGCTCCATAAATAAGAATTATTTTGGGATATGTTGAAAAATAGTCAACTTCTATAGGTTGGATTGCTAATGGTAAAATTAGTAGTAATTTGGGATAACCTCTTGATGATATAAGCGGATATGTCAACCTTTAAATGGCAAACAAAGTTCAAGTTATCAGAGTTGATCCCTACAAATATGTACTAATGGTTGGAGTGAGAAAGAAAATGAGTAATTTCCCTGATTAGGTCATCAATTAATCAAGCTTATAATCCGAAAAATTATGTGGTTTTAAGGATGCAATTAGATCCTTGTAAACTTCAATTCCACAGTCATTCCTTCTTTTTTTTTTCAGACCTGCAATCTGCATTCATTCAAGTACTTTACCAAAATTAATGCCCCACGGCCAAGGTCATCTGCTATGACACTCCAGAATAATGCAGTCTTTATGGACTCTCGTAGTGTGTAGTCCAAATATAAAAGAGTGAACATATTATTATCAAAGCCAAGCCAGGCTGACTACATCAATCCGATAACGCTAATAAGAACAAAAGATGCTGTAGGGGTGTAAATCTATAGGGCTTAATCCGTCCTCATCATTTTAACCCCCTTGCACCGTGATCGTTTATCTATTTAATTTGCTCCTCATCAGCGAGGCATGGACAAATTTATATTTGATCCTGTTGTCGATGGATTCCGCTCAATGCTCCAGATGATGCAATGTAGCTACAACACAAACAAAGCAGTAAGATAGGTGGGTTTTACCTCATGGCCACTCCGATGCCAAAATCAGTAGGTCTCCAAAACAAGTAGAATGGAACTCTTAGTGAGACACTAGATCTCCTTTTAAGAGTAGGGTTCTTGAGGTACAGGAGTTCTATAAATCTTTCTCCTTCCCATTGGGGAAGATGAACAGTAGAAAATGAGATGTTCATAGGGAAATTGAGCAGAGTAACAGTACCTCAAGATAGAAATTTTTGAATCATTTGCAATAAATAACTCTCCAGTATTTGTAGAACATGGTGAAGCTTCTTGGACAAGCTTCTTCCTCACGTACCACCATCTCCATCCCCAGATATAGGTGATAGACTAGGACAGGAGGCTACGACCCCCTAGGGTGGCACATACAGGGCTTGTCTACTTTTTTCAACCCCCTTTTGACCCTCTTCGACCCCCTTATGTCTATGTCAGCTGCTTCATCTGCCAACCATGGCCTCCATTTCTTATTTACAGAGTAGAAATCTTATTTTTTGCTGATTCGGTCTCTGATTTGCTAAGATGACTAGTCAAGTCAGCATACTTTGCATTTATGGTTATTATTGGCATTTATGAGCATTAATGACAATGCATTTAATATTTCAGCTACTCCTTTACGCCTGTCATATCACTGTTCTGGTACCCTGGGGGAGTCGAATGAGATCTCTTCTCCCCAATTATCATCCAAATGGACTTTCCTTTATCCGTACGCTTCTTGTTTGGATGAGTGTCACGTGTAATACCTTGTATATGCTTACCGATTCATTATCAATGGTCTGGATTCTTGATTCCCTACCAACGGTCTAATTTAACAAAGACTTATTTTCCCCCTAACATATCCCGCTGATCTCAGTCCATAATTAGTCTTATGCTAATTGGGTTAATCAGTGCGTAAACAAGTTGCAATGGATGCATGCCAACCGGTACACAATCGATCTCATACTAATTGGATTAATTATTTTATAAACTGACTGTAATGGACTCATGCCAAAGAGCCTATAAACAAGTTCACATCAAATTGAAACATGACAAATTCTGTCAAGGGAGAGCATTTTAACAATATTTTTTTACCAAAAAATTTTAATATTTATGATGAATAAAATACTTGGAACTACTGTCAACATAAGGCATTTCTCATTCATTTAGGGACACCTCCTGAACATTAACATTTAACCATCCAATTTAGTGAACGTTTCTGGTACTTGATTGATTCTTGTTCTGATTTCTATATTGGCACCAGTGAGCATCAGCCTTGATTTTGAGAGCCTGAAAACAGAAATGATGGAAATTAGACAAGCAAAGGGAGAATATTTCCATTCTCAAATCAAGACCTTATTGAACATTGAGTCATACCATTGTAGGGGAAGGAAACATGATTGTGTGCCTAAAGCAAGATCATGCTATTGGTTTAAGTTTCTTGATCTGATCAATCAAACAAACTAGGGGAAAAGTATTAACAAATAAGAACACGAAAACGTAAGAGATTAACAGATGTTCATAACAGGTCATCTCTAAAGTTTCAAAGCATGGCCAATAGCTCCGGAATTTTTTCACATCTTGCAGAACTTAGGACCTAAGCACTTAAAAAGTATTCCTGGAAATTCAGATTACTCTTATCCTTCTCTTTTCAGGAACCCAAGAAGGACCTTTACAAGGGGATTTTGTTTTAATGGTTGGCTGTAAACAATCTCAAAAGACAGTTAACCATTAAAACAGAGTCCTTAAAGGACTAGCTTTTCTTATCTTTGATTCACTGGGATGAGTACTTCTGACTAACAAATCAGAAGGCAGTGGGAAAATTTGCATAGAGCAACAAAGATAAAATCTGTTGTAATTTCCTAAATCATATGGTACTCTACCTTACACAAAGGTTTAGTCTCATCTGCTATCATAGCCAATTTACTAAGCATCTTCCAAGTATCAGAGAAAATACAAATATCTAGTGCCATAATTGAAGATGGAGCTTAAGGGGTTGCTTCCCTCCCCCAATCAAACAAAAGATTTAACCTGTTTACAGCTTACGAGCTCTGCTTTGTGCTAGGAATTAAAGGAGGGAAAACAAAAGATGACACTGGACCTCCCATCCACATTAGAGCTGGAGAGGTAAAGATTTATGGCTAAATGTGAAGCATTAAGAAACATTCGACATTGTAATCTTGTCAAAATTTTAACTGCTTGTTCAAGTCTTGATTCAGAATGTAAAGACTTCAAAGCCCTTGTTCATGAGTTCATGCCCAGTGGGAGTTTAGATGATTGGTTGCTTCTTTTGATGGAAGTAGATAATTCAAGGAATTTAAACCTTCTTCAAAGCTTAAACATTGCCATGGATGTGGCTTCTGCATTTGATTATCTTCATTACCGTTGTTATACACCAATTGTTCATTGTGACTT
Source organism: Protea cynaroides (assembly GCA_028583415.1). Classification (NCBI taxonomy): domain Eukaryota; kingdom Viridiplantae; phylum Streptophyta; class Magnoliopsida; order Proteales; family Proteaceae; genus Protea; species Protea cynaroides. The sequence goes on along the minus strand of CM053275.1, from coordinate 11,008,117 downwards.
AAAGTCAACTCTCTAAAGTCATAAAAAATTGTGATTTAAAGCATGCTTATATTTTTTGCAATTGGATGTTGTTACATATGGAAAGCTAGGAATAGTGTATGTTCCGTTACCATTTGGTTTACAATTAAGCAACAGATCTGATATTGTCAGCCCTTAGGAGACCCATCAAACAAGCTGATTTAAGTTGGACTTCAATGGGGCTTCTGAAGCTTTGGCAAACTAAGGCATCATAAGCTAACTAGATAACAAAATTTAACTTGAACTGTTTTGTGGCTGCAATACGTGGATATCAATGTGTAGGGTTCAAGATTAGTTGTAACAATGAGAATTAAGTCTCTCCAGTAAGAATTACAGCAAGCCAAGAGCATTAAGATTCATAAGCAATACAAGAAGACAGTGATCAATTGTTTGATAGAAGACCATTATTCAAATTCGATCTAGCCCCCAACAATTTCAAAAGTTTCATCTACCACACAAAAAGTTTCCAAATGTCTCATCTACCATCCAAAAATTTTCCACCGTCAGTCAAAGAGACCCCACCCGTTAGTAGAGTCCCGTTAGTCGATGACGTAAGCACTATTTGAAAAATCTTGAGACGATAATACCCTTATTCTCAAATAGAAAGATCATTTTACCCCTATTGAACCATCATCCACAACCCTCATTCTCCCCAATCCTGCAACCATTCAGACTCTCCGCCAAGCTTACGCCTTCAACGCTTCCTCCACCGCCGCCGCTGGTCCTCATCCTCATCCACCTCCACAAATCTGGTTTCATCGCTCTTATTTTGTTTCTAGTTTTATCGATATCTTCTAAAGAACATTGCACTCTCTCTTTCTCTTTTCGCAGCTTCTCCTTGGTGCTTAGGAGAAATGAAAAGTAAAAGATCCGGTTGGTGAATTGAAATATCCTATTTTACCTAATCTTGTGAAATGGCAAAAACTAACAGATTTTTCAAAGAAGATGATGGATATAGTGTTAGCGGAGATTTTTCTGATAATTGATTTGGGAATTTTCGCATTCGTTGCTTCCATTCTCTACTCTGTTGCTTTCTTGTACAATGCTAAGGTCGTCTCTTAAGAGCCAAATATAGGTATTTTCCTTTCAAATTTCTGTTTCATTTAGGATGAAATTGAAGAGAAAGTTGTTACTTTCCTTTCAGGGGTTTATTTATTTATGTTTTCTTCATGTAAGTTGCTTAGGGGTTCCCCCTCACCGTTCTGCTCTTTGAATTCCCCTGTTGCCGTATAGTCTCTGGTCAAGTGGATTTAGGGGTTTTTAGAGCAAGGAGCTGGATAGGGGATCAGAATCCGTCTGGGACTAGCTTTGTTTTTTACGTTTTTTTTTACTTTGCCATTTGAGGATTGCCCTCTGCAACCCTTGTCGATTCTATTGCTGATCAGGATCGGTTTCGGATTGGCCGGTCTGGTCCTCAAATCACTAATCTCATCCAACCAATTCTTCGTCGCTACAACCACTACAATCGAACCCATGAAGATCTCTTCTCCGCCGGAGAAGCCACTCTTCTTCGAACCCTTGTTCTCCACCGCTGCAACCTTCGAACAACCAAGCCCTTGAAGCCCTCTTCTCCAGCGTTGTAACCTTGAAGGAAGGCACCTCTCCCGATGCCCAAATTGCCGCTGCCAGTTCTTTGCTAAACCTCGTCACAGATCAAGAAAGGGTTCGTATCATCTCCGGTGAGTTTGGGATTCGATTGATTGTACAGGTCCTCTTTGTGGGAGAATAAAAAAAAATAGGTCTATTTTTGCTTGAGAATGTCTTATCAAAGGGTTAAAAAAATAATTTGGATTGTGAAAGTGATAAAAGGTCAAATTAGTAATTTTATCTCAATTTAATGTTTTTTAATTTCAAATACAAAGGGTAGAAATGTCTTATCACATTTTCAGTCAAGTCCGTTAGTTAATTGGATTAATTGAAGTTTATGCAAACCATTTGGATGTTAGATGAGATTTTTAAAATTATTGAGGGTTAGATCGAATTTGACATAGTTTTTTAAGATTAGATGAAATTTTTTCAATTCTATAATAATTTTATGTGGAAGTCCAAGTGATGTCGGCATCAGAATCTAATTCCACTCTATGATCCTATAAAGCAGCTGACCCAAAAAATCTTATTAAGTGTTTTTCTTTTCTCAATGAAATCTTAGAAGTATGTTTCTTCCTCTTTAATGTATGAAAGACCTAACCTTGATTGGCCAAGATGAGGATTGAAATTTTGATTTCTCATCTTTCGCCCCTATAAAATATTAGAGGGCAGCCACGGGACACATGCTTTATGGCCTTTCCCTTCCTTGAAACGCCTTCTCCTCTTTTATCAAGAAAAAAAAATGTTAATTTTGTTAGAAAAATTCTATAATTTTCAATCTGTATCTTCATCCATAGCTAGGAATTATAAAATCAATATAATAATTAAGGAAAAATATTTATCACCACCCCTGTAGTATAGTTTAATCTCATCCTCTCGCCTTTGTTCGTAATAATATACCTAACATCTTTTACTTTTAAAAATATGTATCAATTAGACCTAATTATCGTTGATTGATGATGTGTCACTCCCTTAAATTTGTTAGTAACAAAACTATTCTCATCATATATTACCTTTTTAATTTAAAAAAAATAAAAAAAAACTTTAAAAAGTTATTTCCTATTACCAGGGACGGAATCAAATTTCGTTCGTTTTTCCAGTGAGATTCTATTCTTCTAAGCCCTTCGTCTTCGGCCCCGCCATCACCGTCCTCGGCCCTAGAATCTATTTCAGTGCCTGCCATTTGCCCACCTTCACGTCCAAACCATGATGCCTCCATCAATACCGGGGTGACACAAAATCCCATCAACAACAGAAACACACCCATCCCAAATCGCACTGTACCGAATTGGTACTTCGTGCCAGGAAGAATAGGATCGAACACCTCAGCCCATGAAGTTTTGTGTTGCGGAGGAGCACATTCAAATAACATTAATTTTTTAAAAAGAAATTCATCTATTGCGTCGCATAGATCCAAAATTATCAACGGATTTTTTTTCCCGAAAAGAAAGAATGCGTTTCAAAATCAATCAATGCTCTATTGGGGTTTCATTGAGAGGGAGAGAATCACCTCCCACGAATCAGTTATTTAGTTAGCCACTTTCCATGATAAGGTTTCAGAATGTAAAACCACGAAACCCTGGCAAGGTTCCAGGATGTAAAATTTTGGGGTAACTGTTAGAGAAGTGACATGTTTTTGAAACCTGAGAATGAGGACAACAAAGAAGTCAGAATCCCAAACCGTTTTGAAACCCTATTTTGTAGATGGCGATGAGATTGTGTATAGAGAGAGAGAGAGAGATGATGATGATGATGATGAACGAGACTTTCCTGTGAAATGAACAGGACTTCTTCTCGTTCAACTATTGAGAACGAAAATGGTGTAGCAGTCAGCAGTGGCTACCAAACGCAGCTGATAGAGAGGCTTTGCAGAGAGACGAGAGAGAGTTGAGGGTTGTTCGAATATCCAACAGTGGAGGAGGGGACACCGCTGTTGGAACCCCCGAGGAAATATATTCTAAGGCCGAGGAAGGCGATGGCGGGGTCGAAGACGAAGGGCTTAGAAGAATCGAATCTCACCGGGAAAACGAACGAAATTTTGATTCCGGCCCTGGTAACAGGCAACAAATTTTTAAAGTTTTATTTTTAAAACTAAAAGGGTAATATATGAATGAGGGTAGTTTTGTCATTAACGAATATAAGATAATGGTACGACCATTGAGTCTAATTGGTACATATTTTCAAAAGGTAAAAACGTTAGGGATATCATCGCAAGCAAAGGTTAAACAATCCATTTCTAATCAATTGGATTGCCAAGTGTAACAATTAGTAGCAATTTGGGATAAACTCTTGATGATATAAGACGACATATGTTTAGCTTTAAATGGTAGACAAAGTTCAAGCTATTAGAGTTGATCCCCCTAAGTATGTATTAATGGCTGGAGTGACAAAGAAAATACTATTGGGACATCATTTAATCCAACATATAATCCGAAAAAAATTATGGGCTTTTATGGTTTTAATTAGATCCATGTAAACTTCAATTCCACAGGCATTTCTTTTTCTTTAGACTTGCAATCTGCAGGATTCAAATCCTCTCTTGTGGTAGAAGGAACTGTCAACTGATCCAACAGCTAGAGTTCAATCGATACATATATCAATAATACATCGATATGTGTATTGATTAAATTTTAATTATTGAATCACCTCGGCAGTCGGAACTACTAAGGAAGAGGATTTTTATACGCGATCTACGTCCGCTCAAGATTTATGCCAAAATGAATGCCCCACTACCAAGGTCATCTTCTCTGACACTCCAGAAGATGAAACATATTGTTATCAAAGCCATGCCAGTTGACTAATTCATGTCAAATTCCCATTGAAGGAGGTATATTAACGTCCCTTAGAGTTTCAGCAAAACTCCAGAACAACCAATGGGCCCACATATTGCCCATTAATGGAGCTTTGATTGAGAGAAGAGAGAGAGAGAGCATTGAAAAGCAGTCTTGGGCTCATCGATATCTAATATAGTGGGAAGACTTGACTTCCGAGGCCAACTGTTCGGTGGAATATTTACTGTTGTTGATGTTTTTCATTCTCTTTTAATTTTTAGTTCAAACACATAACAGGATAACTATGGTTGTCAATTTTGAACCAGAAGTGATGAGTTGAATCAAAATCTACCAGTAAAAAAATTGAATCAAACCAAATGTAGTTAATCGATTCAGTTTTGATTTAAAGTCTAACAATCGATTTGGTTTTAGTTTTAACTGAAAAAACCCAATTACATATCGATAAAACCAATTATCTTATGTAGAACATTGCTCACCACTGCTTATAAGAGGGAAGGATCCTCCATGGAGCAGCCCCAATTGTTTTCGTCCTGAGTCTCCTGACACAATTTGGATACAACAACAATACTTTTTTTCTGAAAAATTTGATTCTTACGGAAATTCACAATTAATCAGCTTCTAGTTTTTATTCTCATATCATTGAGGCTAGTATCCATAAGGATCCGCTTCAGATGAAGATGAGGTCTTATCTCTTATCTGCAGTTCCATATTCCCCTTAAGATTCAGATCTCCTGATAGGAATATGTTAGAAATGTTGTTTATCATGTATCTTTGTAGCCTTTAAAGTATTTGACAATAACTGCTAACTATAGTCTAGGCATCTTCAACTCTTGTAAGCAATGCCTACTACATGTTGATTGAATATTTGAATGTGAATGAATTAAATTTATGAGTTATTATTATTTTTCTTTGATATCAAAATGAAATGATTCCTTGTTACTCATGAGTCATCAACTCCCTAAAGTCATTTACCACCGGAAAAAAAAAAGAGAAATCAACTCCCTAAAGTTTAAAAAAAAAAAAGAAAATGTGATTTGAAGTATGCTTATCACTATTGAAATTGGATGTTATTATTTATGGAAAGTGAGGAATAATGTAGTTTTTAAAAAAACAGATTTTGGTCTTAAGATTAACATAAACAACACGGTCGGAGAATCGGAATCAAATCGTCTCCTGCGGCAGGCGGTTCCTACCGCTGATCCAAGGGTTTGGGATCAGTCTGGCCGCCTGCCAATACATTGAGGGGTGGGCCGACTGAAATCCGGCCCTTGACAGGCGGCAGGACCACAGGAGACGATTTTAATGCCGAAGAATCCCACCCTTAAAAAGGCACAAAACCCCACTCTCCTGTATTTGAAGTTATGTACGTGCCCCCTTGTTCATCCTTGTCCCTTGGATTTCTCGAGCTTGCCGACAGGAGAACCTCTCCCTTGCCCAGTAAGGTAAATGATAATATGCAAAATGAAAAGCCTTCTCAACCTCAAAACAGTAAAAGAGTTTTGTTCTACAAATACCAACGTAAGTTGAGTATTAAGGCATCAAAGCAAAGAGACGTGTTCAGCACTTCAGCTACGGAATGCAACTACCTGCTTGACTTTGGCCTTCCCCATTTGGGTCTTGCGGAAGAAGACGAAAGAGATTATTAAAGGACGAGAAAATTATACCTTCACAAAGTGCAAGGCGAGACTCTACACTCACAATTATTAGCTCACTTGGCCTTTTTTCAATTAGTCGCTGTGAGCTGTGAGGGATGACCTCTTTTGCAATAATTTTGCGATCACCGACAAAAAAACCCATAGACCCACATCTGATAGGGCTTTGATTGAGAGTTTGAAGTAGTGGTTGAGAGAGAGAGAGCGCGTTGAAAAGCTGTCTTGGGCTCATCCATTTGTAAAGCATATGGTCTGTTGTTACCATAACATGTGATAATTGTCTAGTCTCACCATAATGGTTCCAAAGCACTTAGCTGAGATAGTATATGAATTATTCATATTGACGAATCAAAGAGGAGTTTCATGCTATGACTATGATTTCCAATGAACCTTATCTCATGATTCATCATAACTAGTTGTCAAGTAATAAGTGGGAATAATTGACTTTTAAGGTCTAATGTTTGGTGAAATATTACTGTTGCTGTTTATCACTATCTTTTAAATTTATAGCTCAAATGCATAACAGAATAGCTACATATTGTTACTCAAAATTGCATGATTTTTACAAAATTTGATTCTGATGGCATTTCCTCATGTTCTAGTTTTTATTTTCTTATTTGGGAGCTCATTGAGGCTAGAATCCGTCAATGGAAGAAGGGTCATGGGGAACGAGACAGACAGACTTTCTTTGCTCGAGATTAAGAAACAAATTGATGATTCGTATGGAGCACTTCAGTCTTGGAATGATTCCATCCATTTCTGCAACTGGGTAGGAGTTGTATGTGACCGCCGTCATCATCAACGGGTTACCGGCTTGGATTTACATGGGAAGGGCTTGGGAGGGAATATATCTCCTTCCATAGGGAATCTCAGTTTTCTTTATTTGCTCGACATTTCAAACAATAGCTTCCATGGTGAAATTCCCCAAGAAATTGGTTATCTAATTCGAGTACAGGTCATTTTACTTACAAACAACACTCTTGAAGGAGAACTTCCAACCAACTTGGCCAACTGCACTCATCTAAGAGACATTGGCTTCTCCCATAACAATCTTGTTGGGAAGATTCCAGTTGAACTTACATCTTTGTCAAGACTGGAGATAATTTCTATGAATAAGAATGGATTCACAGGAGAAATACCAGCTTCTTTTGGAAATATGTCCACCCTCCAAGTTATTTCTTTGAATTACAATGGATTGCAAGGGAGGATTCCAGAATCCCTTAGCCAGCTAACAAACTTGTACTATCTGGCATTTTCTATAAACAAGCTATCTGGTATGTTCCCTCTCTCGATGTACAATCTCTCGTCTCTTCAAATTATTTCTGTTGCAAATAATCAACTGCATGGAAGCCTTCCACAAGACATAGGCCTCAAGTTGCCAAATCTCCAACAACTAGCAATTGGAATGAACCTTTTCTCAGGGAGCATTCCAAATTCCATCTCCAACATTTCAACACTCGAAGTAATTGACCTCGGTTTGAATAGTTTTGTTGGACCAATCCCTAATAACTTCGAAAATCTTCAAGATCTTCAATATTTCAGCATTGCGGAAAATCAATGTGGACTAGGGGAAGCTGTTGATTTTGATTTTATAAATTCTTTGCTCAATTGTACAAATCTAGAGCATTTGGCCTTAGAAGAAAATGGTTTTAAGGGCATGCTTCCAAACTTTAAAGCCAATCTCTCATCGCAACTCTCGGAAGTTACATTAGGAGGGAATCAAATATCTGGAACTATCCCTGTTGGAGTTGAGAATCTTGTCGGCTTGACCTATTTGACCATGGAGAACAACTTTCTTGAAGGTAATATTCCGTCTAGTATAGGGAAACTTCCAAATCTTCAAATATTGATGTTGGGTGGAAATAGACTTTCAGGACCAATACCTTTCTCTATAGGCAATCTCACACTATTATTTGAGCTTCGTTTAGAAGCCAACAACTTGAATGCAACCATTCCTTTTGGCCTTGGAAATTGCCAACAATTACAGTACCTAACCCTTGATCACAATAACCTCCAAGGCCCAATACCTAAACAACTCTTTATTTCCTCCTTATCAGTATCTCTAGACTTATCCTATAATTCTCTTTTCGGGTCAGTACCAATAGAAATTAGTAATTTAAAGAGTCTTTCTACCTTAGATTTGTCTAAAAACAGACTGTCTGGAGAAATCCCCATGTCCATTGGCGACTGTAATAGTTTGGAACATCTTTATATGGGAGGTAATTTTTTTGAAGGAACCATTCCTCAATCTTTGATTCGTTTAAAGGGGCTTCAAAATTTAGATATCTCTTGCAACAACTTATCAAGGCAAATCCCGAAAGATCTAGAGAACCTTTCAGCATTGCAAAGTTTGAATTTATCTTTCAATAATCTTGAGGGGGAGGTACCAACAAAAGGAATCTTTGGAAATGCAAGTGCAATTTCAGTGCATGGAAACCATAAGCTTTGTGGGGGAGTTGCAGAGCTACGATTGCCCCCATGCATAAATTGTGGTTCAACAAAACGAAGAAAGTTCCATGCTTTCAGAATAGTCTTGGCTATAATTAGTGTGGTTCTTGGTTTTCTACTGATATCTTCCTTTCTCACTCTTTATTTGACAAGAAAATCAAAAAGTAAACCTCCTTCCACGCCATTAATAGCTGATCAGTTATTAAAGATTTCTTACAAAGAGCTCTTCCAAGCTACTGGAGGATTTTCTTCAACTAATATCATAGGTTCTGGGAGTTTTGGTTCTGTATATAAAGGGATCATCAACCAGGATGAAACAATTGTGGCAGTCAAAGTACTAAAACTTCAAAATCCACGAGCTTACAAGAGCTTTATGGTTGAATGTGAAGCATTAAGAAACACTCGGCATCGAAATCTGGTCAGAGTTTTAACTTCTTGTTCAAGTCTTGATTCAAAAGGCAAAGATTTTAAAGCCCTTGTTTATGAGTTCATGCCCAATGGGAGTCTAGATGATTGGTTGCATCTACCAATGCAAGCAGATAATCATTCGAGGAATTTAAACCTTCTTCAAAGGTTAAACATCGCAATTGACGTGGCTTCTGCATTGGATTACCTTCATTACCATTGTTATGTGTCTATTATTCATTGTGACTTGAAGCCAAGTAATGTTCTTCTTGACATTGATATGACTGCACATGTTAGTGATTTTGGTTTGGCAAAGCTACTTTTAGAACATGACAACGATTCGTTCCAGACTCAAATGAAAGGATCAATTGGCTATGTAGCTCCAGGTAACAGATGAACTGTTCAATTTAATTTTGAGTTATAAATATGTTATAATATTTATTTTGTAGACATAAATTCTCTTGACTAAGTTGTTGTAACTGTTTATACTAGAATCAGAAACTGTAGGGTGGTAGACATGGCCCAAATGATGATTTAGAAAAAAGATCATGAACTAAAGATTTTACTTATGAAGGTTTATATATCAATCCAACTATTATTGGATTTCCAGATCTTGTTGTAGACAATATATATATATATATATATATATATATATATATATATATATATATATATATATATATATATATGAAAAACAATGCATAAAGGTACAAGTTAATAGCTCAATCAATGCATAAAGGTACAAGTTAATAGCTCAATCAATTGTTCTGAACAGTTGATTGAATATATCAACAAACTTTTCTATCTTAACTAGAGTTGATAATATTTTATCCATATTCATTTCAATTACCAATTCCAATTTGTTATACTAAGATCGCATTTGATTCTAGTTTTGCCAAATTTATATTGAATTTCTATTAATATAATCAAAAGAATCATGGATCCCAGCTTAAAGGAAATATCATGTTGCTAGTTTTTAATATTGTGTTCACAATTTGCATATTTCAGACTTGTAATTTCTTTTATTATATGAAAATTATGCAAATCTTCTATTGTAATTGTAACAGAGTGAGGTTTTTAAATTTCAGAATATGGCATGGCTACAAGGGCAACTATACAAGGGGACATATTTAGCTATGGGATCCTTCTGTTGGAGATGTTCACAGGAAAAAGACCAACAGATCATATATTTACAGATGACTTAAATCTCCATAAATTTGTGAAGGCAGCTTTACCTGGGCAAGTAATGCAGATTTTAGATCCAATACTTCTACCCAAGGTAGAACGTGGTAAGGAAATTGAGGAGGAAGTTGTCAACAGAACTGAAGGTCTCAGTCATAATACAGATAAATTACAAGATTGCATGATATTAATAATTGAAATTGCACTCCAGTGTTCCATGGACTCACCAAGAGAACGTATGAACATGAATGATGTTGTGAGGAAACTACATTTAATCAAGGATAATTTTCTTGGAGCAAGCGAATCTTATTTTGGAAAGCCTAAATAAGCTCTGAGTGTTTACCACATTTAATCGACTGAAGTAAGTACAAGATCCAAGATTTAAAGGATTTCTTTGTTTATCAAAAGAAGTTGTTCTTAATCCTTGCAATAGCAATTCACTAGAATTCTCCAATTATTTTGTGTGGAAGTCCCAGTAATGCTGGCAACATAATCTAATTCCACTTCATGCTTGTAATGCACCTGACCCTGAAAATCTTGGACAGTTTTTTTCTTTTCTCAATGAGATTTCTGAAATATGTTTCTACTTCTTTGATGTATAAAAGACTCAACGTCAATGGGTGCGTGAGGGATTGAAATCTTTATAAGTGAAATTTCCATTTTTCAGGATTGGGACTCTACCCCACTTTTGAGCTAAGATCAAAGTCTTCTTTTAACTATGATTGGGCCGCACAGGAGGAGGGAGAGATTTCTAGCTAGGGACAAGGGGGCTGGTGGTCTTATCAGAAATGGCTTGGAGGAGCTGTAGTCAAAGGTATTGAATGCTGTCATGTCACTCGGCTTTTTTTTTTTTTTCATATTACAGCATATCAAATATTGAGCCATTGTACACATGCTTTGCAACCTCTTCCTTTCTGGAAACACCCTCTCTAGCTAGTATTAAAGAGGAAAAAAAAAAAAAAAAAACCCTCAGTTCAACAGTTCAATTTCATGAGTATCATATAAAACATATATTGTATAATATACACAAGGAGTATCATATACAATGTATGTTGTCTAATATACATGTTTAGGCCAGTGGAAGACACTTATCTCTCATTTCAGACCTTAATCTACAAGAGAATCTATATTAAATCCTGTCAGGAAAAATTATCCGATGTCTCAATCTATATCTTCATCTGTTGCAGGGAAAATTACATAACCAATCTAAGTGACAGCTAGATTACAATGCAAATTTTCTAGAATGCAAATACTAATTTTCCTATTTCATTTAATTGGATGGTGTGGTCAATAAATTTGGTAAGTAAATGACTCTAGCTTCCGTCCTATACCATTTTACCACGAAAATGCTCTAGCTTAACAATTTTTTCAAATTAGCAAGGAGCTTACAATCTTCCAATCAAACGTGCTGCCTAGAAGAATTATTTTAGGATAGGTTAAACAGTCCCACTTCTAATAGATTGGTTTCTCAAGAGTACCAATTAGTAGCAATTTGGGATAAATACCTGATGATATCAGAGGACAACTAAAAATGGTAGATAAATTAAGTTTAAGCTATCATACTCGAATCCCTTCAAATATGTATTTATGGTTGGAGAGAGATAGAAAATGAGTAATTTCTCTTACTCGGATGTCACTTAATCCAAACTATAATCCAAAAAAAATTATGTAGTTTTAAGTCCTTAATTCCTTGAAGATGGGTGGTTTAAATTCATGTCAAATTCCCATTGAAAGAGGTTGCCCAAACATATGTACACATACCTTTACAATTGAATCCACTTGAGGCCCATCATCAGTAGACAACAACTTGGGGGGTATATATATTTCTTTGGCCAAAAATGCTAACCTCATAAATCTATAGCTTCACAAGCATGCTTTAATGACCCAAAATGTTTCTTCTGATCATCCATATAATTAACCTGAAATGTTTACTACCTATTACAAACCCATGATTCAAAGGACTGTTTGTTTTTGAGAAACTTATCTTAATCCATTTACACAGCCATAAAGGGTTTTTAAAAGAACTGTTTTTTACAAAGCAAGCTAAGCCGTGAGGGTCCATTGCTTTCAATTTCCCTTGTAACAATTTCACAAAGAGATAATCAGCAAGTTCACAAACCAGAAAAAGAGAGAAGAAGATTGAAGAGAAGGATAAGAGAAGGAGAGAAAAAGAATTCGACAACAATAGTGTGCTACAGTCGAACTAGATAAAAAAACTCTCCTCTCTACCACTTATAGTTATAGAGAATAAATTACATCTATTACAAAGAAAGTCTCTAAAATAAAAGAAGACAAGCTCGATATCGTTGGCAGTAATTACCACCCAGCGATATCGAGTGGGTCCCTTTTTGAGCTCATATCGTAACACCTTCCCTCAAGTTAGAGTGTACAAATCTCTCAATCCAAGCTTATAACAATTTAACCAAAATGTAGGCTCAAACAAGGGCTTTGTAAGAATGTTAACATGCTAATTCGAAGAAGATATAAAAGGAGTGACAACTAGCTTCTTCATAACAGCATCTCGAACGAAATGGTAATCCACCTCTATTGTTTGGTACGCTCATGGAACACTAGATTGTCAGCAATATAGATAGTAGCATGATTGTCACACCTCAAGGACATAGGGCGAGAAGTAGAAAACCCAAGTTCTTGCAAAAGATTTCTCAACCATAACAACTCAGTAGTAGTCTATGTCATAGAATGGTACTCAGCTTCATCACTTGACTTAGATATAGTAGTTTGTTTCTTACTTCACCAAGTAACAAAATTACCCCAATAAAGGAACAATATCCAGTAGTGGAGCGCCTATCACCTTCAGCTCCTACCCAATCAGCATTAGAAAACCCAACAATATCAAGATGACGATGTCGATTGTAAATCAGACTAGTATCAGGGGATTTTTTGAGATACCGTAATATACGACAGGTAGCCTCCCAGTAGGCAACCTTAGGAGTATGCATAAACTGGCTAACCACTCCACTAGCAAAGGAAAGGCCAAGTCAAGTTACAGTAAGATAGATCAGTTTTTCAACCAAGCGTCTATATTAATGTATATCAGAATATTCAGGACTATCACATGTTTCAAGCTTCTGATGTGGGTCCATTGGTGTATCAGCTGGTTTGGCTCCAAGAAATCATGTTTCAGAAAACAGATCAAGTACATACTTCCTTTGAGAAAGACTAATGCTTTTACTACTGCAAACCACTTCAATCCCTAGAAAATAGAAAAGTAGTCCTAAGCCTTCATCTGGAACTGTGTGTTCAAATAAGACTTGATTACAGCAATGCCAGAATTATCATTTTTTGTACTAATAATATCATCAACATAAACAGAAATGATGGTAATAGTAGAGGAACGACGTCGCATAAAGATAGAATGATCAAAGTAACAGGCAGTGAAACCAAAGTCTATAAAAACATTACTGAATTTATCAAACCAAGCACGAGGAGACTGTTTAAGGCCATAGATAATGTCACAACCAATTTTGGACTAATCAATAGTGTGATGAACAGTCATATGAAACAACGGTTCAAACTAAGATCTAATAAAGACCGTGTCAATGAAACCAAACCAAACACATTCTAAATTTGTAATCAAAGATAATAAATAAATAGCAAAGTCATTATTAATGAACTGAGTGTCTAATGTGGTAAATAAATATTTAACCAGTTATCTCAAGAAATCAAAACATAAATATAACAACTATTACAAATCTCATAAGTCAAATACGAAATTAAAGACACTAGGTGCAACTACGATAGAAACACTCGCATGATGAGTCTTGCTTATCCTCTACAGCTTGCATTTCCATAGCTGCCACTTGTCCATACGTAGATGCATTGATATAATCTTTGATAGTAGTACGTGCAACATCAGAACTAAAAAGAACAACGCGCGCGAGGGTCAGTTCTCCAACATGAGCTTAGTGAGAAAACAAAACAATGCACAAACATATGCATGCATTCAATTCATATCTTTGATCTGATATAAGTTTGCAAATATGCTATGGTAAGGATAGGTGGTCATCGCACCTCCATACACTAGAGTATGAGCACACTCAACGGATCACACACCACTGTCACCCCCCATCACTCACTAAGAAATAGAGATAGAGCTAGAGTTCTCAGATCACACACCGTCAGAACCCCCCTAATACCCTATCCGTACCAGTATGTATGACCCTACTAGCGAGGCCTTGCAAATTAAACTCGTAACTAACCATCCTAGATGTCATCAAAAGTTGTATCCAAGGTCTTACCCCAGCATCCCTCAATATGCCCATAGAGATAGAGCTAGAGTTCGGTGGTCACGCTAGAGACCACAATACCACGTCCTCCCCCTAATACCCTACGACATATTAATTCCGCTAAGGTAATAGCGATACGATGATGTCAATGCGTGAGACGAAATAGAGATAGGGCTAGAGTTTGGCGGTCAGACCTAAGACCACAGTACAACATCCTCCCCCTAATGTTTCACTTAATCCAACACATCAACCACACACACAAGCATATACATATTCCTAGCATCATCATCATGTCAAATAAGAATAATAATAAAATATACATGAACATATATATAACAAGTATTGGATGACATGTGAGATGTACCAACAATCATACAAGGCATGACATTATATCAGATAATAGAAAATAAAAAGAAAGGATAGCTTGTTATTAACCAATTAGTTTAGGTCTTGTTCCCTCACCTGTGATTGATGTTTGTTCATCTTTCAAGCTTTGAAAATTACTTTGAACTAGTTGAAAACCTAAACAATTAATGTATTTAAATCAGGGGTTAATTTTTTCAAGTTACAGTATTTGAAAACCTTATCTAGTCCCCAAAATATGCTTCCTATCATTAACTGGTTGACTCAGTGGTCTCAATATATGTCAACCACATATTGTGTGGTTGATTCTGTGGTCGCATATATTGTCGACCATACAAGCGACCACACAAACCCTGCTCACTTCTCGAGAGTCTGTGGTCTACTCACTGGTCGCACTATGATTGACCAGTGATGCGACCACACAACCTTCAGGTCATGATTCAAGCTTGGGCTTCGATTCGATCCTTTGGCTCGACAATGAGATCCATCCTACGTTCATTCTACGGCCATTATCCATTATTTAATTTATTCATTATAACCCTAATCATTATAGTCCTCATTATGAATTTATAACAAACATGTTAGGATTGAAACATAGTTTAGATCTGATTTCCTAGCAACAAAAATCCTAAATCCACAATTCTACTGTAACCTAGCCTTCTACGAAGTCAAGGTACTTACCATTGATCCTCGTTGTAGTAGGTTGAAGTTCCAACGGCAACTCCTCTGCATGTAACTCCCTTTCTCCTTCCTTCAAGCTTTCTTTCTCTCCAAGTCTCCTTCTTCTCTTCTCTCTTTCTCTCTTAGATCTAGAATTTGGGAATAAGCAAAAGAGTAAAATAGAGTAGAGGGATGTCCTTTATATAGAGAAAAAACCTCCATATAGAGTCCTCTCTCTATTAGAAGAGAGTCCTCATCAAATTAAAAAAGTTCCCTAAACATGGAGTCAGTTTTGGGCTTGATCGATCGACTTTGTGGTTGCATAATCCATTGACCACACAAATCCAAAATAATCGACAAAACAACTAAATTTTACTAGTTTGACTGTTTTGACTGGTTTGTTCATTGGGCTTTGTGGTTTCTTCATACGATTGGTTCGTTTGAGCTGATTATGATGGCAAGACTTGTTACGACACGAAAACATAAGGTTAGACTGGATTCGTGGCATGTGGGTCTTCCAAATAACCTTAAGTAATTTGCACGCTTCAGTTGAGTTTCCTCCCTGAGCAACATACCTTAGAGGTTGATCCATATAAATTTCTTCGTGTAGATCCCCATATAAGAATGCATTCTTGACATCCATTTGATATAGGGGCCAGTCAAAATTCATAGCCAAAGAGATAATAACACGAACAAAATTAAGACGATCAACAGGAAAGAATGTCTCAAAATAATCAACATGTAAGCACTCATTTTTGCCATCTCTAGTCAAACAGAGCTTTATTGGTGTATAGACAGCAAGAGAGCGGAGATAAATGAAAATTTAGAAAGTATAAGGGAGGCGAGTGAAACTCTCTCAAACCAACAGTCGATCAACCCTATGTGCTCTCTATGGTGTTTTGAGCTGAGCCAAAGTGCCCCCAGTGTGCAAGAGTTTTGGTGATGCATTCGGAAAGGGCTGCGGATCAATTCAAGGTTTAGACGTTAGGTGGTGACTTCGAGATTGATTTCAGCAGCCCCACAACAAAGGCATGGGCTGTAATCTACATGGACATGTAGGTCGTGGAAATACCTTCGAAATAAGACCAGAATCTCTCAATTTCGATGTCAAACGAAGAAGATATCGCGATTTCAATCGGATTGAAAATGGCTTATTAAATCCAAGGGTTTTTCTACAAATTATCATAAATTAAATATTTATTGGGTGAATTATCGTGATTTGAACCGATCGGATTTTATTCGACCACATCTTGATCATCCGACATCCAAATCAGATCATTCAAGCACCAGTGTGCTCCATTGTCCTTCCTCTTCAAAGTGGACATGGAAAATCTGGGACAATGGCCTCCGAAGGATCCCATGCAGAGCTGCAAACCAATATGCCCGCCTAAACTTCGATCCTTTATAATTTTATTATCCGACGTTCAAATCAAGTGATTCAAACACAGTGTGCTACATTTTCAATACTCTTCAAAGTGGACGTAGAAAATCTGAGACAGAGGCCGTCAAAATATTCCATGCGTAGATACAAGTTGATGGCCCATAAAAGAGAGAGAAAAGCCGATCAAGCCCAACTTAACCTGACCCAACTCAAACCCATTTCAGTCCAAATCAGTTCAGACTCAACTCAGCCCAACCCAGCTCAAGCCAATTCAGTCTAACCCAGCCCAGACCAGTCCGGTCCGAATCGATTCAACCATGTACATGTATTTTTGTATTTTTTGTTATACATATATGTTTATATGATATATTATATATTTTAATATATATATATATTATATTATTATATTATATATATGTATACATTTATATTCATATTCGGTCCAGAGGAAAAGAGAGAGAGAACCCGATAAGAGAGAGAGAGAGAGAGAGAGAGGGAGTTCGGTGGAAAGAAAGATGGAGGTGCTGCCACCTCCACCTCTCCCATGCTGTATTTAATCCACCATCCTACCACCTCCATCTCTTTGAGCCCAACCCAAGGCTATCATCGCCACCTTTCTCCCTTGCCTCTCACCATATTTCTTGAGCCCCAAGACCACCAACCTGCCCACCCACTCTCTTGAGCTCATCAAAACCACCTGTTACCTTGAGACCAATCCACCTCCCACCATGTCAACTCACAACCGGTCATGGCCTCCACCTCCCTTTCATCTTGAGCCCAATCCCAACATGGCCAAAATCTGCCCAGTCGATCGAACTCCATCGATCCAACCACCAAGCCATCGGCCAACATCACCTCATCCCCATTTTCAGCTACCTACCCAACCCACATCCCTGCTCCATTCGACACATACTCAACCCACAACCTGCTCCCACGTGATAGCTGCAAAGCCCAAATCCAACATACCTGCCCAGCAGTAGCCACTTCCCTGCTCCCTTTCTCAGATCTGCTCCAATAAAATGAGAAGCAACCACTGCTCAGGGGAGGAGATTGGCGGAGAGAAGCCAAGAAAAAAAAAGAGAAGAAAAAACTAGATGAGACAAGGGAGAGAAAATACAGAGAGGTTCCGAGAGTTAGAGAGAAAGAGTGAAGTTGAGAGAGAGAAAAGAAGACAGAAAAGAGGAGTGGAGAAGAAAAGAGGGAGTTGAGGGGATTCACTTGCGGCAAACCATTCATACCAGTCCGACCACCCCTGCTCCTCCTCCTCACCATTTGCGATCACCGGCAACCCATCGCCACCGCCTTGCAGCAGTCACCCTTGAACTATGACCCTCGAACCTATTTAACCATACTTCCTCCAAAACCAACCACCCTCACCTACTGCTACCATCCCAAGTGACCTAGCCTGTGACCATCAACCTGATCTGCGGCCACCCGTCATCGGACCTGTATCGCTGTGATCGCCTGCCGACCAGCTGCTGCTCACCATCACCATCGGCCTACCCCCGATAGCAAACGAAGTTTGATTTTATTGGGGTTTGTGATCACCGTGGGACGAGTTTCTGCCTCATACAGCTCGGGCCGAAGACCAGGGGAAGTTTAGGAAAGATGGGGAGACCCAGCAGCTGCCGGTCGGGGCAACCTCATCACTAGTCTTTCGGCCAAGTTAAAACCGAACCAGGTTGGTGGTTTTTATTTTTATTCCTTGTAATTGTTTGATTTCATATTGGTATGATATTTTAATTAAATCTGATCCCTTTGAGTGAAAAAATCTGTTTTGATCTATTTTGATAGTAATTCTATCACAATTGATCTAGAAGTTTTATGGAACTGATCCGATTGTGGAAATTAAATAGAATTGATCCGATTGTGAAAATTTGAATGGAATTGATTCGATTGTGGAAATTAAATAGAATTGATCCAATTATAAAAATTTTATGTGATGAAAATTGATCCAACCATATGATAATAATTTTTTGTGATTAGTCCGACCATATGATTGAGAATTTTATGTGATTGGTCTGACCATATGATGGGAATTTAATATAATTGGTCCGACCATATTATTGGAATTTTAATGTGGTTGATCCAACCACATGATCTGAATTTTATGAGAATTGATCGTGACCATATGATTGGAATTTTAATGAGTTGATCATGGTCATTGATTGAGAATTTTGATGTGATTAAAATACATCCATTGATCATAAATTTTTAATGTGAATTTTAATATGATCATTAGATATGATTTTAAGTAATTTGAACCATCGAATTGTCTTGATAAGTGACTTTATTGAATCTGAACAGTTAGATTATCGTGATAAATGATCTGAACTGTTAGATTGTCTTTGGAAGTATTTTAATCAATTTGAGCGGTTGGATTATCATGATGAATGATCTTAACCGCTAGATTATCTTTGAGAATGATTTAAATGAATCTGAATGGTTGGATTATGATTTTTATGAATCTAAACCGTTAAATCTTGATCATAAATGTCTTAAAAGAAATCTGAACCATTAGATTTTGATTATGAGTGTCTTAAAGAAATCTGAATGGTTAGATTATCTTTAGAAGTGATTTTAATCAATCTGAACAGTTGGATTATGATCTTGAGTGCTTTGCACTTTTAGATTTTCATTGTGAGTGATTTTGAGTGATTTGAACCATTGGATCTTGTTTGTAAATGTCTTAAATGAAATGGAACCATCAGATCTTTGTTTATGAGTGTCCTAAATGAATCTAACCATTGGATCTTCGTCATGAGCATTTTAAATTGGATCTGAACCATTGGATCTAAATCAGGAGTTTTTTCGAACTATTGGATCTTGATCATGAGTGTCTTTGATGAATCTGAACCGTTGATCATGGTCACATTGCTATATTTATGTGCACTGTCTTATTAAGAATCCTTTCACTGTTAGCTTTGAGCACACTACCATGTTTAGATCTGTTTGTTGTATGTCATGTTTGAATGATATCTGTTGTCGGTAAAGAACTTACTTTCTACTACATCCTAGTTGAACGTGCATGTACACTGGTAGAAGACATTCCTAGATGTGGGGACGTGCATGTGGGCACCCACATTCAGGGAAGGATAAAAGCGAGAAAGATAAAAGTCTTAATCAAGAAGCATGAAGCCTAGCCCAACAACTCCAAAATTAGGGTTTACGTTACAAGGGTGGCTTTAGGACGATCCTTACCCTTCTGCTCATTCCCCTAAGATGCAGAAACCTAGATAGGTGTGATGTGAATCCAACCATAGATCTTTTAGGTTCATCACTCAGTCCTACTGGACCACCCATATTTCGACCCAAACGGGTCAACCAATGAACAAGTTGATCTTCCGAACTACGTGAATCTTGATTCTTAGGGCAAACCCTAAGATACGTAAGTAGTCTAGGAAGACTCCCAGATATGGTTCCACACCTCAGTCTATATACATTTACAAAGCCTACTCCCTTAGAGATATACTCTATTTCCTGAGAGACACACCTTACTCCCTGAGAGTATACACATACTCTACTCCCTGAGAGACACACCTTACTCCCTAAGAGACATAGCCTACTCCTTGAAAGACATATGTTACTCCCTGAGAGCATACATATACTCTACTCCCTGAGAGTATACATATCTTCCTCCCTGAGAGACACACTTTACTCCCTGAGAGTACGCAAACCCTATTCCTTGAGAGTATACACACCTTACTCCCTGAGAGATACATCTTAACTCCCTAAGAGTATATACATATTCTACTCCCTAAGAGTATACATACCTTCCTCCCTGAGAGACACACCTTAATCCCTGAGAGACATATACTACTACCTGAGAGACACATGTTACTCCCTGAGAGCATACACATACTCTACTCCCTGAGAGTATACATACCTTCCTGCCTGAGAGACACACCTACTCCTTGAGAGACGCACTTTACTCCCTGAGAGACATACCTTCCTCCCTGAGAGACATATCTTTCTCCCTAAGAGACATACCTTCCTATCTGAGAGACATACTTTACTCCCTGAGAGACATACCTTCCTCATTGAGAGACACACCTTACTCCCTAAGAGGCACACCTACTCCCTGAGAGACATACCCTACTCCTTGAGAGACCTACCTTACTCCCTGAGAATACACATAGTACTCTCAAGTATCACATCATAGTATCCTTAGGTCCTCTATATCCATATCCATATTCATATCCATATTCACTTAAAATCCACATTAGGCTATCTCTAGATTCAATCTCAATCATCATCAAGCATAAACTTCAACTTGAACAATTGAATCTAAGGAAGCTTAATCATAATCCACATCCATAAACTTTAATCACATTCTGTTTCGAACTACGTTTTGGACTTGATTTCCAGGATTGGAATACGTAGGTAATTTGAGATGTTTTGGACATCTCAGATTCAGTCCATCACCGAACCATCTTCGGTTTAGTTCATTGTATATTATTTTGTTTATTTTTTTACTTTGAGAACTTGTTTGGCTGAACTTAGGCTAGAAGAACTTAGCAACTTGGCATAGAATCTCCCATGAGCCTTAGTAATCATCCATTGACCATGAACAGTCAGAACCATAGATTCTAAGGAAAGTAGAATCACATAGGAAGTCGATTTTTAGATTAGGCAATTTTGGGTGCCTAATACCTTCCCAAACTGTACCTTGAATGCTTATCCATTCTCTGATAGACCAAAGTCAATATATTGGGTCATGAGTCAACAGAAGTTTTATCTCAGGATGAGACTACATTTTAGGTCCTAAACCTTAATCTAGGTGGCGACTCCAAATCATTTACTGTTTATTCAGTGTAGGTGGACATTTGTCCTCACACAACGCCATAGGTTTGAGTAAACCCTTTGACAATAAGTCTAGCCTTCAGCCTATCAACAATGCCAACAGATTTATGTTTAACTGTATATACCCATCTGCAAGGAACTACGGAATGACCCTGAGACAGATCAATAAGGGTCCAAGTTTGGCATGCCATTAGAGCATCCATCTTAGCATCCCTAGCTACTTTCCACCCTAGATGGGACAAGGCTTGAGAAAAAAAAAGTAGGAACCAAGGTAGTACATAGGGAGTGAACCAAATTTTGGTGACAACGAGGAAGTTATGCAGTAGAAACAAAATGCTCAATGGGAAAGGTCAGTAAAGAACGCTGAGTACAAGAATGAGTAACTTTACGGAGAGCAATAAGGAGGTCAGGGGAGATCTCAGGATCAAACGAAGTAGTAGTAGACAAAGGAGCAACTGGTGCAGTAGTAGGTGGAGCCACTTGATGATGGCGTGTATAAACTTGCAGGGGAGGTGGAGGGTCAAATGGTAGGGTTTGGCCAGATGGTAGGGTTTGGTCAGATGGTGATTTGGGATCATCAGGTGTGATGGAAAGGGATTGGTGGTTCAGGATTATCCGGTGGACAAGGAGTAGGGGAAAGAGTCAACACCGTAATCGGATAGTATGGTCTGTCTTCAAAGAAAGTAATATCAGAACTAACATAGTGCCGTTTAGTAGTAGGATCAAAGCATCTATACCAATTTTTAGTACAGGAATAACCAAGAAAAATATACTTAAGAGAGCGAGGAGAAAAAATTTTCAATTTAGGATGGATGATAGGAACAAAACAGGTATTACCAAAAACTCTAGGGTAGACATTAAATAAGGAGGTATCCGGATAAAGAAGACGGAAGATAATTTTATTGTGTAAAACAGAAGAGGGCATCTAATTAATAAGATAACAAGCAATCATAATGGCATCACACTAATAAAATCTAGGCACATTCATATGAAACATCAGAGATGGAGCAATATCTAAAAGATGTCAATTTTTAAGTTCAGCAACCCCATTTTATTGAGGAGTATAGGCACAACTAGTATGGTGTATGATGTCATGTTCAAAGCAGAAATCAGAAACAATCATTTAAACATATTTAAGAACATTGTTTGTACGTAAAACTTTAATGAAAATCCCAAACTGATTCAAAATTTCTTTATAAAACCCTTAAAAATAGTAAAAAACTTAGAACGATCTTTAATTAAATAAAGTCAGGTCATCCTGAAAAAATCATCCATAAAGGTTACAAAATAAGAAAGCCCTAGCTTATTGGGGATACGGCAAGGACCCCAAATAACAGAATGGACTAAAGAAAAAGGGGTAAAATTCCTAGGTGTATTATTAGTAGAAAAAGACGAATGGTGATGTTTTCCTAATTCACAAGCCTCACATAGTAGAGTAGAGAGAGACTCAACTAGGGATAAGAACTTTCATCTTAAACAGAGACAAGTGATCAAGCTGGTGGTGCCATTGAAGAGGGGTAGTAGTGAAAGTACTTGCAAGGGTAGGAATTTGATCAATGTGATCCAAGTAGTACAGACTAGCATGCTCACGTCCTCTACTAATCATATCCCTGGTCCTGAGATCCTGAAAATACAATGAGAAGGGAAAAATATAGCAACACAATTCAGAGATTGATAGCGTGTCGAATGCACTAATTTAATTAAATATTTCTTTATTGATCTGATTAATAAACTGTAAATATAATAAGCAAATGTCGATCCCACAAAGAACGAATTGATTAAAATTTATATTCTACTCAAACTAAATATACTAATTAATGCTAATTAAACACAATAACAAATGGGGGATTTTGGTTGTTTGAATCAAATTGAAAGTAAACAGACAGAATTTAAATAGGAAGATAATTAGATGAGAAAATTCAGATCTTGGTTCAATATCCACCCACACATGCAATGAGTAAAATTAATCGCAACGTTAATCTCTTCCTTCTAATTAGAATTAAAGATCCTAGATAACAATAAGCTCTGTTACCCGAGTTTTTCCTTAAGTATCTCTACTAAAACAAGCTCTTTGGAGAGATCTAACCATTGAACAATACTGAATAAGCTCTCAATGTTTAATTTAATGGTAGCATTAAGAGGGTGGAAAACAGATCAATCTAAGCAACAATCACACACAAGCGGAAATTATTTAACTTAGGTTATATTATTCACAATGATGAGACAAAAATTTAAACATAATCATCTACCACTGTTTGCTACTTGTGATTAGAATCAGGACGATTACGTATCATAGATTCTAGATCTAGCAATTAATATTAATCTAACTGATTCAACAGGCCATTACTGAATTATTCAGACGAATATCATAATTAAAGAGAAAAGAATAACATAAGCAATTCCAATAAAAGAGAGAAGAAGAACAACGTTACTGAATAGAGATTACACCATTGACATGAGTTTGAGCTTTAAAATTCCCTTGAACTGAATGAGAAGATTAGCTAGACATTACAATCCTTTCAGAGATAGAAAAATTTTCAATAAAGAGAGAGAGAGAGAGAGAGAGAGAGAGAGAGATGGAGAGAGTTTATTTTTACACTAATGCTCTATATATAAAACATGACAATCTCTTGTAACTTATAACTCCTTCTTTGTGTAGGATTCCTTCTTTGTGTAGGATTTCTTCTTTGTTTAGGAGTCCTCTATTTAGAATTCTAAAATTGTAGAGTCTTTTTTTCTTCTTTGGAGTATTCTATTGTAGGTTTAGGTTTCCTAACTTGATTAGGAGATTATTATGGAATTTACATCCACCGTTGAATGCTTTAATCTGATCAGAGGGCTACTCCAATTCGGATTCGGTTAGATTTTCTTGTCAGACTTTGAAGCCACATTTGGAGACCCAAACAAACTCAGATTTTTCTCTATAATACCATTCTGAAGTTGAGACATCCTCTACAATTTTACTGAAGACAACTTTTCAATTCTAAAACTCTTTTCATGTCAAAAACCTGCATGAAACTCAGAACATCAATATTAAAAATGCTAGAATTTTCCTATCTTTTAACAATTAATTCACAATGTCTCTAAAATATGTGAAATTAATAAAATTCATCATATTCAGTTCAATAAGACATAAAACACATTAAAAAGCATAGTGCAAAGAGAATAAAAATATAAAAATTACACACCTATCAGAGATTTAGTTAGTTAACTAATAGATAACAAATTAAGAGGTAAATTAGGGACTTAGGGACATGCAAAACAGAATGTAAAGACAAAGAAGGGGTAAGGGAAACATGACCATGCTGAGAGGCTGTAGTGGAGGAGCCATCAACAAGATAAATAGTAACTGGCTTGTTGGTGGTATTAAGGGAGAAAAAGATAGAGGACTCACCAGTCATGTGACAGGTGGCGCCATAACCAATGATCCAAGAATGAGGAAAAGTATGAGAAAGGAGGACAGATGTAATTGTGTGGGCTAGGGTAGCAACAGAAGTAGAACTAGTAGCCTCAAATTGTTGAATCCTACGAAGAAGAGCATCATATTGGGAAAAGGATAGATTAGATGAGGATGGTCAAACCATCGCAGCAGGAGATGCATCATCAATGGTAATAGTATTGACTAAATTTTCAGCCCATTTAGGACAGTCAAACTTTTTCCAATAAGAATCAGCGGTATGGTTTGTCTTGTGGCAATGAGTATAATAGCAGGCAGATCTATTAGATGGTGTTTTCCCAGAACCACGATTAGTTGCACCACGACCACGACTATGGGTAGAGCCACTACCCTTAGGGGATGATCCCTAACCATGGCCAGCAAACAAGGCAAATGTATTTTTGAGAGAAGGGTCACTCTGGGGAACCAATCGTTGGAGACGAAAGAAAGTCTCATTCAGGATAGACATGGATGCGCCGACAAAAAACTGACTCTTCACAGCCTAATACTTATGAGAGAGTCCAGCTAAAAAACATAAAACTCAGATTGTTGGGCCTTTAACTTATTGATATCAGTGGTAAGGGACTACACAGCTTGGATTTTCTTAATAAAGCCTTTGAAACCACCATAGTAGTCAATTAGGGATTTATTGCTAATAGAGTAAGTGAACATCCTCTCATAGAGGTCATAAATACGAGAAACATTTTATCCTAGTCATAGATTTCTTGTAAATCATTCCAGAAGGCCTTGGCAGTATTGTGAAACATCACAGTAGGTAAGATGGAAGGTTCAATACTATTCCACAAGTAAGTTTGAACCAAAGAATTATCACGAAGCCAGGCATTATAAATCTTAACAGATTCAGGGTCTTTAGTGACACAGGCAAGAGCATCTTCAGATAACAGCTGTACTTTATCCTTAGACAGGATGTAGGCCTTGATGGCCTGAGCCCAGAGAAGGTAGTTTGAGATCCCTCTCAATTTTATAGCGATGATCTGAACATCTGTAGGCTTGGGATCAATTATCTTGGAACAGAATAAATAGCAATCAACACAATCAAGCAATATAAAATTGTTGTTCTTTCACTCGGTTTCGTTAATTGAGAGGCCAAAGGATATAAGGCTCAAAGTGAAGCAAGGGTTAGTGGTGGAGATAAGGTATAACAATAATAAAAAACAAACAATAATCTAAATTTCAGTTGGCCAAGGAATGAAGGGTTCAAGAGGGGTGGCGATAGGCTAGTAGTGTAGTAAAAAAAAAAATTTAATTACTGCTCAATACATTCACAATAAGAAGGTGATCTAGAAGTTAAAATAAGAACCAAAACATTGGCAGCATAGTAGTAATAGAAGTAAATCTTGATCACCAAGACAAGTAGTACATAGTTAGAGCAAAAATATCAAAGGCCTATCAAACCAAAGCTTTGATGAATGATAGCCAAGGATCTAATGCTCTGATACCATGTAATAATTTCACAAAGTGATAACCAGCAAGTTCACAAACTAGAAAAAAGAGAAAAGAAGATTGAAGAAAAAGAGAGAAAAAGAATTTGACAGCAGCAGTGTGCTACAGCCGAACTCGATAAAAAACTCTCCTCTCTACCACTTATATTTATAGAGAATGAATTACATCTATTACAAAGAAAATCTCTAAAATAAGAGAAGACATAAAAAGAGAGATACAATAAGTCAAATAAGAAATAAACCAACAACCCAAAAAGGGAAGTCTCCAAGTTCAATATTGTTGGCGGTGATTACTACCTAGCAATATCGAGTGGGCCTCTTTTTGGGCTCATATCGTAACATCCCTCACTCAAAAGAACTCGTTATGGAGTACTAGACAGAGTCCCATGTCTCGTTCCATTAGTCGAAAATCCAGGTTTGATATGCTTCAACTGGAGCTTAACTTTCTATTTTACCCATCCCTCTCTTTAGTATAGTTTATATTTGTATTTGATCGAACCTACAATCTAAAAAGAATTATGCACCTTGTAAAATTCAATTATGCAAGTATTCCTTTTTCTTTAGATATGCAATCCGTGCCCTTTCAAGTACCTTGCCAAAATTAATGACCCATGTTCAAGGTCATATACTGTGACATTCAAGAAGAATGCAGTCCTTATGGCCATGAATAAAAAAATTATCGAGAAAAAGAAAAAACTATACACAAATAAAGTGGTTATCTTTCAAATCAAGAGACAACTTCAAAAACGAAGAAAGACCTAACCCGACATCCAAACCCGACATCAACAAATCATATAGGAACGACAATATTGGAGACAACTTGAGGGCTATCAAAAATGGGTGCTTCTTCTTGAAAATACCAGTAAAAGAGATCGAATGATTGTCCATTGACCCATTTTTCAAACGTTTAAGAAACTTTAGTTTCATTATTAAACTTCCTTCTATTGTCTATTGTGAGACATGAACTTAAATCCGTATCTGCTGAAAAGTTTTAATACTTTTCCCCACCAAAGTTTTCTTGGTTATTGTTCCATCTCCAACAGTAGTATTGTTGCCTGTTGATGCAATCTTTACTGAGTTATGCTCTGTATTCCCACGCTTTTCTTTCCTTTTCTCCAAGAAGAGAGAGAAGTACCAATAGCAAGATGATCAGGCCAGCATCAATCTCCCCTTTGTCAAGACTGGGCTAAGGCATAGAGGCCCAATCCCAGCCAATAGACTCCCCAATCTCAACTCCTTTATCGGTTTGACCCTCAATCTATGTTGATAGTAAAAGCATTAACTTTCTCCCCAACAGCCCCTCTCTCGAGATCATCTCAATCCAACAAACCTCACACACTGTGATTAATATATTGTTATCAAAGCCAAGCAACATACTGTGATTAATATATTGTTATCAAAGCCAAGCAACATACTGTGATTAATATATTGTTATCAAAACCAAGCCATGTTGCCTAATTCAATCCGATAAACGTTATCGATATTTTTTTTTCCGGATAAATAGATATTTTATTAATTTAAAAGAAAGAGAACTCAACAAGTTAGACTCTCAAGAGGGAACCAGACAACACAACACAACCAAACAATTAACAAACAACAATTGGGAAAGTTTTATATACAAAAACTAAAGAAAAACAACCACTCCACTACTACTAGAAAATGCCACCGATGTTGGTTCCTCATAGATTCTTTCTTCCATTCCTCAATAGTTTTATAAGATTATGGAAACACATAGAATAAATAACAATTATTCGTGTCGCTTTTGCCGATTTCCTTGGTAGTTTCCTGATTCGAATCTGTACCAGTTTTTTTTTTCTTTATTTTTTTTTAGTAGAACACTTCATAAAATAAATAAATAAAAAGATGCTTTTGAAAAAAAAGTTTAGTAGTTCATGACAAAGCACAACCTAATTACAGTGAATTCTACATTTTAGATTTATCAGGCCCTAATCCGTAATCTGCTACGGTTAGTAGATGTGTAGTGGCAGTGGATTCAACGACCTGCCTTATTATCCTATGGTCAATAATGTGTTGGTGTGGGAGATTCCATCCTACCCCAAAATGAGTACAACTCTTTTCGGTTTTTCTTTTTCTAAATATTTTAAAGAAAAAAATCCTAATGACCTTTGGCAACATTGACACTTTCTTGCACACCATGTGGGTTCCTATCGAATGAAACCATTCTCACAGCGTGATTAATAGTAGGGCTTGGGTGATTCATCCACCTCGATGGTGTTGGAAACCCATATTTATATTTTAATTGTGTAATTTTTTTTATTAATTAGAAAATCTTGTTGATGAAAAGATTATTGTATTTTATTTTTGGGAAATTTTATAGACCTCCCTGTGTATTGCCCGATTGACAATCAAGCACCTTCTTGAATAAAAAAATATAATGATCTCTTAAAGGGATTGTGTAATTGTGTTAGAGGTGACTCTTAAGTGAAAATTAAAAGAGTATACCCCTTCACCATTTCCATTTATTTACCCTTAAAGAGAGACCTGATCCTCCAACACTGTCTTGCAAATACTCATTCTCGCATTCACCATCTTCAATGCCAAGAACCCAACTCACTGCGATTCTTACTTCCTCCATTCAAGATCGATCTCAACATCACCCTAAACCTCAAGATCCTGTTCCACAATTCCAATCATGCAAGCTTCAAGCACGGCCCCGGAAGCACCGCCTTCGTATACTACTATGGAACTCAGGTTGCTATAACAAATATCTCTCCCGACAGTGGCCCTGCAACTAGATCCGAAATTATTGCTTCTAGGTTGACACTTGAGGGCGATCATTTCAAGACTGAAATTTCTGGATTGATTAGCAATTTGATGGTCAGAGAATTTAAGATTAGTCTACCGCCACTTGACGGGTGAAATTTTTGAGAATCTTTCGAAAAACATGTTGTTAGTCTTTCCGATGGATGGAGATGATCAGATTTTGATTTGGAAGAATAGTAATTGGTATTCTAGACTTAGAAGTGGATGGCCTTTTCGTTGCATATCAACCCCTCTCTTCTTGCAATCACCTTCCATCTTCTTTCTCTTCTTCAGCTCCCCCTCCCCTCCTCCCCTCCCCCTCTAGCTCCTCTTCGCCCTTCTCCTTCCCTATCCTTCCTTTTCCGTCTCTTTCTTTTTTTTTTTCTAATATCTAGATTTTTGACTTGCCTAATCCCATGGGTCCATACTAACCCCAGAAATGCATAGATTAGATCACTATAGAGTTGAATGAGAACCATTCAACTTGCACCTATAGAAAGAAAGAACAGTTAACATCCAGTATGAGTGGTCCAAGGCAATAAGAAGAGTCGAACTCAGTATCTTCCATTTCTTGAAGGGTAGGCTCCTTTGCCCACTCAACTACCCCATTGGTTTCCCTTTCCATCTCCTTGATCCTCACTAAAATAGTGGAGAGAATTGTTCCCGAAACATTCGTCCTGAACACCAACGATCGTGTAGAACATTAGTAGACGTTTACAGAAATCCAAAAATTTTAGACAGGGATGAAGAAAGAAAATATGGAAAACAAGGGATCATGCACTCTTCGATGTAAGCAAGACACTGATAAAAGTTACTGTACTCTGAGAAATCCTAGACCCCCAAAAAAAGCAATTTCTAAACCGACAGCCTTCCCATTCCAATTCCGCCCTCCACCGGCGGGCTTCCCCTCCCTTTTGGTTGGTGTCTCAGATCGCAAAATTCAGCAATAGTAGTACTGCACTAACGAGATCAAATTTTAGTGTCAGAATCTCTCATTTGGTCTAGTTGATTTGATACTGGTACAATGTCAATAACATGAAATTAAAGGTAGGGGGTGGATCCGAAACCCACCCCACAAGAAACTAAGAAGAAATGGGGATTTAATTTACCAATCATGGCAAAAAACAAAGAGAGTCCAGGTTTGTGATTTGCAGAGAAGAAAGACAAAGACGTGGGAGATGAAGAGGTGAAAATGAAAGGCTTTAGGGTTTCAGTAAAATGGTAAAATTAAAACTTTACACCAAGTTAAGGGCAATTTTGTCGTTTAAAAATTTTTAAATAGTACATGTCATATTTTAACAGAGAACAACGGATGGAGAGTGTGCTACGTCAATGGGGCAAGAGGTCTATAAAAATTTTCCTTTATTTTTTTTTTAATCTTTTTAGTGTAATACTTTCTTTTTTCTATAAATAAAATGACTAGTAAAAACAATGATCACTTCCAAATTATTTTGGAGGGAAACATTTCTTTTCCCTATTCTGAGAATTGGAAAGTAAAAGAAAAAAAAAATTACGGCTTCTCAATTCTCAAGTCATCACTGTGTTTTTTTGTTTTTTTTTTGGTAAACAATTCACCACAGTGGTTACAACAAACAAGATCCACCTGAAAAAAAAAATTGGAAAATTTCACCCCTTCCCCCTTAATTTTATCTTTAATTCACCCAATAATGTCATCCATCCTCACTAAAATGTTAAATATATATCATACAGCTCCTCCCTCTTAATTAATGATGTGACAAGATTAAAAATTATATAATGATAAAATTACTCTTAAATAGTATTAATTTATGATTTTACCATCAATTTACAATCTCTTTTCCTTCCTTTGTGAAATCGAGTGAATGAAAATTTACTGTCAGAGAAGACGACGGTAGTCAAAGTCAACGCCAGCTACAGCAAGCCCTTCACTACAGACACTAAACTTCTCTCCTTCTAAAGGCAAAAACTCTCTTCTTCGGTGGATGACTTTTCTCACTTTTCTCTGATGGAAATCTCACTTTTCTCCGATAGAAATCTTGTATGCGAGTTCCACAAGGTTCTCCTCTAAATTTATCGAATATTTCTCAATTGCCGGTTTCATGGGCTTAAGGCTTTGATTGTGTGTGGCCTCAACTCCATGACCCCCAATCCCTATTTCTAACTCCCAATTGACTTTATGAATTTTTTTTTTTTCTTTTCTTATTTACCTCTTGTTGTGTAACACTCTATTTCAACTAGATAGAGCTGGGAGGGAGAGAAGATGATGACTCTCTTCTTCCTTTTTGAGAGAACTTGGAATCAATCTCAAGACTCTTAGAGAATCCAAGCTTCTATGGTACAACTTCGTAGTAGATATCAAATGCTTTGTGGGGTACGTTGAAGGATTTGAAGGTTGAAGTTCTAGTAGGAGTGTCGATGGAAGGCCTCTTCGGCACTGATGAACCCATCCAATCTGAAAATCTCGCATTTGAAATCTTCGGTGCAAAGACTACAAATCCATCGAACTTGGTACTTGTCATGAACTCTAGCTATGTAAGCGGGTTGCATTCCTCTGTTAATCCATAGCATTCGCAATTGGTGAACTCAACTTACCTGTGCGCTACTGATATTAATGTTGATTGCTTGAGATTTTGAGCAGACTTCGCCATTGAATTGTAGGGATAGTAGCAAAGATGGGAAAAGTTGCAGAGGTAACATTGTTGTTTTTCTTCCTCATTACTGGTAGTCAAGCCAAGGACTGGCACAAGAGTGTAGAAAGGGAGGTGAAGGAAGAAGAGAAAACAATGGAACTTCACTTTTACTTCCATGACACGGTTCGAGGAAAGCAGCCCAATGCAGTGAGGGTGGCTGAAGCAGTGGAAATGAACAAATAGCAACTCTCTTCCAAATGGTGATGATGGCTGATGACCCATTGACGGAAGGACCAGAACTGGCTTCCAAGGAAGTGGGTAGAGCACAGGGTTTGAATGGAACGGTCTACAAGCAAGATCTGAACCTCATAATGGACATGAACTTGGGTTTCGTTTTTTTGGTGAAACATGAACTTGGGTTTCCCAGACGATATTTTTAACAGTAGCATCCTCAGCATTCTAGGGAGGAAGTAGGAACCCAGCAATGCATCCAATTTGAGGGATGCCGATCGTCGAAGGAATGAAGCTCTTCCAGAAGGCTCAGGGGATCGTATGGCTACGACTTATTGGTTCAATGCAACCACTGGTGCACCCGTCAGACCTATTCAACAATCTTTAGGCGATCGGAGATTTGGGTGTGAGAAATTTTCTCTTCTACTTCTGCCGCGTTGAGTTCGGTTATAACATAAATGAGTTGTTTTTTTTTTTAATGCTCTTTACATTAAGGGCAAGTAGACATTTCAAATTTTCTGATAGATTACTTAACATCTGGGGGTGTGGTTGACATTATTGAGAAAATTTGGAGTTCGGTGAATTAAAGGTAAAGTCTAGGGGGTGGGTGAAATTTGCCAAAAAAAAAAAAAAAAAACCGAGATCAGAAATCCATTCATTGGCTTGCCTACGTGTAATGTTAAAAAGATGATCAATTTTAGATGCCATCAGTGTTGGGTTGGCCCCCGCTTTCCTCCTTCCATTTCCCAATTCCGGCGGATGCCTGCGAAAGCGCCTCTCAGATTTTTTCGTTTCTCTGCGTAAGAACCTCTCTCTCTATCTCTCTCTCTCTCGCACTCGCTTTATTCACCGCCTGGATTAACAAGTGCTTATTATGTTTCTAGTGGAAAAAGCTCTTATATTTCTGTCATTCTAATCTTTAACTGATATTCGGCTTGCAGTTGCTTGTAGTTTAGAATGATCAGACTTTGCGTTTGTTGCGCTGGCTATGGGTACTTCACATCTTAGTTTATGAACTTCTATTGAGGGACAATGGGTTCATAGAGTTCTATTGAGTGATAGCATCAGAGTGAAAAAAATGTTCTACAGCAGCTGTTTGGTTTTCTCTGAGAGTCGCTTATATTTGATCCTAATCCTCTATTTCCAATTTATTTAGGTATAAAATTGAGGTACAGGAGTAAGGAGGAAAAGTGATACGATCTACGAACCAGGGAATTTAAATAAAATACATGTAAACATGTTGTAGTTGTTCAGGGATGCCAAGGCAAAGGGATGAGGAGCAAATGAAAGCGTCCAATCCCTCCGTGGTTAGTTAATAATGTAGTTTGCTTCCATATGCCCGTGAGATGGGTTCATATTGGAATGTTTAAGGGCATTGCTTAAACTTGACGCTTCATTTGCACTGGCTTTTGTTCACTGTAAACACTGAGTCATAGTTGTTAAGAACCTTCACCTCTTTGAAATGGAGATAATTGTGAAATAAATTAATTTTATAGTTTTATTTAAAAGCATTTAGTGTTGTTTCCTCCTGTTATTTTGTTCAGGGGCTTTTCATTGTGATCCTCCCATTTGTTTCTGTGTTTTTTTTTTCCTTTTTCTTTTCAAATCTTTGATTCTGCTTGGTGTTTTTGTTTTCCTTCTAATTTTGGAACCCTAGGCACTCTGTGTTATTAGTTTCAAGGTTTTTAACTAAAGAACTTAAAGTTTATTGTATGCAACATACGGCATACAGAAGATGCTTGGATTGATACTTGGTATTTTTCATTTAATATGTAGAGGATATCTCATTGTTGAAATATTGAGTCACCTGAATTATTCATGTCGTATAAATTGGCTTTTATGGCTGGCTTCACAGATTCCTCTTGTTTAGAAACTTATTGGAGGCATCTTTTTCATTTAGCCATCTAGTTTGTAGCTGGTCATGTTCTGTCTGTTGATCTTTTTGATTCGATATGCAGTAAGAAGTCGTCGACCTTGTGCACCATGGATGTTTCAGGAGCTGTGTCTCAAAATGCAGTGCCATTGAGCTTAGATGCAAAAACGGAGGAAGAATATGCTTCCCAGGCTAAATTACTTCAAGAGTTCACCAATATCTGTAGCATTGACAAGGCATGGACTTTTAACTCTGATTGTGGTATGCCTGTTCCCATTTTGTTGTTCTGCTTGTGAAAGTTGATGCTGAGTAATCTTACTTTTGTTCTGCTTTCTTTATTTTTCGTAATATTACATGTATATTTTCTCCTGCATTGCAGGAAAGGGCTCCCAGGCAATGTTTCTTGTTAGCCAAGCAAATCTATTGGCAAACAAAAGGAGGAAACACATGCTATCTGCTCATATTTCCCAAGAAAGTAACCACTTGGTTAGCTTCCGGTGGGCCCCATTTCCTGTTGAGATGACGGGTGTGTCTACAACTGTTCCATCACCCTCAGGTTTGAAGATTCTTGTAGTTCGGAATCAGGAAAATGGATCTCCCACCCAATTCGAGATATGGGATTCATCTCAGTTGCGAAAGGAAATACATGTCCCACAATCTGTTCATGGATCAGTATATGCAGATGGATGGTAACTTAATATGAAATTCATCAAACTTGATAATATGGCTTGGGAATAGAGTAGTTTCAGATGAACTAGTAATTTAAAAGGTATTGGTATGTCTTAGGTTTGAGGGTATCTCTTGGAACTCTGATGAAACCCAAATTGCTTATGTTGCTGAGGAGCCATCTTCCTCAAAGCCAACATTTGATGGTTTTGGCTACAAGAAAGGAGGTTCTACAGATAAAGATTGTGGTAGCTGGAAAGGTCAAGGAGACTGGGATGAGGACTGGGGGGAAACCTATGCAGGGAAAAGGCAGCCAGCACTCTTTGTCATTAATGTTAACAGGTCCACTTTCACTGAGTTCCTCAATGCTTCCAGTGAGATGAGGAGAATGCTGCATTAGATCTTAAAAACCTAATTTGAGTTTCTCTGCATTTTCAGTGGAGATGTTCATGCTGTTCAAGGAATCGAGAAGTCCTTGAGTGTTGGACAAGTTATATGGGCGCCATCAACCAGTGGTTCGCAACAATATTTGGTATTTGTTGGGTGGTCATCAGAAAGTGGTCCACAGAAAATTGCGAGAAAGCTCGGTATAAAATATTGTTACAATAGGCCATGCACCTTGTATGCAGTTAGGTCTCCATTTCAAGAAGCAGAAGCTGATGAATTTCCACTCAAGTGTGCTACTGCCTACAATGTTTCGTGTTATATTGTTACTTTAATCAAATTGTTTGCTTTATGTTAAGATTAGTTGCTGAGTTGCAAGCTTTGCTTTCTGTTAACTTTGGATTCCTTATTATTTTCAGAGGTAATGAAAGCAAGAGCTCTGCAATGGTTAATCTAACTGAAAGCATAAGTAGTGCCTTCTTTCCTCGGTTCAGGTACCTAGGTCCCACCAACTTTGGCCTTTGTAGTTTGTGTTTTTTTTTTCTGTGCGGCATTTTCTGTTTTTCTTTTATAATATAGAGTTGTTAATCCTCAATCACTGGCTGCTACAATATTTGTGGCTACAGAATGAAATTTCCACAACAAAATGCATTTATTGGATCAAATGACCTTGGTAGACCTTTTCTTTCCATGACCCCATGCCGAGAAGTTGATTTTGATTTGTACTAAGAAGCTATTCTGCCATATATCCGAAATTGTCGTGTGGACCATAGCTTATGACAGGACTTGGGAATATGCCATTCAATTTCAAATCTGTCTTTTGCTTATTGTCACCAAACTATGCAGGATGCACACATCCCATTTTATAGGTCACCTACAGTCTAGAAAGTTAAGTTGCCACTGTGCCAGCATGGTGCACTGGCAATGGTTATGAATTGGCATACCTCAGGCTTGGGATCCAATCCTTCCTGTATGCTTCTTAATTAGAACCATTGGTAAAAACCTCATTGGCTTCAACAACCGAAAGAAAAGAAGAGAGCAAGACAAAGAATTCTTAGAAACTGTTGACTGAATGAGGAATATTTTATTGTGACAGTCCAGATGGAAAGTCATTAGTATTTTTGTCTGCAAAAAGTTCTGTGGATAGTGGAGCACACTCTGCAACAGATTCGCTTCATAGAATTGACTGGCCCACAGGTGGAAAGCCATGCTCATCCGCAGCCATTGTTGATGTGGTAAGATCTTCTTTGTTTGCTAGAGTTTGATGTGATTGTTAAGAAATCATAAAGCAGACTTCAGAAAGTCCTTGTAAAACCAAATTCTTATAAACAACGCAAAAAAATTTGATGTTTAGATTTCTTTTCATATTTGGGGTCAATTTTCCAAATTATTGAGTACAAAATCAATGCTTCAGGTTGCATATCATCACACTTTTAAGGCTTTGAACCAAAAAATTGTCTTTCTCACTCTTTCCGGTTTTGACTGCTCAAACTGCTGTTTAGAAAAGGGAACATAAAAATTGAGAGAGAGGTAAATATAACAAGAAAGGCACAGCTGGGTGCAGTGGCACAGTGCTTGTTGTTTCATTATATAAACAAGATGTCTAAGGTTAGATTCCGTATAGGAGCATCTTTAATATAAATTTTTATTGAAGAAAACTAGTGAACCAAACCGGCCACTTTTCCAAAACTGCCCAGTTTTCAGGAAACCGTCTGGTTTTGTTTTCGGTTTTGGCAAAAGGTGACATGTACAGACAAGACCAAAAAGAATGCGGTTTTGATTCTAATTGGTTCAACAATCTGGTCCGGTTTTGAAATCTATGCTTTAAAAATTACATTTCTCATATATAATAATCTCTAATTTTTAGCTAGAATTAGTTTGCAATTTGTTGGTGTCCTCATCCTACAGTATATTTGCAGGTCCCTGTAGTGATGTCTGCTGAGGATGGTTGCTTCCCTGGGCTTTATTGTTCAAGTTTCCTTGCTAAACCTTGGCTTTCTGATGGAATTACAATGATTTTGTCTTCTGTCTGGCGTAGCAGTCAAGTAATACTTTCTATAAATGTGCTGAGGTAACAATTGACTTCTGTTTCCTTTACTTTCTGAGAATTTTAATCCTTTCCGTCTGATTGGATTGAAATGCATATTTTGTATATACAGTGGAAAATTATCACGTATTAGCCCCATTGACTCAAGTCATTCGTGGAACGTTCTTGCTTTGGATGGGGACAATATTCTTGCTGGTAATTAATCATTGACCTCTATCATTTACCTTTGAACATTTATTTTTTGGAAAAATGAATCGAACAATTAAGGCTTATGTTTTGGTTTCTTACTTGAAGTGTCTAGCAGTCCCATAGACCCTCCTCAAATCAAGTATGGAAGTACTACAAAGAAGGAAGCAGATGCAAATGGTACATGGGTTTGGATGAATGTCTCAAGCCCCTTGTCCAGATACTCCGAAAAGGTTGCATATTAGTTTATATATCTTATGGGTTTTTTGTGCACTTTGAAGTTAATGTTGTCATGCTTATATTTAATGAAGTGTAAAGCGTATCTATTACTGCTCTTTGTCACAGGTTTTATCTGTGCTATCATCCCTTCAGTTCAGTATAATGCAGATTCCTGTTGGGGATGCATCCAACAACCTTAGTAGAGGTAATTTATTGGTCTTTACATCTATATTCATGACCAATTTGTTCTCTCATCACTGTTATATCTTATTGGCTGTAATGTTCAACTGTGGCTGACTCAATGAACAATGAGGAATTCAAAATGGACAATCGCATTTAGTGAAAGCTATCTGTTATGGAGGTTTTTCTTTAGGAACTCAAAGCTTATAGAAATTAATTGATTCCGAACTGGTATGGGTTTCCGCCAAATGGCTGGGACTCATATCCTGCAATTGAGGTTGGTTTCTTTCTTTCTGTCATTTTGAACTTTCTAGTCATCCTGTTTTTCCTATCCAACCTTCAGATATGACATCAGCTCAGGAACTACTGTACTGTGTATTCAGGGGGAAACTTTGTCTGGTTGAGATTATCCATTGGTTCCAATTTCTGTTGATTTTTCGTTAGCTATAAGATGACAATCCCTATTTTTGTGTCTTTTTCCTTCTTCGGTTATTCATGGATTTTGGGTACTAGATAGATGGGCTCTAGATATCATGAAGTTGTTGATGTCTTGTCTCATTGGATGCATTAACAAGATATACCTCTCTACAAAGACTGATAGGAATATCTGATTTTGATATTCTGATGGTCTTTTACAGTTGAGATCCATTTTTAAGTGTCTTTATGACGATTTCAATGTTCTGTATCTTTCTCTCACAAGGAGGTTTGGAAATCCTCTTAAAGTTAAGGCTTTTGGTTGGGAGGTTTTGCACAAGAAGTTAAAAACAACAGTATGCTTCAAAGAGGTAGTTGGAGATGACCTTCACCCATTTGCTACATTTGCATGGCTAATGGGAATTTATGAATGCTCTGTTTCCCCACATCGTACTGCCAATCCGTCACAACAGCTTTGGTTCATTTCTTGCTGCTTTTTTTTTATGCATAATAGGTTTTCCTGTGACTTATCTTAGATGTCAGTGTGTTCACTCCCTCTCTCCCTTTTCCAGAGCTTTTCATGATTGTCATTATGTTCATGCATTGAGCTTCTATTTTTTCATTATTAAAAGGTATTGGCACGGAATAGCAATTAAGAAAAAGCAAAGAATAGAGAGATTGGTAGAAAAGAAGTGGGAAAAGAGTGTCGTATTCTAGCCCACTCATGACCCCTGAAATATATATTTATTAAATCATCCAAAGTACATAAATACCCCGTACTTAATAATAAAGACAATAGAATTAAGTATTCTACTCTACTCATGAGAAATATATAGATTTATTGAATCATCCAAAGTACATAAATACCTCTGTACTTAATAATAAAGACAATAGAGTTATCAAGTCGATATACTTAACAGGTATCTCAATTGATTCTGTGTCCCTTTTCAGAGTGATTTTCTTGAACTTTGATTTTTGATGGTTGGTCTCATACTAGGGTCATGAGGCATTTGAGTTCTTAGGGCTATCATTGTTGAGGTCCTGTTTCCTTCTCAGACACCTTGGAAAATGATAATTTTTTTTATAGAGTACATATCTTTCCTCTTTCATAAGGCTCAAACTTCCTATTGCTGAGGGTTTCTGAGACTGGTTGCTGAGGGGAACCCTCTTATTGTCAATGCATGGTGCCATATGACTTGTCTAGTTGTTGAAAGACTTTGACCTTGCATATCTTATAGAACATATTGTTCATATGGATACCAATATGGGTGATTTTTAGTCAATGATTTGCTAAATCTGATGTCATAGGAAGATATTTCTTATTCATAACAGAGTTTAGCACTGGATACTTTTCTAGTGGTCCAATTGTCAAATGTCAATATGCCACATGCTGTTACTAATGCAGATAATGAAATTCGTTTTGGCACCTTGGGAAGTTGTTGTTGTGTGTGGGTGTTTATAGTGACTATGACATAAATTGCACCCAACAATATCCTGAATATGTTGATTTGTTTCAGGTGCCAGTAAACCTTTTGAAGCTATATTTGTATCTTCAAGCTCTCAGAAGGATGGTATATGTAATCCACTAATTGTAGTACTTCATGGCGGACCGCATTCTGTCTCTGTGTCAAGCTTTTCAAAATCTCTAGCATTTCTATCTTCAATTGGTTACAGCTTGCTCATAGTAAATTACAGGTGAGTCCAAATGTCAAATTTTTTTCTTTTGCCTTCTTTTCTTGCCTTCTGTTGAGTAGTAACAAAATTCACTAGATTGAATACAATTTTATCTAACTATTCTTAGTCCATGCTAGCATATGTTAAATTACTCCAGTCCTTCATCTATCAATTCTTTCTGATTCCTTGATGTACTAAAAGCTTATTGAATTTAGCCATGGTTCAAAATCTCGACGAGATCTCGAGATTCTCGACTGGTCTCGACATTTTTCACCATTTCCGATATTTTCGACATTTCTCAACCATTTCTTGACATTTTCAACCAATTTTCAACCAGTTCTCGACTAGTCTCGACATAATGTATAAATTATGATTGTATGGTTTACTTGACTTCTTTGGGCTTTTTTATTATAACAATTAACTAATTAAGTGCTATTATGTTTATTCTTCTCCTAAAATATAATTTTACTAGCTCATTTGGCTTTCTTTGATCTTCTATTAGTGTAATATTATGTAGAATAACCAATTTTACCCTAGGTTTACATCTGAATTTCAGACCGACATTGCCAAACAAACCCAAACAACCACCATGTGATTATTTTTTTCAATTTTTTGTTTAAATATGATTATGTATGCTAAAATTGTGATTGCCTGGAGTGTCAGGCTGTAAAATGACCGTTGGAGCCCTAAGACATTTTTTATGCCTTCACGGCTTTTTTACAATATCTTGCCGAGATCTCGGTTTCTTAGAGGGTTGAGACACCCTTGAGACTCGAGATTTTGAACCTTGAATTGCTAAACATATCAAAAGATCATGGCTCTCTCCTTATTTTCTTTTGAAGAACATTTATGTATCTTGATCTGTTTTTACCTTTGATAAAGAAATTATTCTTTCTTTTTATTGTTTTTCAGTTAAATTAAAATTTATTAACTCTTTAGAATTTTGAACGAAGATGTTATCACTGAATGAACTAGAAATGTTTCAGGGACATACACTTGATGATGACTGATTCTCTTCCTTGCTGGAGAATTAGTTAGCATA
This sequence comes from Protea cynaroides, assembly GCA_028583415.1. Lineage (NCBI taxonomy): Eukaryota > Viridiplantae > Streptophyta > Magnoliopsida > Proteales > Proteaceae > Protea > Protea cynaroides. The sequence continues at coordinate 10,967,392 of CM053275.1, read as the reverse complement.
ATTTATACTTCATGTATGAGTTCATGCAGATAATGTTGTTCTTGTAAGACCATGGAAAAGAATCCAATAAAGAGCACATCAACATACAGATTTTCAGTAATTTGCCGTTCATAACTTTCAAAGACCATCTAAGAATAAGCGTGGTTACTGTTGGGCCTGCAATTCATTTTTAATGTCAAGTAATTGCGAGGTTAATTGAAAATGCTGCCTAAATACTCCTTCATTGAACTTCATTAATATGAGTAAGGTGCTGAAAGTAGCTTCCAGAGTATCAAACCACTATTGCAAGAAGTTTAAATCTCTCATTTGTAGAACATAAATGTCGGATTGAAGAAAGATCTTTGTGGAATGCCAATAAGTTATTCTAGACAATATAACAAATAGTTGGGATTTTCTTGGGAGAGATGATGCACTCCACTCCCAATAATATCATGCTATATATAGCGAGTGTTGAGATTTTGTTCCAGTTTGATAGAGTGTTTCTTATTTCTCATCTTCCCAATTACTGATTGATTGACATTCTTTTCGTTATGCCTGTTTCTAACATAAGTGACATTTCAGAGGTTCGCTGGGGTTCGGAGAGGAGGCATTACAATCTCTTCCCGGGAAAGTTGGGTCCCAGGTATTCTATTCTCAGTCTATTATTTATGGGTAATTTACACTTGGGTTACCTAACTTTTAGAGAAACTGCATCTGGGGTACCTCAAGTTTGAAATTTTATGTTTGAGGTACCTCACGTTTCATAGATGTTGTGTTTGGGGTACCTCTCTTTCCATAATTCCAACTTTGCTCATAGACCGTAAACGTCCTCTCCGTTTTTCTTCCCCGGCACAGCAGCAGCACCACCATCGAACCTCCCTTGCTGCTCCATCAAACACCCTCCCTCTCTTTCTTGCTCTCTCTACATCTCTCCCCCTAACCTGTGCAGCCAAGAAATTTGGCTTCAAGAACTGAAAGAAAATTAGAAAGATGAGTGGGGGTTGTATAGACTATGGGAGAGAGTAGCCTCACTTTGGCGAGGAAGAGGATTACGTCCTAACAAATGGCTGTGGTGGGGGGTGTTGAATCTTTTTATTTTATTTTAGAAGATGATGGTTACAATCTTCATATCATTTTCTCATTGGAGAATCTGAAATGAAAAGGGGAGCAACACCTAGAGATTGCTGAGTGTTTTCTCAGTCGTCTTGGAAGCTTATAGGTATTTCTTAGAGATGAAATGGCCAGTGTTGAAAAAGGGTCATGTAAAGACGTTCTTCTCTTCTTCCTCCTCTTCTTTGCCGTCCTTCTTGTTGCTCGCTAGACCAATTCCTTAAATTTCTCTATCTCTCATCCTTAACACTTCCCTTCTTCTTCTTCTGCATCTTTCACCCCCATTACTATACTCCTTGCCTTCTCTTATAAGCTTTTTCTTTCTTGAAAAAGAAGAGGAGCCTCCATTGCCTATAAACCACTCAGCAGATTCTTTTCTGCTCTTTGAAAGTCCTAATTTCTTGTTCTTCTCATCCCAGAATTGCTTTAGATACAATGACGTCTAGTTAATGTAACCCTTTTTTTTCCCCAGCAAAATAAAGCGCAACAGCGATGAAAACAAGAGCTAATAACAAGTTTTCCGAAGTGAGTATCTCTTCTCTTCTGAGATAGAAGTAAGAACAATAAAAAGAAATAGAAGCTCAACAAAGCTGCGGCCAAAGCAAGGATGAGACGAATTCAACTACTCAAAAAACAATTATGATTCCAACATCTTGAAGAACAATTTGAAGCTCCTGAGACCGATTTGTGGGGGTTTTCTGCTTCTGCTTCGACTTCTACGTACAGAAGAGAGACTATGGATAAAAGATTGAATAGTTGGAGAAGATCCAGGAAGAAAAGATTGAGTTATAATAAGTTTGGGTTGGATTTTCCTGGCTCTTCTGCATCTTTCGCTTTATTAAAAAAAAAAAAAAAGGAAAAGAAATGAAAAGGGTAGTGAAGTCCTGCCCTGATTTTCTTCAGGAAGGATAGGTTTTGTTGGCATGACTATTGGTCTTCTCTGACCTACATGAGTTGATCACTGATTTGTGCACTGGCTTTGAAACAATTGTGTAGCAAAATAGAAAAATAAGAGAAATTGGGGAGAATCGATGTGTACTGTTCCTCTCTTTGTAGCTTGTATTTATAAAAAATAAAAACAACTATTAGATATGATCTAGGACTCTACAGTTAGAGTCGTAGTTACAAATTAAAGACAAAGTAAACTCAAAATAGGAAAAGGAAACTAACAAATCTAATTGGTAAAGAAAACCAATAAATCAGACTAATAAACTATTAAGAGTCCATATTCTAATAGAAGTTCGAGTCCTAGAAACTAGCACTAACTACTTTAACTAAGGCAAAGCAGTATGTAGTTACAAATTTATTATGCTAACACCCCCTCTCAAGCTGGAGCATGGGGAATGTGAGAGCTTTAGCTTGAAACAATGTAGTTGCGAAAATAATAATTGTAGTTGTAGTTGTAGTAGCAGTAGTAGTGGCAAGAACAGTAGTAGTAGCAGCAATAGTAGTAGCAGCACAGTATAGATCACTGTGAACCAAGTAGTAGTAATAGTAGCACAGTATAGGTCACTGTGAACCAAATAGTAGTAGCAGCAACAATAGCAGGAGCAACAATAGTGGTGGTTGCACACCTTACGGAGAACCTTAAACAACTCTCCAAATGGGAACCCGAGTGATTGCTCTGATACCATGTAACAAAATATAAAAATAAGAGAAGATGGAGAGAATCGATGCATACTTCTCCTCTCCTTGTAGCTTGTATATAAAGAAAATAAAAAACAACTATTAAATAGGATCTAGGACGCTATAGTCAGAGATCTAGTTACAAATTAAGGACAAAGTAAACTCAAATAGAAAAAGGAAACTAACAAACCTAATTGGTAAAGAAAATTAATAAAGCAAACTAATAAATTAATTAGGAGTTCATATACTAATAGGAGTCCAATTCTAGAAACTAGCACTAATTACTTTGATTAAGTCAAAGCAGTGTACGGTTACAATTTTATTACGCTAACAAATTGTCCAATCACAACTTCTGAGGAGAAATAAGCAAAGAAAATGGTGTTCCAGGAGGTGGGGCACTAAGAGAGGGCTCAAGGAGCCTTCAAATGCAAGCAGAGAGGAGGTTGTTGACGTTGTAGGTGGTGGTGGCAGCGGCATTGAAAAGGAGAGATTGAGGAAGTAGTTGGTGACGGATTTTGAGGTAGTGATATGGCAAAGATGGAGATATGAAAAGAGAGTACCTCAAACATCATGACTTTTTAGAGAGAAATAAGCAAAGAAAGATGGTCGGGCTATGTGTGGGCTGTAAGAGGGGGCTTAAGAAGCCTTGGAATACAAGCGAAGATGAAGTTGCTCACTTTGCAGGTGGTGGCAGCAATGGCATCAGAAGAGGAGAGATCGAGGATGTAGTTGGTGACGGATTTTGAGGTAGTCGTATGGGCATAGATGGAAATATGAAGAGGGAATACCTCAAACATAATGTTTCACACGTGAGGTACTCTATGTGTAGTTTCTCTAAACGTTTGATACCTCAGGTTTAATTACCGATTATTTATTTATGCTTAGATCTTTAAATTTGTTTCATATTTTCATGAATTCCAGTTATAATAGTTTAACACCATTGTTCTTGTATTCCATATGAACCATGATCTTTTATGCTTAACATGTGCAGGATGTTAATGACGTTCTAACAGCCATAGACCATGTAATTGACATGGGACTAGCTGATCGATCTAAAATAACTGTGCTTGGAGGTTCACATGGTGGTTTTTTGACAACTCACTTAATTGGCCAGGTATAGTGGTGTTGCTTGAGTTCCACTGTTGGCATGCTTATGATCATGCAAATCCTCTCATAACACACTCTGATGCTTGCCATGTCTTAAATAGTTTTCTTATATTTCGGTCTTTTTGGATATGACAAATAGATTTTTCTGTTTGCTTTTCTTCTTCTTTTTCTTGCATCAACTAGTGAGTGTTGCTGCTATGCATTAGTCAGGACGGGGGATGGAAATTGAGAAAGTTTAATAGGTGATCCATTTGGCAAGGTCGAATCAGGTCTCAGTTTAGGTTAGGTTTCATGTGGTGAAGCTGTGGCACAGTTAATTTTGGTTCCTGTTATGTCAATGACTTCTATTGTGGACCTTGAGTATTTGTGTCTATTGCCTATACTTATTATTCTCGATTGTTTCTCCACATCATCCTAAAGTGTTCTAGTCTCACTCTTACTCCTCTAGGCTTTGCCAGGTTATGTCAGTTTTGGATTGAGGTTTGGTCAGTTGGGTTGCATTTGCCAGAAACCCCCACTTAGGTTGAGTTCTTGCCATTGCCATCATCCCATGCGTGTGCTCTGTATATAATTAAACCCTTTCAATACTTATTTTACTCTCTATGAAAGGAATTCTGTGGGTTTTTGTTGTCTCTTATTTTATTTCCTTTTTGATATCCAAATGTTGTCTAATCTATGACCAAGGTTCAAAATCTCGAGTCTCGAAGATGTCTTGACACTCTGAGAAACCGAAATCTCAACGAGACACTGTAAAAAAGCGGCGAGGGCTTAAAAAATGTGTTTCGGCCCTAAAATGGTCATTTTATGGCCTGATACTCCAGGGAAACCCTATGTAGCATATATATAAATAGTTTTAAACTATAAAATTGTAAAAATAATAACACATGGTGGTTGTTTGGGTTTATACCCATGTTTGACAGTGTCGGTCTGAAGTTTAGATGTAAACCTAGGGTACTGTTGGCTATTCTACATAATGTTACACTAATGGAAGATCAAAGAAGACCAAATGAGCTAGTAAAATTATATTTTAAGAGAAGAATAAACATAAAACACTTAATTAGCTAATTTTCATAGTAAAAAAACCCAAAGTAGTCAAGTAGACCATACAATCATAATTCATACATTATGTCGAGATTAATCGAGAATTGATCGAAAATGTCGAGAAAGGGTCGAAAATATCAAAACCAGTTGAGAATTAGTGGTCTCTACCTGTTCAAAAACTTAGAGATTCTCAAGACCTCGCCAAAATTTTGAACCATGTCTGACATGCAATTTGAGTGTTCAATGCCTCGTGTTTGTTTGATATATAACTTGTCTTTGTAGTTGTAAGCAATTTTTATTTTTTTTACTACATTTAATGAAATGGCCATCCTACTTCTCAAGAATTTTGAGGACTCACTTTATGCATAAATCCATCTTGATTTTCTATTTGCTGCAGGAACCGGATCGGTTTGTTGCGGCCGCTGTGAGGAATCCTGTTTGCAACCTTGCATTGATGGTGGGTACAAGTGATATCCCTGACTGGTGTTATGTAGAGGCCTGTGGTAGTGAAGGAAAAACCTATTTCACAGAGGCACCTTCAGCTGAAGACCTGCATCTTCTCCACAGCAAATCTCCTATTTCACACATCTCGAAGGTATGCTTCGTTGATCTCAAGATTTATTGGAGTCAACATTATATTTGAATTAGAAGTTTCAATTAGGCTCACACAGTAAGATCACGTGAGAATGTCTTACGAAGATTATTTACAATAAGAAAGGAGAAAGTATGACACTGATTTAAAACAAATATGAATAGGGGAAAACTTTCTCATAGTTAAAAGAAAAGTTCTTTTGGCCATTCAACTTTACTGCTAATTTTCTTTGAAAGAAATATACATTGACGTTCCACAACTCTTCCAAAAATTTGAGCTGGATCTACAATTTTGAATTGGAAATTGGATCAAGAATTTTTAATGCTCATGTTAAAAGCAACAGCATAATGATTCTGGAAAAACCCAGATTGATGAGGAAGATTTTGAGATGGACTAATTTATTGACCCCTACAATTTTGATGGCATTTAGGTCAAAACTCCAACACTCTTTCTTTTGGGTGCTCAGGATCTCCGAGTTCCCGTTTCCAATGGCTTGCAAGTAAGATCTCTCTCTCTCTCTCTCTCTCTCTCTCTCTATTATATATCCGAAGAAAGATGCAGCTTAATATGCCCAAATAGAAATGTAAGTTGGTAATCAAGTCATATTTTTATTCCATCTTATAGCACACCTCATGTTCAAAAAGGGGAAAAAATCTATAACAGGTTAAGTTATTAACAGCAAAAACTTGACATTAAGTGACATTATTATGTTTAAATGGACTTGACAAGAAGAGGAGATGCTCTATATACTGTGTTAAAATCATTTTATTTGATTCTTTTATCCCAGTGTCTGACCGAATAAACAAGTTCGACAAACTATTGATTCTGTCCAATAACTGTTAAACACCCCCCCCCGGCACGGTTAGCCTAGATTTAATATATTTAATATTGTGATTAATATATTGTCTAACCTTGACAATATGCTACTCCAACAACTTCTTAACAGCATCTGATGCCCTTATTGTAGACACTGGGTCTATTCTATATCCTCTTCATAACTGAGTTTTTTAAAATTTGTAGTATTGTCAGCATGTAAGTCCTTTGCTTAAATTTTCTGTTTTGATTCAGTACATGATGCTGGTGTATTAAAATTTTGAATCGTGCAGTATGCTAGGGCAATGAAGGAGAAAGGAGTTGAGGTCAAAGTTATTGTGTTTCCCAATGATGTTCATGCCATCGAACGGTAAAATCATAGTGCATTTGTTCATGCTAATTTTAACTAGTTAAATTTGTTTTTTTCTTGTAGACTGATGGGTGCTTCTTATTTTCAGACCACAATCTGACTTTGAAAGCTTCCTTAATATTGGAGTGTGGTTCAAGAAGTATTGTGCATAATCGGGCTTTTCAATGACAATCTGGTAGTGGGATTATGGCTTATTGGAATATCATTACTGGAGTTACTATTTAAAGGATATTTGAAACCCACTTACATCAATGTCTCAATATTGCTCCTTTGTTCTTTGTTGGGGAATGGTTGCTTCTATGGGGGTCCTTTGAATATTTATATTCTGTACACAAATATATGAATTTTAATAAAATATATATGTTAATTATATGGATTTTTCTATAAAAAAGAAATTATATGAATTTAAATAAAATATAAATGTAATACATACACATACACATACACATACACATACACAGTATATGCACTTATATTCTGCAAAAAAATTAGTCCAAAATTTCTGAATGAAATGTCGGATTTGTTTGAAATTTCACTCTGGTCGCCTGACTGAAATGGCCATTGAAATGAAATTTATAACTAGATTGAGATGTGTAGCCAAAAGGTTCATCTAATATTTTTTTCAGAAGGGAAGTTTGATATTGGATTGGTGGGATTCCAGACTTCCAGTTGCTATGGTTGATTGGCATTAACCAAGTTAATACTGCGGTTGGTTTATTAACAGCAATATTTTAAAGTTTGTCATCGAATACAGCCAATCCTAACCCTTAGGATTGGCTGCTCGATGCGCTCTTATTAAGAGTGTCAACGGGCTGGATTTTTAGAAACCCAAAACCTACCCTAGGCCCCTTAAAGTCAGCTCTGAGCCTGACCGGGCCCAAACACTTCGTGAACTAACCTACTTGTCTGTTAAATTGACTATGCTCAGGAAATTGAAATGGAAAATTTCTAAAAGAGAACAGTGCTCGTCTCATCTTCTGTGGATCTTAGTTAGAAGGGCACAAACTGGAACAAATTAGTGACAATTTGTCAAGAACATACTTTTATTGACATTGGTAGTTTTGATCCCTACTTTAATAACAGTCTTACTAATACTAGTAAGTATATTCTTCAAATCAGAAGCTGTTTCAGGCGTCGAACGCGAAACTGGTAAGGCGGGTGTAAGAACTAAGCCTTATGAGTGAGTAGAAAGGAGGTTTTAGAGAGACAATTTCTTATCAGGGAAGTGCTAGTTAAAATGGAGGCCCCGGAGGCGTGCGACCCCATGAGAATGTCTTGTTCTAGGCATTTGGAAACCTGTGATTTTGTGGGATCAGAATCCACTAGTTGGATACCTGAAAGCAAATAAAGAAGGGACCTTAATCTAATTGCTTTGCTTTTATAAAAAAATTTCAATGAGATTCCTTCATTTTGATTGATATATATATACTGTACCAAAAATCAATATGACATAATTTAAAAAAAAAATTCATTGAATCGTGTGACGAAGAGATTCAAATATTGGATAGGGTAGGAATGAAGTTGTATACTCGATTCAGTAATAAATATGAAAGTTGTTCTTCCATCTTTCACCTTAGAGGAGATGACAAACCAAAAGAGAGATGGTTGATTAAGAAACTCATCTTTGGTTAAGTAATATTAAAAAAAGAAAAGAATTGTTAATACAAGATTCAAATGGCTCATGGAGTAATTTATTGTTGACAAACCTACGGTTGTGATTTCATAATTACCCTTTCCTTTTATAACGTCTGAGATGTTCCCAGAGTCCCATTCAAGCGCCAGAACTTGTGAATGAAGACATTCTCTGTGTGAAAGAAAATTGAGCCCCCCAAAAGAATCATGTATTAAGATTGAATTTGGACATAGACTGTCCAGCCCATTCCATTGGGTTGGACTTCATTGCTTTGTCGGGGTTTTCTCATAAGAAGGAATTGGGAAGGGGATTAGGGAAGAGAGTGTGTGAGAGCTTGCACCCATGGCTCAAGAGTATAGAATTTTGATCCAATCTATGCCGGATTGACCCAAAAAAACCCTAGAATCGGCTTCTCATGTGCCAGAATCATTTTAACACCGGTTGGGATCAGTGACCGATTTAGCCTGATTCGTGCCGGAGTTCTTAAATCATGATCACACAAGTATCGTGTCCGTAATTTTTTTACCTTCAAAAAAATCTTAGAATGTGCATTTGGTTGCAACGATTCCATGGTCTCATATGCTTCGTGCAGAGTCCGAGATGCCGGTTTGGTTTATTAAATGGTCAGACCGGAACGGTCTCCTACCTCGTTCGTCAAAGTGATTTCCTTAATTTTATCCGGATTTCAGTTCACCGACACCCTTTTTGTGATCATCTTTCCTATCTGGTTTTCTGATATTTCCTCTGCGACGCGCGCACCAAAACCCTTCTGCAATTTCAACTGTGAAACGAGCTCACACGGCGAATTTCACTGCTGTAACCGACTGTTAGAGATTGGTGAGTATTTGGTCCTCTCTCTCCCTTAGTTCTCGGTGAGGTTTCTTAATTCCGTTGGCATCTTCTCTCAAAATGGAGAAAATAAATCCTCGATCGAGCTTCTAAGATTGTTTCCAGGATCTGGTTTGTGATTGTTTTTGGGTCATCGCTAATCATAGCGCTGCTTAATATCCTGCCTTCGCTTTTGTTGCACTTGGGGCTATTATGTTCAGAATTCAGAATTCTGTTATTTCTTTTGTCATGGAATTATCACTCCATTAGGCTTGGGAGACTTGTAATCCTCGAATAAATGTTCTTCATCTTGGATTTTGAAGTTTCCGACGGTGCTTATGCAGGAGTCATCGATGAAGATTCCGGATTTGTGATTGGATTACTAATTTAACAACAAATTCTTCTTGCTGTTCCTTCTTAGCTTGCTTTTATTGAGTTTTCTTTTGTCTTCGAAGTGGTTTGTCCTTTTCATTTCTATATTTGATTCATTTAAATTTTTCTTTCTCAGTAAAATGTCTTCTCTAGGAAATTCACAAGGGATTATTGAGATTGCGAAATTCGCTGTCTATCTGGCAGTTCCTGCTACTCTCATGTACACATTGACCCGTAACTCTGAGAATCTCAAGAAAGTTATGGGAAATGTAAGCTCTCTCTCTCTCTCTCTCTCTCTCTCTCTCTCTCTCTCTCTCTCTCTCTCTCTCTCTCTCTCTCTCTCTCTCTCTCTCTCTCTCTCTCTCTCTCTCTCTCTCTCTCTCTCTCTCTAATCTGTTATGTTTATCCATCCTTAGTTAACACCAAGATTACTCACTCTCTCTCTCTTTAATCTGTTATGTTTATCCATCCTTAGTTAACACCAAGATTACTCAACTGAAAACTGAATAAGAGATTGAACAGTTTTGTACATTATGCACGTTAAATACAACCATTTTTTGATCCTGTAAATAGAACATGATTTACTATCATTATACTTTAGTAAACTTATACGTAGCAATATGTGCGGAAAAGATGCATGAGATATAACTGTTCTAATTTTTTTGCATAATTTTATGAAACAGATATTTATGTTGCATTAGATCCTATTAGGTATTGCTGCAATGGTGCAAACTTGTTAATGTGATATTTGTGTGGCATATGTGTTTGTTATGACTCATGAATGTGTTTAATTACTTACCATATACGTCCAGACAAGATTTGGCAGAGGCTTTCGTATCTTTCTTATTTTTCGAGTTTAAGTTATGTATTCTGGTTGTCTGGTTGTTTGGTTCTAACATCTAACACAATAGGAAGCGAAGTTAGTAGCCTTATTATCCACCTTGCTTTAACTCTTCAGAAATTGTGGCTGTGTAAGAAGTTTTTGGCACATATTTCATACACTGATACAATATATCTGACATAACAAAGCCCCTGTTGAGTTTTGGTTTTCTAGCTGGAATTTTGAAATCCAAAAAAGGGTTATCTGTACTTTTTAATTGAGAAAATCCAGAAACTAGTTCTCTTCACGTGGGTTTTTAATTTTTGGAAGACTATGCACGTAATAACTGGTTAATTAATTTCTTAAAAGAATTTTATGAATGGTAGTTAAGATGAAGAATGTTATACAATCAGATGCAATTAATTCTTGCCATTTTGGAGACGAGAGATAATGATGACTTATGTTGCGTCAAAGCAGATGTTTCAGCATCTTTCTGACATGTGATTACAATAAGTTGGTTGGCATTGCCGAACTTCTGATAATGTAGTACTTGTTACACAGAGATGACGTAAATTGATTGTACCATTGAGAATTAATGTGGATATAATTCATAGATTGAATGTATCCTATCCTGCATTTACCACCATAGTGAATGTTTGATCTAAGACAGACATTTTATCACATTTCATTTTTCTCAACCACTTCTTTCTTCCACTGTTAGAGGTCGAATTCTGGGGATCGAGGATATGCAGTTTTTTTAGCTGACCTACCTCAGTAGGCGAAAGTTGACCCAAGGCACATCTTAGTTGTTGAACAAACCAGAGACTAATCACAAAATCTGCTGTTCATTAAGGAACCTTGGACTATTTGGTATTAGGCATGTAGGATGATGGGATGGTTTTGTTAGTCACAAAATCTGCTGTTCTTTAGGGAACCTAGAGCCATTTGGTATTCGGCATGTAAAAAGATGGGATGGTTCTGTTTTTTTTTTTTTTTTTTTTTTTTTTTTGGGTGGGGGGGAGCTATTGGGGGAAGGGAACTCTTAGAGCAGAGGGGGTGGAACTGCTGCTCAGGTAGGGATCCTATTTATAAAATAACTTCAAAATGGGTTGCATGTTACATTCCAGTACTCCATTGTCACAGTTGGCCAATTCATAATGTGTATTCTGTCTCCTTTTTGTTGTTTTTAACTAAGACGTTCTCTTTTGAATCTTGAGACTGAATTCACTTTCATTCACATGAGAACTGCTAGGTTTATATATATATATATATATATATATATATAGAAAGGGGTTGCTAGATTGGCTATGAGGTTATCATTGATGTTTCTCTAGTTCAGGTTACCAGGTATCTTTTTTTATACGTTGACAGTTTTGTTATTGCTTGGGCTCCATCAGATGAGAAAATGTGTATTTTTCTGTATCCATGTTGAGGAGCTTCAAGTTCTTTTTATTTGTAGTAATGAGGAGCTTCAGGGTTCAGGCCCTTGCTTGCTGGACTGATGTTCTCCTGTACTCTTTTTCATGCTTAAACCGCTACATCTAACCCTTCAATTTTGACATTGCCAAACGTGCTCCTACTCTTGTTGCAGCAACTTGACCTTCCATACAACTTTGAAATTATATTTATATTTCATATTTTTTGTCATTGATATTCATAATCTGAAGCACGCTATCTTGTTTTATTGCTCAGCGCTCTTATGTGGTGTATCCTCCAGAAGATCCTCGACCTCCATCACCAGAAGAACTCCGAGAAATGGCTCGAGAAATAGCTCACAAGAAGAGCATGCATTGATGCGTTTGTAAAGTAGTAAATAAACTGTTCACCTCTTTTCTCTGTAAATATTATCGGAACCAGAACCTATGTATATGAATTGAGTGTTTCCTTCTATTTATATATAATTTGAATACAAAGGTTACCCAAAGAAAATTGAAGGGCAATGATATGCTCCATACTATTTATCAATCTACATTTGAAAGAGAAAGAGCCTGCCATGTAACAGTTAGATGCACCAAGATGATATTTATTTGCCTAAAAGAAAGAAAAAAATAGGCTAGGTTATTGATTTTACAGTCTGAAGAAGTCAGGACCACGAGAATTTAGACAACTGAAAATATTAAGTAAAAATTGCACCCTTAGTCCAAAGGATTGGTCCTTTTCTGTTCCAGTTAAGGAATCGGAATCAGACTCGGGGAATCAGCCAAATTGGAATCAGCTGACCCCAATATCCCATTCAAAGAATGGGGCTTGTTTTAGAATTCAGCTTTCAGGTTTATTACTGTGACTTTTGGCTGATTCCCACCAAAGCTGACCAAACCTACCGGATTCTGGAGTCGTTCCTTAATCCAATTACTTAAAACATCGAATAAGAAGAAGATGTTAATTGCAGGTGCTAGAGGGACTCCTCTTGTTCTAGAACTGATCAACACAGTTGGACTCTTCCCATGTATGAAACCCGGTCATCGCAATGTTCTCCAAGATCCTTGAGAGACTTTCTTTAAAAGCGGACCCCTTGATTTAGACAAGATCTTCGTCAACTTGCTTGCATTCTAACAGAATCCGGCCAAGCTCGTCCGATCCCTACCAATCAGGATTGGTGGATTTCATCCATCCCTGCCCAAATCCTTTAGCCATGCATTTGGCTAATCAAAATTTACTATCTATCAAATTGTTAAACTTACCACAGAATGAGAGGAGAAAAAGGAACGTGATTGCATAGCTGAGTGAGAGGAAGGGAGAGAGAAATGGTGCTGGCGATCACAGCGCGGATGAGCTGATTGGAGAAGCCAGGAAAAGGGAAGTAGCGTCGAAATGTCAAAAATCATAGGTGGGTGAGGGAGGCTGTAATTTTGTAATTCAATTTGATAAATTATAACCTATTTTAAGTTCCTACTTCCTCCTTTTTATGGATAAAATATTAAAAAAAAAAAATACTTCCTGATTTTGAGAATTCCTTTTACCGTTGTAACAAAACCTTGAAGTTAAAATTTTACATATAAAATGTTATATGTAAAACAATAATTTGCTCAATTTTTTTTACATATAAAATATTACACGTATAAAATTTTATGTCAAGACAAATGAAACAATATAGTATATTATGAGTAGCCTTCTAATGCAAGTGCTGCACTAATTGCAATGCTTCTGCCATCAATTAACAAAATGAAAAAAATGTTGTGTTCACACGATCTCATCTTCTTGATTACAATTCACTCTGCCATGCATATTTGGTGATCTCAAAATACAAGCTTAAGATGTTATCAGACGAGCACTCTTAATTGAGGTGTTGGTTTTTTCCACATTCGTCTCAATTAGCAATAGGTTATACTATGATTGCATTGGATCCTAGTAGCTTATTATACAAAATTTAAATTAGCTAGATTCTTATCAACATGATCAAAAGAATAGTGGATCCCAAATTGAAGAGATGACCATGTTGCCACTTTTAATAATGTGTTCACTATATGCAAATTAATTTCAGACGTGTAATTTCTTATGTATATTGTATGAAAAATATACAAATCTGTTATTGATAACATTGTAAGGTTTTTAAATTTCAGAATATGGCATGGGTGGAAAGGCAACTTTACAATGGGACGTGTTTAGTTATGGAATCCTTTTATTGGAGATGTTCACAGGAAAAAAGTCAACAGATCAGATGTTTACAGATGACTTAAATCTGTATAACTTTGCGAAGGCAACTTTCCCTGAACAAATGATGCAAATTTTAGATCCAACACTCTTACCGAATGGAGAACTTGATGAAGAAATCGAAGAGGAAGTTAAGACAGAACTGAAGGCCCTAGTCACAGGACAAATAAATTGCAAGATTGCATCATATCAGTAATTGAAATTGCACTCCAGTGTTCCATGGACTCGCCAAGAGAAGGTATGAAAATGAAGGATGTTGTGAGGCAACTACACAGAATCAATGACCTTTTTCTTGGAGCAAGAATCTATACTTTATCAATATGGAGCAGCTATCCTGATTTGAAGGTGATTCTAAATTTATTACCTTCGTAGTTATTGTGTCATCTAAGTTACTTAATTAGCATTAAGTAGCTAAGATAAAGAAAGCACTATATTACACAATAAAGATAGGCTAATTTAGAGTTATTGACATATGATAGTTAACGTGCAATTGCGAGAGCCCCATTAAACGAGCTAATTTAAATTGAACTTCAATGCGGTTTCTAAAGCTTTGTACAAACGCAGCTAGCTGTATGACCGATCCTTCGATTGCGATTGTGTACAAATGCAACTGTATAATAGATCCCACCACTACAATTGTGTACAAACGTAACTGTATGATGAACTTGATATGACACTGAGAGGGGGGGTGAATCAGTGTCTGAAAATTCTTCTTAATTATTTACTGCTGCCCAGAGCTGATGGAGACCTAACTTTTCACACACACATAAGCGCATGCAAATCTACCTCGCTTCCACTCAATGGTCAGGTCTACCAGATTTGCACACCCATCTTGCAAGTCATTTCACGCATTCCAAAATATAACAGAAAGCAAAACAATGGACACAGAGATATTACGTGGTTCACCAACACAGTGTGTGATGGCTAGTCCACGGAATAATGCCCAACGGGTTCCGTATTTGCTCAACACTCAACTTTTAGTTTCTAACAAGACAAGGATATTAACCTTAGGTTTTCCTAGCATAAAACTGAGAGGGCGCACCAACGCCAAGATTCAGGCTTAACAGCTAGTGTCCAGCACCCACTGAATACACCACCACGTTTAACCCGCACCCATGGGAAGCAAATAACAATTTTTTTAGGCTTATAAATTTACCTTACGATTTTTCCCCCACTAGCTAGGTATTCAACAATTTCACCTACGCTAGCATACAATATATTAAAAGCATAAATAGATAGGGAATTGAAAAATCTCACAAACAATGCTATCGAATGGCCAACAATATCTCTGAAGCTTCACACTGCCCTCAGGTACTCTCTAACAGCCTTCAATGATGACAGATATCGATTCACAGAGCACACCTCATCCACAGGCTTTCAATCTCTTCCACATAATTGGTCCAAAACAAAAACCCAAATTGAACCAGCCTGATTCGGTTTGAATCAAATCGAAATCGAACTTTATCGGGGCCTTAATTAGACTCTGTTTTTAGAGTCCAATAAAAAATTGAAACCGAATCAACCCAATTAATAAGTCCAAACCAATGCAGACCAATAGGTCAAAACCCAAACCGAACAAGTTTGATAATGGACCAATAAGGGTGCATTATGCCAACATTTTATTAAATATGTATATAGAAAATCAACATCAAAATCGAACCAACCCAATAATGGCCTGATAGAACCCATTAAACTAGCTTGTTACTATATATACATATAGCAAACCGAAACTGAACTAAGCCCACAAAATAAGAGCTCATTAAGCTAGCTAGCTTGAATATGTATTGGCATAAACTTATAGCGATTTTTCTCTATTATATACCAAATTTTCAATGAAACCATATATATCTATCAAATATAAACTGTATATGATACAGAGTAAATCATATCAAGCTAGTATAGTAACAATATGAAAAATTGAAAATACAACTAATATAGTACGGTATTGATATCACCATTTTGCCTTCTGTACCATACCAAATACCTTATCTATTGACACCCTTACCACCCCCAAACCGTCCATTAATTTTTTTTTCTTTTTTCCTTCCTCATATGTAATTTAATATCTTATTAACAAAGAGTTAATTAATTCCAGTCAGAAAGGGAAGCCTTTTTTTTTTTTTTTTTTTATGAAAAAGAGAGAAAGTTGAATATGAGTATAACGAAACCCTTACAAGCAATCAGCCTCTTCGTAGCCTAAATGGTTTGTTCACTACATATGCAACCATCAGGCTGAAGGTTCAAGGTTTGGTTGAGATGAGGAAGAAAAGAACTTGATAGAGTTATTCTATAATACCTCATTTTTTAAAGATTTATCATAGAGTAATCGGGAGAACCAAGATCGACTGAAATACCCATTCCCCCTATTTAAGAACCTCCTTCTTTGAGTTCCACTTTCTTTTTCTTACCCTTATCTTTCTGGCCTACAGATCAGAAAACCTTTCCTCTTTTGTAATACACATCTTTAATTTGGATAATTCGGTTAAGGGTCTAGGAAAATGTACAGTTTTCCAAAAGGAATTTTGTGGGTGGTTGGATAAAACAGAAAGGTATTATTAAAACTTCAATGGAAAATACAAGAGAGGTGGGGGATTTTGTGATAAGACATTGTAGACCATGGGATCTTACTTGAGGAGTAGATCAGAAAAAAATTTCTCTCTAGATAAATCAAAAGATTAAGTGGGTAATTTTGGAAATCAAAAGATTAAGTGGGTAATTTTGGAAATCAAAACTCTTTTTTAGTGATCTTGAAATTTTCCTATAATTTTATTTTTTATTTTTTATGGCTCTATTTATTTTCAGTTCATAAAATTCAAGAGAAATTCTATTTTTTGATATTGACTTTACTTGAAATTTTTTCATTTTAGCAATATTTGTTTCATGTACAAAGATGGAAAAGAAAAAAATTTTATACCTTGCAAAAATAAGATACACATATAATTTGCATATAAAACATAAATTTACTAACTAGGGAATGGACCATAGGTAGTTAAAACGGGAATGGACCATAAAAATAAAAATAAAAAAATAAAAACATGTAAATCTATTGAAAAATCATACCTAAATCAATAGGTGACATTAAAATGGGTTTTAAAATGGTGGGAATTATCGATCTTCAGTCAAGTATGAAAACAGCAAAAAAATGAAAACGGATGGTATGGGTTTTAAACGGATTAGATATAATACGGTATAATGAAAAAAAGGGCAATATACTCCCATAAATTGAAGAATTATACCTAAGTCAATGGAAACAAATGACATTTATGATGTGTCTAGGCATAAAACAGTGAGAATTATCATCCTCAGCCAAGTAGCTAATTGATGTTTTATATTTGTCCAAGACTCCAAACATAAATCCATATGAAGAAAGAGAGAGAGAGAGAGGGAGAGAGAATGCTCTATGGTGGTCTACAATATATATTTGTTATAACCCACAGCCCATAGCCCACCTTAACGAGTAACAAAGTTTTGAGTTTAGAAGCAATTATAAGGAAGTGACAGCCTTTAATCCCATATCGGTAATGTAGAAGGTAGTGAGAATATTAAACGATTTGGGATTAATAGACTCATTACTCAACGAAGATATAGGTTAAAATATGGATACGATACGGTACGCGTATTAAAAGTGTTTTAAACGGCAAAGCTTGGAATATTTTAAAATATTTTTTAGGTCAATATGATAATACGCGTACTAAACAATTGAATATAGTACAACTATATGGTATGCGTTTAAAATGAGTTTTAACTAACAAAAGAATGAACACCATTATGGGGTGTGGGATCTAATAAAATTGAAGTATGTCTTTCATTTTAGAAGTCATCCTATGCTGTCATTGAAATTTTATTTTAGTGTAACATCTTTGAAACTCTATTGTTTAATTTCAATAGATGATCTATTCAACTGCGGAAGGAAACTGAAGTTGGAACGGGTATAACTGATCATGTCGTTAATGGTTTGGCATTATAAAAATATAGAAAGTAATAGCTTTAGTACAGTCCTAATTATAGTACAGTCCTAATTAATTATCATTCAAAAAATAGCTTAGATCTTAACTCCTTTTCTTTTTCTTTCTTTTTTTTTTTTCGGTAACTAGCTTAAATCTTAACTACAGTATGTGACTGATAAATTGGGTTCTTAAATGTTTTCGAGAAAATCGTGGAAAGAGGATGAACAATCCGAAGAGGTTTTTTTTTTTTTTTTTGGATAAAACAATCCAATGAGGTTGGTGGTTTCAGAAATGAGCAGTGGAAGTGCAGGACATCCTCTTGCAGTAAGAAGCTTTCTATGAAGTTCAGCCACCTTCACGGTCTCTTTTTTCTTTCTTTCTTTATTTTTTTTTCTTTCATTTCATTGCTTGAAAGCCTTCTTCTTCTTTTTTTTTTTTTTTTAGTCCTTCATCATATCATATGTAATTTAGTATCTTATTAATTAAGCTTTAATTTAATTTTAGTCTTCAACCGAAAAAAAAATTAATTAATTTTAATCAACAGACTCAGTTGGTAAAGATCAACACATCATAGAGGTCGAGTCTCCTAAAAATTTACCTAACCAAAGAATAACAAATTATATTATGTCAATAGCCGTGTTTTTTTATAAAAACACTGTATTATATTATATCAATAGCTGCATTTTGTAAAAAACGATGTATTATACTGTGCCAATAGCTGCATTCATATAAAACGCTGCTATAGCTCTTCGCCAAAATGCCACCATTGACCAACATTCTTGTAGTACATCAAAGATCAATCACATGTTGGGTACAACCTTCTATTTATTTTATGGATTTTTTTATTGGCACCTCACAAAATGTTAAATGATTTGATATCTTACTTTTTTTTGTCATCTTAGTATTATAAGTGATATTCTTATTGCCACGGGCTGGTATCAATGACTGTTAATACCCGGCCTCGGTATCCATCAAATCTCGCATTACCCTCCCACCATTTCCCCTTAAATATCCTCGCTCCTATATATATTATGGTTTTTGTCCCATTAAGGGGAATCGTTGTCAATGCCCCATTCACACGGTGTGGTGTCATGTAGGTAGACCCCTTAGCTTGAATTTACTTTAACCTTTAGAATTTTTGGTCATTTTTCTTGACCTGGTATTTGAGTGGTAGATGGACCCCTTAGCTTGGATTCTCTTTTAAGCTTTAGAATTTTGTGGTCATTTGTCTTGTCATGTATTTGTGTTGTGTCATGTAGATCATGGACCCCTTAAGCTTGAATTTTCTTTTAACCTTTATAATTTTTTGGTCATTTGTCTTGGCCTAGTATTTGAGTGGTGTCATGTGGATGGACCCCTTAGCTTGAATTCTCTTTTTAACCTTTAGAATTTTGTGATCATTTGTGTTCACATTGTGTTTGAATTCATTGCCTGGCCAGGACTCTGAAGTCCCGTTTCATTAGTTTCCAACTGGGAATTTGCAATGAAAAGATATGGGTGGAGAATCATTAATTGGATTCCATGTGTATTTGTTTAATTTTCTTCTTTCTTTTGACTGTGGAAAAAAGTGAGAGATAAAATGGTAAGAGAAGTTGATGCACAGTGAGAAACATGTTCCATAGAAGAAATAATTGTCATGCTTATTATGACACATGATTACAGAATGATCCAAATCTTCTCCTCCCCTCGTCCCTGGCTCTCATCTCATCCAACCTTTGGAGTGTGAACTGGCTCGAATTCCAACACACTCCAATAATTAGATGGAATGGGAGTCGAGGAGGCTGGGAGGAGAGAATTTGGTTCCCAAAGGAGAAAGAGAAAAATAAGTGTAAAAGAGACAAGTTGATGCACAGTGAATGCAAGTTGTAAGCTTGTCATATACCAATAGTACATAACTCAGACTTAAATTTCATACAATTTCACTCCTAAAACATGTCTATCATTATGGGATGTGGGATCTACTAAAATCAGCCATGGAATTCCTTGAGAGCATCTAGCTTCAAAGCAATACTGTCTCCGAAAACTTTTCTGGACATTAAATTTGTTAATTCCGAGGCCAAGTTAATATTATTGAAAATAATTCGACCAAGCACTTCTCTCTCGCTGTCGCTCGTTTAATTGACTTATCTATGGCTGTTACCTAGTTTTCGGAGTATTGTAAGTGGGATATTGAAGCAACATTTAAGTGCGTAGATAGAGTTTTAATATTTACCAAAAAAAAAAAAAAAAGAGTTTTAATGATGATTTATAATGTTTGATTAAAGTGGTTAAAGTAGATGCACAATGAGGTACAACGGAAAATGTAATCGTGACGCTTATAATGATACATAGGTGGTCCTACTTAAAATGATGTAAAAATAGCTGATTTTGACATAGGTGGTTTCGGCTGATTTCTTTTTCATTCCCCCTTGACTTGTTGACTTGGACAAAGCTAGACACCATCAATTAACATGGCCGATTTATATATATATATATATATATATATATACATTATTATACTTCTTCTTGGATACAACAATCGAAATCATTTATGCAAAATTTGATTTTGATGGCATTTCCTCAGCTTTCTGTTTTCATTCTCATTTTTGGGATATTATCATTGAGGTTGGGATCCGTCATCGGGAGAAGGATCGTAGGGAATGAGACGGATCGATTTGCTTTGTTCGAGTTCAAGAATCAAATTCTTGATCCATATGGAGCACTTTCTTCTTGGAACGATTCCATCCATTTCTGCAACTGGGTAGGGGTCACATGTGGCCACCGTCATCAACGGGTTATTAGCTTGCAATTAAGAGGGAAGGGCTTGGGAGGTAACATTTCTCCTTCCATAGGGAATCTCAGTTTTCTTCATGTGTTTGACATTGCAAACAATAGTATCCAAGGAAGAATCCCCCACGAAATTGGCAATCTGGTTCGATTACAAAACATTTTTCTCCAGAACAACACTCTCAGAAAAGAACTTCCAACCAGCTTGGGCAACTGCACTCATCTAAGAAAGATCAACTTCTCCAATAACAATTTCACCGGGATGATTCCTGATGAAGTTACATCTTTGTCAAAGCTAGAGTTTATTTCTATTTATGGTAATGGATTAACAGGAGTAATACCAGCATCTTTTGGGAACCTGTCTTCCCTTCAATTTATTTCTTTGGCTATAAATGGATTGCAGGGGAGGGTTCCAGAATCCCTTAGTCAGCTAACAAACTTATACTTTTTATCACTTGGGGTGAACAAGCTATCCGGTATGTTCCCTCTCTCAATATACAATCTCTCGTCTCTTGTAGTTATATCTCTTCCAGTAAACCAATTGCATGGGAACTTTCCACAAGACATAGGCCTCATGCTGCCAAATCTCATAACGCTAGCAATTGGAGGAAACCTTTTCTCAGGGAGCATTCCGAATTCCATTTCTAACACTTCATCAGTCCAAATGATTGATCTCAGTGTTAACAAATTCGTTGGACCAATCCCAAACAACTTGGGAAATCTTCAAAATCTTCAAAGATTTATTATTAAAGGAAATCATTTGGGAACAGGGGAAGCTGATGATTTGGATTTTATAAATTCTTTGCTCAATTGTACAAATCTAAAGGAATTGTATTTAGAAGACAATGGTTTCAAGGGCTTGCTTCCCAACTTTCAGGCCAATTTCTCATCACAATTATCAGCACTTGGATTAGGAGAGAATCAAATATCTGGGACCATCCCTACTGGAATTGAGAATCTCGTGGACTTGACCATTTTGGGTATAGAGTATAACTTTCTTGAAGGTAATATTCCATCTGGCATCGGGAAACTTTCAAAACTTCAAATGTTGTATTTGGACAAAAATAGATTTTCAGGACAAATTCCATCTTCTATAGGCAATCTCACTTTGTTGTTTGACCTATCTTTAGAATACAACAAATTCAATTTCACCATTCCTTCTAGCCTCGAAAATTGTCAAAAATTACAATCTCTTACCCTTCACAATAATAACCTCCAAGGCCCAATACCTAAACAACTCTTTTCTATTTCCTCCTTTTCAATAATCCTCGACTTATCTTATAATTCTCTGACTGGATCCTTACCGGTAGAAATTAGTAACTTGAAGAGTCTTACTGCAATAGATATATCCAAAAATAGATTGTCAGGAGAAATCCCCTCTTCTATTGGTGAATGTAGTAGTTTGGAATATCTTTATATGGAAGGTAATTTGTTTGAAGGAATCATTCCTCAATCTTTGACTCTTCTGAAGGGACTTCAAGATTTAGATCTCTCATGCAACAACTTATCAAGGCAAATTCCAAAAGATTTTGAGAACCTTTTAGCATTGCGGAGTTTAAATTTATCCTTCAATAATCTTGAAGGAGAGGTACCAACAAAAGGAATCTTTGAAAATGTAAGTGCAATTTCAGTGCATGGCAATCGTAAGCTTTGTGGGGGAATTGCAGAGATGTAATTGCCCCCATGCACAAACCGAAGAGGAAAGTCCAATGCTTTCATAATGGTTATGGCAACAATCAGTGTTATTCTTGGTTTTCTTTTGATCTCTTCCTTTCTGATTCATTATTGGACAAGAAAGTCAAAAAGTGAACCTCCTTCCACATTATTAATTGGAGATCAATTTTTAAAGATTTCTTACAAAGAACTCTTCCAAGCTACTGAAGGATTTTCTTCTACTAATCTCATAGGTTCTGGGAGTTTTGGCTCTGTTTATAAAGGTATCATCAACCAGAATGAAACAACTATTGCAGTCAAGGTACTGAACCTTCAAAACCCACGAGCTTACAAGAGCTTTATGACTGAATGCGAAGCATTAAGAAACATTCGGCATCGAAATCTTGTCAAAATTTTAACTTCTTGTTCAAGTCTTGATTCAAAAGGCAAAGATTTTAAAGCCCTTATTTATGAGTTCATGCCCAATGGGAATCTGGATGATTGGTTGCATCTTCCGATGAAAGTAGATAATCATTCGAGGAATTTAAACCTTCTTCAAAGGTTAAACATTGCCATAGATGTGGCTTCTGCATTGGATTACCTCCATTACCATTGTTATGCACCAATTGTTCATTGTGACTTGAAGCCAAGCAATGTTCTCCTTGATAGTGATATGACTGCACATGTTAGTGATTTTGGTTTGGCAAAGCTACTTTCAGAACACGGTGACGATTCATCCCAGACTCAAACTAGTACCATTGGGATTAAAGGATCTATTGGCTATGCTGCTCCAGGTAACAAATGAACTTTGCAAATTTATTATGTTATCAATATGTTAAAAAAATCTATAGATCTGAATGCCGTGTACTAAGTTGTTGCATGCTGCATATTCTTTTTTAGAATTCATTTAAGGGTGTTAGACATGACCCAAATGATGATTTATAAATTAAAGATCTAGATCTAAAACTCCTATTTATTTATGAGGGTTAATATTTCAATCAAACTACTATTGGATATGTTTCATTTTTTGGATAGTTTATTAAGTATATCAACACTTTTTTTTTTATCTTAATTAAAGTAAATCTTGGATTTTTCCATTTAATTTTTTATGAATAGGTTCTAAGGAAAGTTGAACTCTTAACCTCTAATTAGAGTAGATCTTGATTTTTATGGGTAAATTCACTTTTTTATAATATTTTTTCTTTGTTGATTTAAAAATAAAAAAATATAAAAAATATAAAAAGGAAAGTTGAATTCATGATGACCTCTTAAGTGAGGTGTTGGTTTTTTCCATATTCATTTTAATTAGCTATTGGTTATATAGTATGATCGCATTGAATCCTAGTATCTAATTAAATTGAATTTAGATTAAATTTCTATTAACATGATCAAAAGAATCATGGATCCAAAATTTAAGAAATGATCATGTTGTTACTTTTAATAATGCGTTCACAATATGCATATTCCAGACTTGCAATTTCTTGTATACATCGTGTGAAAATTATACAAATCTCTTATTGTTATAGTAACATAGAGAAGTTTTCGAATTACAGAATACAGCATGGGTGGAAAAGCAACTTTACAAGGGGATGTGTTTAGTTACGGAATCATTTTATTGGAGATGTTCACAGAAAAAAGGCCAACAAATCAGATGTTTATAGATGATTTAAATCTGCATAACTTTGCGAAGACAGTTTTACCTATGCAAGTGATGCAAATTTTAGATCCAACACTCTTACCCAAGGGAGAACAAGGTGAAGAAATTGAAGAGGAAGCCATCCATAGAATTGAAGGTCCTAGTCACAGGACAAATAAATTGCAAGATTGCATAACGTCAATAATTGAAATTGCACTTCAGTGTTCCATGGACTCGCCAAGAGAACGTATAAACATGAAAGATGTTGTGAGAGAACTACATTTAATCAAGGGTACTTTTCTTGGAGCAAGAATCTAGAATCTATCATTACGGAGCAACTACGGCTGATTTGAAGGTATTTTAAAATATATTACCTTTGTAGTTATTGTATCATCTTAGCCACTTAATGCTAATGAAAAAACTGGAAAAGGAATGAACTATATAGGCTCATCTAGAATTATTAACATATGATAGTTAAGGTGGCAATTGTGAGAGTGTAAGACCCAATTTGACCTTATATGAGCCCACATTGTATAAAGGCTATATCAGTTCCTAGACAAGTAACTATATTCCAAATTGACTATTTTTACAGGGGTTGTTTAGGTCTAAGAAGGCAGCAAAACTCAAAATGAACACGTAATCCTGAACCAGGTTGGAGTCTCCTCGTGGAGGCGCACTCTCATTCAATTCAAAGGATCTAAAAGAAAAACACATCAATCCTTTGAAGCTAAATTCCCTTCTAGTGCCCCTAGGTCATTGTAAGAGATATGTTTCAAGTGACGATGAGGTCTTATCTATTATCTGGAATTCCATATTTCCCTTAAGAATCAGATATTTTGATAGGAATCTATTAGATATGTTGTTCCTATATCTTGGCCGCATTCAAATCATTGGATAATAAAGGCTAAAAATAGTCCAGAAATTTGCCACATTTGTGAAAAAATGTCTATTGCATGTTGATTGAATATTTGAATATGAATGGACTAAAATTATGTGTCATTGTTACTTGTTCTTCTATATCAAAACTAATGACTCCTTGTTACTCATACATTGACAATTTTCTAAATTCAAAAAAAAAAAAAAAAAAAAAAGGTGATTTGAAGCATGCTTATTATTGTTGCAATTGGAAGTTGTTATATATGGAGACTGGAGAGGTAAGAATAGTGTAAGTTCTGTTACTATTTATATTATAATTAAGCAATATGCCTGATATTGTCAGCCCTTATGAGCCCCATTAAACGAGCTGATTTAAATTGAACTACAATGGGGCTTCTGAAGCTTTGGCAAACTAAGGCATCATAAGTTAGATAACAAGATTTCAATTGAACTGTTTTGTGGTTGCAATACGTGGATTTCAATGTGCAGGTCCAAGATCAGGTGTAACAATGAAAATTAGGTCTCTCCAGTAAAAATTGCAACAAGCCAAGAGCACGAAGATTGATGAGCAACTGGTGGAGTCTGATACAAGCATACAATGATCAATTTTTTGATTGAAGACAATTACACAAATTGCCCATGCCTTTAATTACTTGAGCACCATCACTTAAATAAAGTGGCTTTTTCAGATTCTTTTAGTATATGTTTACACATAACAACTATTTGGATAGCTCATTTGTTGGCTACCAATTGTCGTAGGGGTACTATATTTGTAGTTTCATATGGTTATGTCATGTGCTTTCACGTGTTATTTCATAGTATGAGTGATTGCATATATATGATATCCTAATTGATGCAACTATAATATAAGTCATCATTTTCACATGATAGGAAGGAAAAATTTTTAAAATATATAGGTGGTAGAAATTCATGTCAAATTCCCATTAAAGGAGGTATATAAACATCCCATAGAATTTGAACCCACTTGGTGGCCTCATCATTATGCAACAACTTAGTGAGTTTGTACCTCTTTGTGTACATATAAAATCCATAGCCTCATGGTTCAATAACATCTTAGAAGAATTTTTTTTTTTTTTAATGGTTCAATAACTTCCTAGAAGAAAATTTTTCTTTTTTTTCTCACTACAAGAAAAGCATGCTTTAGGTTTGCTTTAATGGAACTTTTAATTGATCTGTACCATCGCCTCATATTTAAGAGGTCATGAGTAGTCGTCAACTTCTATATTATCTATTTTAAAGTTCATTGTTTACTTGTTATCATTGATCTACTGTGGATTGTCGTTATCATTGATCTACTGTGGATTGTCATAACAAAAAGTAAATGCCATTTGACTGTAAAATAAACATCTAATTTCATATTCTAAAGTCTTTTTTAAATGATAAGTAGAATGTGCCTGCAAACTTTTCTTGTCTGACATGTTTACCTGTTTACCTGCCTTTCCCAATCCTTCTTTGGAGCATGAAGCTGGATCTAA